>JAWWES010000080.1:4007936-4031402 GCA_035583135.1 Lophotriccus pileatus | reverse complement strand
GGAAAACTTGGCCGCACCAAAGCTGCGTCTGCCACTGCCTTTCCAGGGTGAATAGTGCTGGATTTCAGGGAAGATTTCGGGGGGGGAAGAGGACACTCTGAAGAGAAGGAGGGTCTCTCCATCAGCTCAGAATACAGTCAGGGAGAAGCAAAAACAACAGATGGGCCCCTGGGTATGTTATTGCATCTTCAGCAAGAGCCACCCGCTAGTGAGTGACAGCTCCCAGCGTTGGACAGCAGCTCCTGGGCTCTGCTTGCAGAGGGAACCCCAGCATTTGGGGGTTGATCTGTGCTTTCCCTGGGTTCAAAAGCTGCCCTCTCAGATAAAACCATGGGTTCAGCCTCTCTCTCAGTGCTGCAGACTGGGATCTCAGCCTGAGCTTGTCGCTCGCAACAAATTTCTGAGCCAGCCCCGTGCAGGGTTTGGGGGGAGCAGAGCTGGGTTTCAGGGCAGGGTTGGGCTGGTGGTGCAGGATATTCTTGTCCTATTCCTATATATTCCTCCTATGGTGACAGAGCAGCTATTCTGGGAACAGACTGTGCCTTTTCCATTCACTTCTTCACTGGAGATGCGAAACCAGGGGGATGATTTCATTCCACACTGAATCAACTCCAGCCTGGGAGGGGAGCAGGACGGGGAGAGGTCCCCGGGGCCAGCACGTCCTGCCGCTGCAGCTCCACGTCTTATGCAAGGATTGGAGCAGTGAAGGGATCAGGGGTTGGTTTTTGGGCTTCTTGCTGCTGGGGCTGATCAAGGCAGAGGTGAAAACCATCCCACCCCCGGCACCTAACTCTGCTTTCCCATAAAATGCTTCTGCGTTTTTTCCAGCCCCAGAAATGTCATCAGCTCCAGACAGAGCTGCAGGTGAACTGGTTTATTTGAATCACTTCTCTTAGTTTGTTCAAATGGCTTGCAGGGTGCCAGGGAGTGTTTTGCAGCAAGTTTTGGCTGCTTATTCTCCTGCTCTGACTGCCTGACCTCCCCCTTAAGGGGTGTCCACCCAGCAAGGTGGACAATTCGATGCTAAAGTGGAGCTGCTGGACAGATGCAGGGGGAACACCCAACCTGTGCCAAGCCAGGGACCTGCAGGATGCAAAATCTGTCCAGGCAGGGGAGGTTTGTCCCTGCTGAGCCCTGCTGAGCTGGAATGCTGCAGGTCTCTGCACTCACAGGCTGGAGGCTGCTGCAGGTACACCTGGCTGCAGGGCTGTGCTGGCTGAAGGCTGGAGTTCCAAGCCCCTTTAACCCCCTGCTGTTCCCAGGAGAGGGCTGGGATTGTTCTGGAATAGGCTTTGAATTTTGAAGTCGTGTATTTATAAGAAAAAATAGACAGCTGCTCTGCAAGGGCGGGTGTTGGAGATTGGGTGTTTTTTTTTGGAGCCAGCTGGGAGAGGCTTCTATTCTCTTGGGCTGATTTTTGGGCCCCCTCCCTGTCCCAGCCCCAGCACAGGCATGGTTTTGTCTCAAATCCAAGATGCTTTGCGAGGATTTGGTGCTCCCTCTTCCCCAGGAGCCCGTCCTTGGGGAATACCTCGGGATGCCCAAGGAATCCCCCAAGCCTGAGGAGGTTTGCCAGAGGTTGGGCGCTGTGTCTCAGCACCTTTGGGCTGTTTTTAGGACCCCTTTTTGCTCACCCAGAGGCTGTGAGGAGCTGTCAGGCTCTCTTGGCTCTCCCCATGAGAACCTGCCCCTGTTGCAGGTCTGTGCTGTCCCCACAGACTGGCCAAGAAGGACCGCGGGGGTGAGGGGGGAAGAGATTCTGCCCTGTCTCACCTTGATTTCTTAAATCAGAGCCAAACAAAACCCGAACGAAGCCAAACAAACCAACCCAGGGAATATCAGCACAAAAGAGCTCCTATAAATCAGGCTTAGGGGGCTGCAGTGATAGGAGGGAGCAGCTGCTGGGAAGGGAAGCTTTCAAAAGCAACACCAACTCGGCAGGGAGGTCTCCTGGTGCTTATCGGCTCCTCTCATCACTTGGGTGAGAACTTTCCTGTCCCAGAGGGGCAGCTGATGATTCCTCTGCTTGTGATGCCCAGTGGGCTGCACAGCCCGAGGGGTGGGAGCCGCGGAGGGCTGACCCTCTGCTTTTCCTGCCCTTTTAACTCTGCAGCCACAACTGGGCCACTCAGACACCATTCTGCAGCCAGCCTGGCAGGTTTTTCTCTTTTAACCCCCTTTAACACAGAGGCTTAGTCAAAAAACCCTGCTCATTTTTGCTGCCTCCGTAGGTTTGTTCAAACAACGTTCAAGATTTCCCCGGAAACCTCTTCGTCCCCTTTGCCCGGGGGTTCGGGATTTCAACGCGCTTTGGGGCTGGGAACGTTCCCTTTCTCGATGAGCCCTGGAGGAGGAGGAACATCGCTCCTGACAAAGCATTTGCATGTTGTGCAGAGCTGCAGAATTAGCAGCGGCTGCACTTGCCCAGCGAGCAAATGAGAGAGGGAAAGTCTTTTGCTTTGCAGGTGTGGGGTGGGGGGGAAGAGGAGAGGTTTCCTCCGAAAACCAGTTAGGGGGTTACAATTAGACCCTGTACTTGTGCTGTCACCATCCATCGCACCCTCGGAGCGGCCACCCCCCGCCACAGCCTGGTGGGCGCTGCTTTCCCTGGGAGGTGCTGGGAGCGCTGGGATGCGCTCGGGAGGACCTGCCTGCAGTTCTTTCCCCCCTTTAACGAGCCTTTCACTGACTTCAGCCCCCCTCGCCGCCGGTTTTGGGCACTGGCGAGCTCTTGCCGAGCCCCAGAGCCTCGACCGGAGGAATTCTCCCGAGGGGCCCTTTGTGTGGCGGTTTCTCCTCTTACTTTTTCCCTTCCCTCTAAGAAATGGAAAAGTCCCTGCAGGGAAGGCGAGCGGAGGGTGATGGGGAAGGGGCAGGAGGGCCCTTCTGGGAGAAGAGAACTTAAAAGCGCCGTACCTGCAGGAGGAGGAGGAGGAGGGCAGGACGTGGGCTGGGCACCATCCTTAGCTGCCCCTGTGCCCAGCTCCCCGGGGCATGGCTGGCACCGGTCCCGCTCCCGCTGGGCTCCTTCTGCAGTCGGGGGGGAAATCCTTCGTGGCGCAGGAGCGTGGAGGGTCCCCGCCGGTCCCTGCAGAAGCTGCGGGTCCTTTCTGCGTCCCCTCCGCTCAGCGAGCCCGCTCCTGCCTTTTATAACCTCCCCGGAGCCCGTGCTCCCGCTGCCCACCTTGCAGCTCGCCCGGCGATGGGCTGCATCCCTCCTCGCCAGCCTCCCACTCCCCCCCTCTCTCCCTCCTCCTCTTCCTCCTCCCCTTTTCCTTCCTCCACCTCCCCGGTGCCTTCCAAGTCTGTTTGAATTTATTTTTTTTTCCTTTCCTCCCTTTCTCCTTCCCTCCCTCAGCATCTCGAGCAGCAGAAACTTCTCACCGGCTCAGGGACCCCCGCCCGGCCCCCCCTGGAACGGGGTCTCCCCTCTCTTACCCGCACTCCCCTCGTGCAGCCGCCGTGGGGTCTCCACTGTGGGTTTGTGGAGGGGGGGATGTGTTATATATTTGAAGGTTCGGCTCCAGGGGCTTTGGCAGAGGGACTGAGGGGAAGGGGAGGCTTCCCCCTGCCAGGCTTTGCAGCCCCTTTGCAGACGGACTGAACACAGAGGGAGGGGAGAGCTCCTTTCCCTTCCCACAGGGATGGGCTGGAAGGGGCTTCGGACCTTCGTGGTGAGGGAGATGCTCCCGAGACAAGGAGGGGGGTGTGGGGCAGGGGGGTGTAGGTCCTTCACACAGCGGGGCTGGAGGGGGTCATTCGATCATAAAGGGGGGAACAGAGTGGCAGGGGAGGTGGAGGGGCTGCCGGGAGCGGGGTTTGTCTCGGGGATGGAGGTGGGAGGGTCAGGGGCGATGGGACGGGAGCAGGGGGGCCTGAACTGATAGAGAAGAGGAGCAGTGTTTTGGGGGACACGTGTTTTGGGGAGGGTGGGGAACGGCAGTGGGTGATGGGGGGAGCCTGGATGATGCTCCTGAGGTCTTGGATAATGAGATTTCCCCTCCTCCCCCAGCCTGAAGCCCAGACCTTAACGGGTCTCCTAAGCCCAGACCTTAACGGGTCTCCTGTCACACCTCTGTGCCTCAGTTCCTGCCATGCCCTGGCAGCCTCCACCCTGCGCTCCTGGTGAGGGATCCCTCACATCCCGTGTCCCTTGGGAATTCCATGGCCAGCCTTGGGTCCATCCCTGAGCTGGATCAACCTCTGGCTGGGTTAAACACATCGTGGTTCCTTCTTCCCCGGAGGAAATCATGAGCTCCAAGGTGTGTTGCCGGGAAGGGGATGGTGGAACACATTGCCTTGGGGTCACCACCCTGGGGGAACCTGAGTTGTTCCTCATTTTGGAGGGTGGGAAGGGGGCAAAGATGTTTCTCTACCTGCTGCTGGTGCATCCACCAGCAGGCTGTCACAGGAGCTGGATCAGGCTCCCAACCACAGCCTGTGCCTCTGGAGTGGCTGCAGCCCAGGGTGGATTGCAGACAGATCAATAGCAGGGCAGTGTCCCTTGATGGATTCCTGGCCACAGCCTCCATCCATCTTCTCAGAGCCACTTTGTGTCTCTGAAGCACTGGAGAGGGCGGGGGGTGAGCAAAGTCCCTCCTGATCTGCTGGACCAAGGCACAAGAACTGCACCCCAGCATGTGGGGGCATCCACTGACCCCCCACCCCCACCCAGGCCCCACAGGGTAAAAGCTCCTGGCCCAGCAATTAAAGGGAACAAACAACACAACCCCAAAATCTTCAGGCATTGGGGGGGTTAACCAATTGTGTCTCTGCTTTGGCAAAGAAGTTTGAAAACATGGAAAGCTCTGGTAAATTTTGGGAACTCTTTATTCCTTAGGTCTCTTAACACCCCTTCCCTGCCATGTGACGGGATGGGACAAACTCCAGAGCTGCCCCTGTGTTACTTTTCACTTCAAAAAGCTCAATGGAAAACAGAAAACTTTCCAAAAAGGGCTTGAGAAAGCTCCCACCCCCACCTTGAGTAGCCTGGATTCATCCAAGTAAATCACAGGATCACGGGAATGGTTTGGGTTGGAAGGAACCTTAAAGATCATCCAGTTCCAACCCTCTGCCGTGGGAAGAGACAAATTCCACTATCATGGGTTTAGGACAGAGCTCCACACTCTGTTTTTGGGGGGCTGCTCAGGGCACCATCTCAGCCTGCCCATGGCCACCAAGAGGGCTGTGTGTGATGGCTACGCTCTCCTCAGGTGCCCAAAGTGTGAGGTGATGTGGGAAAAGCAGAAGGGAACACCCACTATTTTTAGTCAAGGAATTGGTTGCCAGGGACATGAAGATAATTCCTTCCCCATATATCAGGGAAAAGGCTGCACTGCTGTTCTGAAGGGCCTAATTGAGGGGATTTGTAGTAAAATGCAACTTGTCAGATGTGGCAAAGGAAAAATAAAACAGTCCCTGAGACAAGGAAATCAGTCCATTCGTCATGGTTAATCTCCAGCTCCGCGGTGAGGAGCAGAGACAAACGTGGGAGATGGGTATTAGGGACAGGGAGAATGAAGAGAAATATCAGATTCCCAGGAAGGAGGGAGAGGAGTGATTTACTCTGACTTATCTGCCTCTGGTATACTACTATTATTTTATGTAACTGCACATGGTTTGTGTCTGAGCTTCACAGGCTGCCCTGTGGGGCTGTTTGTGGGACTTACACCACTGCCCTGCTCCCACACTGTCCCTGCAGCCAGCCCCTCCCATTTTTTGGGAGAAGCTCCATGTGTCCCTCCCGCACAGTGGGGATGAGACTGGGCTTGTCCCTGCACTGGGGAAGGTGACATGTGTGTGTCCCCCTTCCCACGTGGTGTCGGGGTGGCCTAGAGGGTTTTGCTTCCAGCTGGGACACCTGCAGGAGAAAAGAATCCTGGATGTCACGGGTATGTAGGTCAGGTGGGTGAGGAGTGGAGTTTGGCTTCTCAGCTGAAATCACACCTGAGATCAGCAGCTGCCTCTGCCCAGTGTGTGCTGGGGCTGTTTCTGCGGGTGCTCAGGGGCAGGGAGGGCAGCACGTGGAGCTGGGTCAGCAAGGGCAGCCTGAGCAAAAACCCAGCCCAACCCCGTGAGTTTCTCCCAGGGGACTTGGCTTTTTTTGCCCTGGTTTTAAAATCAATTTTCAGCCTTTCTGTCCTGTGTCCTTTTCCCTCCTCCCAAACCTGCAGTGAGGGGAACACGCTCTCCAAACCTGCCTGACAAAAGGAAGCGGGTGCCGGGATCAGGTTTCCCTCGTTCCAGGTCACCACGTCACAGAGTCATGTCCCAGATTTGGGCAGCCCCGTTGGATTTGACTGCTCTGTGTCTCCTGCTTCATCCCTGCAAGTCTTACATCTTGGAAGAGCAGGAAAGCTCAAACCACAGCCCTGCTGGCTCATTGCAGGGAATGAAGCCAAAGGCTTGTTGTTCCCTCACCAAGCTCCTTTAGGGATTGTCACCTTGGAGCTGTGTTGGCAGAAGGTTTTCCTGAAGACCTTGTGAGAGGCTTGGGTGGCCCCTGGAGACTTCAGGCACCTGTTCATGCCCTCAGGCTCTGCTGGAGAAGCAGAAGTTGGCCACGCAGGGAGAGAAACCAGTGTCCTCCTGGGAGAAGTAAAACTCCCACACAGCCGGGGCTGGGATTTGCTCTGACTCACTGCAGCAAACAACCAATTCCTTCAGCACACAGATAATTCCCTCCTGCCACTCCTTCTCCCCCATCCCACGTTGTGTGTGTGCACTGAGAGGAGATCCCACTTGAACAAAAGCAGGGGAACTGCAAACTAAAACAAGCAAACTCCAGGAAACCCACACAGATCTGGGATCTAACTGAACCTGTCATTTGCTTCCCAAGTTTCTCCAAAAAGACTTTGCCATGTTTTTCAAAATGCTTTTTGGGAGGGTGCATCAATTTCGAACAGAAAAGAGAGACACAAAAGCTTTTGTTTTACAGCTAATTAAACCTCAAGGCAGAATGGGAAACTAATCATAATAATAGTCATAATTATTATTTCTCTCATTCAGAGCTCAGTCAACTGCAATTTTCCAATTAGCAAGCTGGCATTTCCCATCAAACACAACACCGTGGTTTGTGGCTGGGAAGAACTCCATGGTTTTACTCTGGATCCTGATGCCATCAATCCAGCTGATTGTGGCCCTGTTTTCACCCACTGTGTGACAGGGACATGCAGGGCCCTGTCACCCTGGAGCCTCCTCTTGGCTGTGTCTGCGGGAGCAACACAGGGACCCATCCCAGGGAGCTGCACTGGATGTGATGCTGTTGCACAGATGGACCTGAGTTCCATGGATGTACATGAGTTCCATGGATGGACTTGGGTGTACAAATGCTGTTGCACTGATCAAAGAATCATAGAAGGTTGGAAAGCCCTCCAAGATCACCCAGTCCACCCTGTGCCCCATCCCCACCCTGTCCCCCAGCCCAGAGCACTGAGTGCCACGGCCAGTCCTTCCTTAGACACCTCCAGGGATGGGGACTCCAAACCTCCCTGGGCAGCCCCTTCCAAAGCCTGACCACCCTTTCCATGAAGAAATTCCTCCTGATGTCCAACCTGCCCCTCCCCTGGCACAGCTTGAGGCCGTTTCCTCTCCTCCTGCTCCTCCCAGGACCACGGGCATGGACAAGTCCCAGGCCATGGAAATGTCCTGCAGAGACCATGGCAAGGATTGTGGCTCCCTCAGAAATGCCTCGTGGCAAAACTACCTCCCCCCTGCTCAACAGGTCTGTAAATGCCCACGAAGGCAGGAGAGATTCTGGATGCCTTTCAAACCTGGTTATTTATTCCCCATGCATTTGATGAAATATTAATCTCCTCATCTCCAAAAAGCAATCAAATAAACCCCAGAAGCGCTGACGCACCAAGGCCTGCGCGCAGAGAACAAAACCCGGCAGAGTGGAAATGAAATAAAAACCCAAACCTAACGTCAGATTCTCTCAAACACATCCCTGTGGTGGCACAAAGGGGCAGAGGCCAAGTGACCTGGTGTCCTTGGAGCAGATGGGCTTGGGAGGCGGAGCAGGACCAAGGGGATGGAGAAGACTCGGCTCAGCTGCTTGGGCGGGTCTGAAGCTTTTCCGTGAGGGCTGCTGGTGGGATTTCTTTAAAGGTTTTCCCTTTCTTTCCCTGCTGCCTTAATGAGAGGGTGGGTTGGTGCCAAGGCAGCAGCCAGCCCGAGCCATTGTGCTGGGATGGGAGGGAGGCAGGCGGGGGATGTGTCGGAACTGGTGCCGCCTGTCACTGGTGGCACAGGGACAGGAGCCTCCTGGGGAGAGAACTTCCAGAGGGGATGTCCCTGCTTCCACAGGGGATGTCCCTGCTTCCACAGGGAATGTCTCCCTGCAGAGCTCAGGGCTCTGTCTCCATCTGCTTCCAAGGTAGCAGAGCCTCAAACTGGACTCAGCCATTGTCTGGGGCATTTTGTGTTTCCTCCACACCCACACTCCTCTGTCTTCCTTCAGCCCAAGAACGTGGCTCTTGGAAAACATTCCTGCCTGCTGTGGGTGGTGCTGCTGTAAAAGGGCTTGCACATGCAAACCCAAAAATAGCCTGGCAAAGTGTTGTCCAGCTTGTGACCTCTCAGACCGTTTTCTTCGTGCATTTGGGGCCACATCTTTTCTTTACAATAATCTCCTGGTATTTGAGGAGTCCAAAAGCTTTCCACCAGCTCTGTGTCTCCAGCTGTGGCCAGCTTGTGCTGGGAAGTGGTGGGAGCAGCTTACCTGATGGTTGCAATGATAAAATTATTTGCCTACATAGCTAAAAATCTTTCTATACAATTTTTCTCTCCAGGCACATGCTAACTATGATCCTGTAGGTCCTCACTGCTTTGGTTGCGGACAAAAGCCAGTCATTTATTTATAAATTTATCTCTCTTTTGGTTTGCTCTCTCGTTCTATAAAAGCCCCTCAGTCCATGAGAAGCCCAGAGATTATTAATATATCTATAATGCTTCATCCCACAGAGTTTAAGGTCCTTGGCAGTTTGCTAACTGTGCTCCTCATGCATATTTTACTCTACCGTTGCTCAGTCAGGAATTTTCATTCCTTAGGAATAATTAACTGCTGAATGAGGGTCAACCAAAGGGCTGCATTTTGTTACAGGGAGGGGGGAAAGAGGAAATCACAAAGCTGCTCTGCAGAAAAGGGCTCCAGTTTGGGCAGGGATGCATTTGCCTGCTTGGAATAATGTCCTTGGATGTCCTGGTGGCCCCGGAGGAGGAGTGGGAAGGCTGTGTGTGGCTGCCCCCGGTCCTGAAGGCAGAGGGAGCATTGCTGGGGCTCTGCAGGCTGCTGAGGAGCAGGGAATAGCAGGGCAGAGCTGCCTTTGGAGAGGACATGTCCCCTTTGGGATGGAGGAAATATGAGAAAAGAGGAGAAAGTAGAGAAAGGAGAAGGAGAAGGAGAAGGAGAAGGAGAAGGAGAAGGAGAAGGAGAAGGAGAAGGAGAAGGAAAAGGAGAAGGAGAAGGAAAAGGAGAAGGAGAAGGAGAAGGAGAAGGAGAAGGAAGACCTGCTTTTCCCTCTTTCCTACCTCCCCACAGATCATATCCCAGCTTCCCTGTGCATGTTCCAGGCTCTCTGGGGGCTGGGACCCCAGAGCAGGGCTGGGATGTGCAGCTACAGCCTCAGCCTCTAATTCAATTCTCCAATCAATCCTGCTGCTTGTGTCTGGCCAGTTATTCAGGGAAGCAACTCCAGAGAGCAGCGCCCGCACAACTCAGGGTTGCACCTCCAGCACAGCAAGGAGATGGGAAGCAGCTGGAGATCCCTCTGCTCCTGTGCCAGGGGAAGGTGCATTGGCAGCACTTTTACCTGCCAGCAGGTGAAACCCACCCTGGGCTCTGTTGTCCCAGATCATGAGCTTTACAGGGTCTCACTGCTCCACTCTGGAGCAGGGCCGTGCTCTCCTGGGTCTGTGTCCACTTGGGTTCTGTTGCTCCATGGGATGAGTCAACCCAGGTAAAGCCTCCACATTCCCATTAACTTGAATATAAGCACCTAAATTAACTAATTTGACAAGGTTTGGCTCCAGCTTGGCACTTCGGGGCTCTGGTCTGCTCAAAGCTGCCTCTGGCTGGAAGGTGTGCTCAGCACTGAACAGGATTTCTGTTCCATGAGGGAGCTGCTGCCTTTGGAGGCTTTGGTGATGTTCCAAAAGGCATTACTGTGTCCTCAAATTCCTCCCACGTGGGAAGGGACTGGCTCTGTTTGCTTTCCAGGCACAGAGGTGTTTGTGCTGCTCCACTTTGAGTGCCAAAAATACTGGTCTGTGCTCAGGTTCCAGCTCCTGAACCTGCAGGAATGGTCCACCTGCCATTCACACAGGAAAATCAGGAAATGAAGGCCCAAAAGTGGCCCAAAACCACTCAATCTAAGAGGGTAAAAACCCCAAAGTGTATATTTTAATATTTTTTTTTTTACTTTTCAATAAACCACATGGAAATTTAGGCTTTTTAATAGCTGGGGCCTCACAGTCAGTGGTGGGGGGGGCTCGTTCAGCACCAGGCAAGAGGCTCCCCTGAAGCTGAAGATGCCAGAGCAGGTGGAGTGAGGCACAGAAATGCCCTTTGAGAAGTTCTGGTCCAGGAGGTATTTTCCCTGGGCACTTGCAAGAGCAGATTGCAGGAGCTTTGTGGGAATCTGTCACTTCTGCCACCCTCAAAAACTTTGGAATATTTCCCTCCGGGAAGCCACGGGGAGAGACTCGGTTCTTACTGAGTGCCTGGAGCATTCCTGAGGCTTGTCAGCTGATCAAGGGCCTTTAACCTAAAAATTAGCTGTGTGGCAGCAGGAGAGGAGCGGGCAGGGGGAGCAGGTCAGGCTGGGGGTGCTCGGGGTGCTCGCCTGGGTCTCCGGTAACATCATTTGTGGTTCTCCTCTGTCCCCGGGAATTGTGGTGCTGGTCAATCTTTCTGACAGCTAAACCCAGCCCAGAAGGGCACCAGCTCCGTTAGACTCACCTGCCCTGTCTCCTTGAGCTCAGCTTGTGCAGCTTCAGTGTTGGGTGAGTGGTGGGTTTTCCAAGAGGTCTCTTTTCCTCTCTTCACGAGTCTATTTTGCTCCTCTGGACCAAGCCACGCTTGCAGGGCTGAGCAGAAAAGCCACTCTGGGCTGCTGGGGTTTAAATGGGAACCTGGTCCAGCATCCCAGGGCTGCTCCAAGGCCTTGGTGTCCTTACAAGCCTGGTAAAGGAGCCCAAAAATGCCTCAGCAAGGTAACATTTTTGCAAGGAGGAGGCGGCGTCCTTGTCCTTGGCCGAGTTATGTCGGAGTGGCTTCCACTGGGGCTGAATCCTCAGCTCTCCACGGGCAGAGAGGGCACAGCTGAATGAGTCTCCAATCTGTCACTGCCTCTGTCCACAGCCTGGACATTAATTATCCCGGTGGCACAACCGTGGGGAAGGTGTGTCCTGTGCTCCCAGCAGGCACAGCAGCACGGGGCAGGGAGAAGGCATGATTTATGTTGTGCTGCCACCGTGCTGAGCCAGCTGGAGTTCTGCGGATCCCACAGCACCTTCCCAGGGCCCTGAACTGTCCCCCCACCCCAGCACAACAGCACGTGTGCTCCAGGGGCAGCACATCCCAGAGAGAGCATCCTGCCCTCTGGGGGAGCAAAGGAGGTCAGGGAGATGCTTCTCTGAGCCACCTCTATTGCTTCAACCTCCTTGAGTAGAAGAGAGGACAAATTCCAGGGTTATTGGCAGGGCCCTGCAATCTGATCACAGAATCACAGGATGGGATTGGAAGGGACCTTCAAAGGTCGCCCATCAGGTGTTTTCTTGCAGGGGGCTGCACTCGTCTGGTATTTTCCTCAGCCTCTGCCTTCAAGGGCTGGGATTTCCCTTTCCCCTTGCCCATTTTGGGCAGAGCAAACAGGGGCAGCAGCCCTGACTGAGGGATGTGGGGTCCCCAGGGAAGTGGAGGAGAAAGAACCCTGCTCACAGCTCCAAGCCCAGGGGGAGAGTCCTGGTGAGTGTAAAAAATGGTTTTTTTCCCGAGGAAATGCTGTTTGTGGCCGGTGGGGGGTGTGGGGCTGTGCCTGGGGCTGCCAACCCCGCGGGGACAGCGTGGGGACAAGCCGTGGATGGTCCGGAGATGCCACCTAGGGGACACAGGAAAGAGCTGGCTCCAGAGACTTCCCGTTGGCAAAACAAATCCCAGAAGGACCTGGGAGAAATCACCTGCTGGCTACTGAGTCTTTGCACACCTAATTTTTTAGCAAGGGAAGAGAAAAACCACTCAGGACTGTAACTATTGCACACTGCCATTATATTTATGTTGATATGAGACAGCATCTTTGCACTGTCCTGTCTAACCTGAGGCAATCCAGGAGCTCTGTCAGCCTTCACAAGCTAAGGGGATTGCAGAGACAATTTGCTTCTCCGTGGCAGATGCCAGAGAGTGGAGATCATAAACCATGAAATGTTTTGGGTTGGAAGGGACATGGAAGATCATCTCATTCTACCCCCTGCCATGGGTAGGGACACCTTCCACCAGCCCAGGTTGCTCCAACCTGGCCTTGGACACTTCCAGGGATCCAGGGGCAGCCACAGCTTCTCTGGGCACCCTGTGCCAGGGCTTCCCCACCCTCACAGGTCAACTGTGCCTTAGTTCTACCCTGCCACCAGCTTTCTAGGACTGCAGCTCCCATCAGGAGCTGGGAAGAGAAACCCTTCTGATGCAGACCCAGGCTGTGGATTCTGGGACTGCAGCAATGGTTCAACCAATTTCCCTCCCTACATCAGTGTCTGGGAGCCGAAACCATGCCAGGACAAGCCCAGAGCCTGGATCTCCTCCATGTCATGCCCAGTGACATCTCTGCTGCGTTTATCCTGCAGTGATGGAGGTGCTTGGGGAGCCTGGGCCACCAAAGTAATAGTGGGAGAGGAGTTTGTGTGATTAACCTCCTTATTGCTCCAGAGGAGCTGGAGCAGCCCCAGCCAGCTTAACGGCTGCTCTGTGGATATTACCCAGCCCATACATCTCCCCTGCAATCACCAGGCTGGAGGGATGAGACACACTGATCTGTGGATCCCTCCTGGATTTCACCAGCCCTCTAACTGGGATTATTTAAACTCCAAATGATTCAGGGGCCTGGGAAGGGCCGTTCAGTGGGAAACGGGATGGATTCACTGGGGAAAAGGCCAAAGGGTATCCCCATATTGACCTTGGGACAGGTTTTTTAAGGCACTGAAATATTTTGTCAAGCAAAACTACATCTTTCATCTCTGTTCTTTCTGTTAATTTGGGTTTAACTCTTTTATTGCTAGCTGGGGAAGGTTGTCATCTGCCACCGTGGAGGTTTCTCCTCAGTGGGACCAGTCACCCCAAGCCCTTCCTTCCCACCCCAAACAAGACATCTGTGTTAAATCAGATAAATCAAACCCTCAGCCAGGCAAAGATAAAGAGGCAAGAAAGTTATCAGATACAGGGGTAAAAAAAAATCAGCTCAAGGAAGGGACCAAAATCATGGAGTGAAGGACGGGCCGGGCTGTGTGGAAACTCTGCAGTGCAAGTCAGAGCTATTTGCTGGATAACACAGCCAAAATTTCCTGAAATCATCCTGAAAAATGAGATGTAGTTGAGCTGATGGAGGGGAATTATCCAGAGGTACCCTGCTAATATGTTGTGACAAGCTCCCTGCTGCAATGCATTAAGTCTCCACTTAAAAGCAGCAGCACAAAAGAGAGCGTGGATGAGTGAGAGCTGGAGAGGTTCCCTGTGCTAGGCTGTGACACCAGGAGCCTCAGAGAGGGGCAAAAAGCCAACCAGAGTCACTGACACTCATCCAGCAGATGGCCTGGCTGTGCCAGTGAATACTTTGGATCGTCATTTGCTCTGAAATTGGGGGTGGGTGGGAGCTGGGGGGTTTCCAGCTTGGAGGCTTCATGAGTATTGGAGGTGGAGGGATGGTGTAGGGGATGCTGGTGAGCTACAGCACATCACTGGGCTCTTTGATATGACCTGCAGGCCAAGGAATCTTAGGCAGATCCTCCCAGCAAAAGAGCTGGTCCTAAAAATGAATTATAGAGGTCTTTCTCTCCCTCTGCCTGTCCAGATCTCTGTATGTGTGAACTGATTTCTCCACCTCTGTTCTTTCAATGAGGCCTTTTCCCCGGGCATGGAGGAGCTGGCACCAGTAGGAGAAAACAGGTCCTCACCCATGAACTGGGAGGCAGCAGCTTTGGTTCCACAGTGATTTGCAGAGGTTTGGGGACCTCTTTGGTTTGCAGGACCATGGTGTGTTCACAGGGAGGATACCTTGCCACCAGCAGGCTGCAGATCAAGGAGGGAACATCCTTCACCCACCTGGACCTGTTGGATTTAGATGAAATGAAGACTCACTGTGTCCCCCCCTCCTGCTCACAGGATCTGAGCAGAAGCCAACAATTCTCTATCCTTGACTGTCCAAGTTGCTGTTGGACATCCAAAGCCTTGCAGGTGTCACCTGCCAAATGGATAAATGCTCATTTGATATGTTCTAGACAGAGCCTGTGTAATGATTCCAAAGTCTCAGTGAAATCAATACCATTTTCTGCAGGTTTCCAAGCTGCCAGTCAAATAAAGGGATATTTTTCCACCTGATTCCTCCAAGCTGGAGTCAGAACTGTGTCTCCTTCCCATGGGGATCTATTAATTCCTAATATCACGAGCAATGATGGGTTAATAATGTTCCTCCTTCCTCGGTGTGCCACGTGTGCACGGAAAGGGATAATCCAGCACAACACCTGGGTCAGTGCCCCAGAAATAAACTGGATCTTCTCTTTCCTGAACGTGCCCTCTGCTCTGTGTGTGTGTGTGAGAGCTGCAGTGAACGAAGGGGATGGGGAGAGGAGCCACAAGCTTTGTGAGAGAGATTGTAATTGAAATTAAACTGCATTTGCTGCACCATGATCAGCAACGTGAGGCAGGCAGGGTGATAATGCTCGTGTGAAATGCCCCCTCAAATCCCTTCTCCACCTTGTTTGGAAGGATCACTCCTTGCCAATGGCACAGATTCTTGTGACCTGGGAAATGTGAGCTGGGAAAATGTCACTCGTGGCCAAAAAGCCGAGAGGGTGTGAAGTGCTCTGCTCTCTCCACAAAGTGTGAATATCCATCCAGGGGGTACACACTGGGAATGAGAGGCTGGAGAGCAGCAGGGACAGGGTGGGATTGTTGGGGTGTCCTGTGCAGAGCCAGGAGCTGGACTGGTGATCTTTGTAGGTCCCTTCCAGCTCAGGATAGTCTGTGATTCTAAACTGAAGTTTGTCTCTTGCTGTGGAGCTCTGCCTGAATTGAAAACCTTGGTCTCTCTGTTGGTGGGTCAGTCCTAATCCAAATCACCAAAAAAAAAAACGAATAGTGGAGCAATCTGAAACAGATTTGGAAAGACTGGGCTGGCAAGAAGTTTACCTGTAAGTAAAGATACCCCTTAAACCACAAATTCTGAGGTTTCTCTCCCCCTGGCTGGATCTGCTGCAGCTGAGGAGGCCTCTGGGACAGCTCTGTCTGGAGAGGGGACACCCCTGAGCAGGCTGAACAGCAGCACCACACACCAGCAGCTGGGGTTGGACTCCACAGCTCCACAGGAGCCTTTCTGGGAGCTTCAGCCAGCCCTGCCAGTCATCAGTGTGTCCTGCTGCCACCTTCTAAGGGGCTGAAACACAGCTGGAGAGGCAGAGGAGACCAACCTGGGGCTCTGTTGGGGTGGCTTAGGAGGGGCTGCCCTGTTTTACTGTGCAAATTTGTCTGTATATCCACCAGACTTGGCTCTGGTGACTCACTGGTGGTGATGCCATGGTTATTTTCCAGGGCGTCAATGCTCAATGCAGCATCTCCTGCCTTCCCCTCCCCCAGTTCCTCATTCCCAGTCCCATATGAGGCTCTTGCTTGCACTGGAGCTGCAACTTCTGGGTTTGCTCAGTCAGGTTGGCCAGGCTGGGTGGGATCCTGAGCAAGCTGCTCTAGTGGAAGGTGTCCCTGCCTTCAGGGGCTTGGAGCTGGGTGGTCTTTAAGTTCCCTTCCAACCCAAGCTGTTCTAAGTGGGTGGAGAAAGCAGCTGAAGCTTTGAGTTTCCCCCTTCCCTCATTTTATTTCATGCACTTCTGCCAGCACAAGAGCAGGAGGGGTGCCCCTAAAGGCTCCAGCACCAGTGGCAGGTTTCACTGAGGGAAGCTTTCGGGATGCAGAGCGACCACGTCCCCTTGTTGGTTTATTACTCAGATGAGGTTCCTCAGAGGCCAAAGGGTTCTCACCACACTGCAACTTGCAGCACTAAACCACTCACTCTGAATCCTGAGAGAACCACTCTTAAATAATTCAGTCAGGGAGGGAAAATAAAACCCAAATGTTCCAGGGTGTTTATGAGATGGACGAAGGGTTTTTAATTAGTCGGCAAGATTTCATTTAACCGGCAGCGCGCTCCGGAAAGGGGGAATTGCAGCTCCTTTGTGGAGTTTTATGCTGTTTCCAGCGTGGAGCTGATGAACTTGCTTTCATCAGGAGCTGCATGAATCTTTTTTTAACCGTGCTGAGAGCCCTCAGCACCGGCAGAGGCTGCTGGGTGGTTCCTGGAGTGCGGCAGGAGGAGAGCAAGGTTTCCCTCGGAGCAGCGGGAAGCTGGCAGCCAGCCCACTTGGAGACTGCAGGAATTCCTCACTCACTGGAGATCTTACTTCCAGGAGGGTGATGGGAAACACCCTTGGCAGCAGCCAAAACCACAGCTGTGGTCGCTGGGATGAGCTTAGTCAGCATTTCAGCCAGCCCTGCCCAAGGAGGGCTTCAGTGTGCGGGTATTTCTGTCCTGCTTTCGCTTTTCATTAATGGATGAACGAGGAGGTGCCTGAGTCACATCACCCAGTGCTGGGTTCCTTCACTGCCTGGGACCTGCAGACACCCCCGAGTCACCCCCCAGTGCCAGCACGTTCTCCCCCTTGGGCTGAGCTGCTCTGGGGTCCCCCCAGGATGGCACCTCCTCAGCAGGAGTTAACCTCGTGTGTGTTATTGGTGTGTCAGTCTGGGAATCACCCCTGGATTCCAGGAGGAGGCAGCTGAAGCAGGAGCTGAGCTCCTCCTGCTCTCCACAGTTTTTGGGCTGGGTGCACAAATCTCCATCCAGTTCTGCTGTCCTCAGGTTTTTGGCTTCATATGTCACCTCTGCTCACCTGGAGGGGAAAAAAGCAGCATCTTTTGTGCTTATGTTTCTTTGCAATTTTCTGCAGGAAGCTTAAGTTTCGGTAAGGACCATGTATTGATGGCCTGCCTTTGTGCAGGACAAGCTGCTGCTGCAGCCCTGGGCTCATTCTCCAGATGAACCCCCAATTTCCAGCACCACAGGAGCAGGAGGTGGGACTGCAAAGTCACTGCTCAGTTTTCACATCACTGAGCTCCTGAGCCTGATCTGGACACAGCCTGTCTGCTGGAGCAGCATCCAGCTTTGCTCTGGGAACAGCAGAGGGCTGGCTGGAGCCTGGATTAGTCATGCTCATGGCAGAAAAAAAAACCAACCCTGTGCCTCATTTCCAATGCAAAGCTGGCCTGGTTCAGGTCCTCACCACTGATTCTATCTCTGCATTCAAGAGCACTTGAGTGCCTTGTATTTTCTCTGCAGGGAGACACTCACTGTGATCAAATCACCTCTCAGTCTGCTTTCTTGATGGGTTTAATATTCCCCCCCCCCTTTTTGATCAGCTCAGCTCTGGGAGTCTCCCAAGGTGTGGCATTTTCTCCTGCTCTCCAGTCACACCTGGTCTCTGCTCTCAGTCCCTTTGGATCCTTCACCTTCTCTCCAAGACCAACCAGTGCTGGCAGCCCCTTGAGCTGCCCACGTGGGCAGGGCCAGGGCAGCACATATTTATCAGCTGGGCATTCCTGGCCCTGCCCCAGATCCCTGTTGCCTCCAGGCCTTTCAGCAAGGCTGGGTGTTTGTGGTTCATCTTCTGGGCTACCAAATTCCCCAGCTCAGCCTGGTTTGTCCTGTGCTTTGTTTCAGGGGAGAGATGAAGGCAAGGAAGGGGCACAAACAGAGGGTTTGGAACAGTGTTATTATACAGGAGACTTGGAATGCCTGGCCTGTCTTCTCTTCTCTGCTCTTCACTGAATTACTGAGCTTTGCACACAGTTCCATGTGCTCTCCTACCTGCTCCAACCATGGGCATGAATCACATCTCCTGGTGATGGATGGTCCATGGCAGAGGGTTGGAAGCAGAAGGGCTTTAAGGTCCCTCCCCACCCAAACCAGGCTGTGACTCTGTGATTCTGTGGTCTGGCTGTGGTTCTGCAGGTCTGCACCAGAAACATCCCCCCCAAAGGTGAGTCACTTCTGGCAGCTGTTAAACAAAGGTCTGGGACATGCTGACAGTGCTCCATCAACTTCTGCTGCTTCCCCCCAAAAGAGGGATTTCTCACTCATTAGTGGGCATGGAGAACTCTCTGACCACCTCTTTGAAGACTCTGGAATAAAAAATGATCTCAAATCATCAATTTGAAATTACATAAATACAATTTTGTTGCCTAACAACCTCCTTAGTTACTAATGGACCAAAGAGTACTTCATTTCTCTCGTGCCATGCAAGCATATTTGGGTTTTTTTTCCTGCTCCTTCACTGTTATAAAAAAAAGAAATATATTATTGGAGCTCTTTTCAAGACTGGCAGCATCTGTTCCTGGGAGATATACAGCAGAATGAAACCCCATGAAAAGGATGAGTGTGGAAATAACCCAGTTAATGTTCTCAGAGGGAAAAAAATGACCAGTGTTTTCCTGAGAGAAGAAGCTATTTCTTAAAAGGCTTTAAAAGAAAAACCAAAGGCAACCTCTGACTTTTCTTCTGGAAATGGCACAATTACACAGGGCACAATAAAGCCCCAAATCATCATTTGTAACACAGGGTGTGAGAACCTGAAGCCTCCAGGAGAAGGCAAATGAAAAAAAGAAGGAAACAGAAGTCATGGACGGAGTATCCCACTATTCACTCCTTTCTGCTGGGGGATGTTGCACATCTCAGACACCCATCCTCCCTCCCTCCTGCCTCCTTCTCTCCCTTGCTCTCCCAGTCTCTCCATCTGAGCCAAAACTTGTGTAGAAAGGCCTTGTCTGGAAGATCAAATCACCCCCCGAAAAAGGGATTTGTGCAGAGGGATGGGAGAGGGGGAGCAGGGAGGGGGAGAAGGGTCCTTGCACCAAGTGTGGATTCACATCGGGTGTGGGGGGTGAGCACTGCCAGGGCTGTGAGGAGGGAGCAGGGCAGGTACCTCATCCTGTGCTAATAACTACAGACACAGGGATGAACCAGCTCCCAAAGAAACCAGAATTTGGCCCCCAAAAAAGCACCCTGTGGAGTTTAGGGGCAGGATGACTCGGGTGTCCCAATCCACCTCTGCAAGCTTAGGCTGATTTCCAGATTTGCAGGAAAATGCCTTTCTCCAGCCCTTCAAATCCTTGCAGTTGGAGTCATGGGAAGCAAAATGCTCCTTAGAAACCCTGGGAGCCCTGAGCCTGCAGTGCCTCTGCCATGGCTGTGCTTTTGGAGCGGGGGGGGTTTTATAATTTCCACTCGCAATTTAGTTTGAAATCTTTACTTGGCTCACCTCAGAAAATCAAGAAGCAACTTGAAGAGACAGGAGGAGCCGATTAGAATTCCTAAAATATTGTGACTTGAATCAGTCGCCTCAGTTTGATGGAGAGGGGAAGGATGAATCCTGATTTCCCAGCCTGCTGGGGGGAAGGCCCCTCCGGCGCTTAAGGAAACCAAAGTGAGATGAGAACGAAGGTGGTTGCATCTTCACGAGGTGCCAAGCTCAGCCAGTCTCGGGGTGAGCTGCACAACATCCCCAACCATCATTCCATATTCCACAAACAGCTTCCACTCTGCTTCCAGACATCCACCCACCAGCCCCTGAGCAGGGAGATGTTCCTCGCATGACAACCGCGGAGTTCAGCGGCTCAGGAGTCTCGGAGCGCAAACCAAAGAGGGATCTGTCCCATCTGCCACCCCCTCCCTCCAGTGGCTCCCCCTGAGGCCAGGGCATCACTGGGAAGCCAGGGAAGCTGGGTGTTTTTTTCCATGCCCCAGTCTGGGATTGAATCAGAGAATGAATCTCCCGATGGTTTGGGTTGGAAGGGACCTTCAAAGGTCGCCTGGTCCAACCCCGTCAGGTGTTTGCTTGCAGGGGGCTGCACTTGCCTGGCATTTCCTCAGCTCCTGCTCCAAGGGCTGGGATTTCCCTTTTCCCTTGCCCATTTTGGGCAGAGCAAACAGGGACAGCAGCCCTGGCTGGGGTGTTTGGGGTCCCCAGGAGGTGCTGTCTGGTGGGAACTGTCTCTAAGAGAACATGGGGAGATGGAGGAGGAGGAGGAGGAGAAGGGCTGATGGAAAAGCAGCAGGTGCTGGGATGGAGGAAGCAGTGACAGCATCACACTGACAAAGCTGGAGGAGCAGATCCCAGGCAGATGGAAACCTTTAGAAAATTGGGCTAAACCAAAGTGGAGTCCCAAAGGCCAAACACTCCCTCACGAGAAGGACCTGCACCAGCATCACCTCTTAAACTCCCTCCACCTGAATCTGCCAGAGAGCAGCAGCATTTTGGGAAATCAGGTACCCTTTTCCAGGTTTTTTTCAGTCCCGTGATCAAGTTCCTTGGGCAGTCACTGCCCCATGGCAGGGGGGGAACTGGGTGCTCTTTAGGATCCCTTCCAACCCCAACCACTCCGTGATCCTACGAGCTGACATTCTTTGTCATCTGCCAACGCTGGACCTGCGGTGATGGCACCCTCCGGAGGGAAATTCCAGAGGAAAAACATCCCCTAGGAATTTCCAGGACAAAATCCCTCAGCTGGTGTCTGGCAGCCAGGAGGAGGAGGAGGAGGAGGAGGAGGAGGAGGAGGAGGAGGAGGAGGAGGAGGAGGAGGAGGAGGAGGATGACTCAACCTTCCCAGCTTCCAAGTGCCTGGATCTGTGACATGAGCAGAGGCAGCAAAGCAGGCCAGGCTGCAGGTCCTGTTCCTGAGGGAATTTGTGCCAGTCCATTGATGGATCTGCTGCTGGTTTGGGAGTTTGGCAATGCTGGGAGCGAGCTGGGCAGTGGTGGGTGAGGGACAGAGGGATCCATGGTGTTCCAGAGTGGGACCAACTCAGCTGACACCCTGCCAAAGATCTCCCTTTCGTTCCAGCTGCCGTGGGGCCCCAGTTTCACACTGTCCCTGCGGACTAAAATACACCTAAAATTTGATTTGGCCACTGAATTTTGGTGTTTTCCGCTGTAAGGGGAGAACAAATTGTTGGGTTGTTAGAACAACCTCAGAGGGGACCAGACTGGCACAGCTTGGTTTGGAGCAGGTTCTCAGGCTGCCCTTCCAGTTCAGGATGGAGCAGCACTTGCATCTTTGGCATCCAACCCTCCCAAGCTGGGAACCTCAGTGAGCTTGGTGACAAAGCCCAATCCCAACTACATTTCCCCTCAATTCTAAAACTGGTATTTTCCACTAATGCCCCCCCCCCCCCCAATTTAACAGCAACAACTAATAATTTTAAGCTGATGCTGCCTTTCAGCACTGATTTAAAGCTGGGTGAAAGGTCAGAGGTTCATGTCAGCTCTTGTTTACTGAGATCTGAGCAGGAGCCCTTTTTGCCTTGGAGTGGGCAGAAGAAATGAAGCAAGGGCAATAAATATTTGTTCTTTGCCTGCAAAGGAATTTCCCTGTAAGCCTCACCAGTCTCCAAAAATATCTTGACATGTTGTTTTCTCCTTTCTCCTATTGCTCCTTGAAGCTGTCACTGTGACAGACAGGGGAAAGTGCTCTGCGAACACCCCTCTCGACAGGGAAACCTTTCAGCTGCCTTTGAATTTCTTTTGCTTAATTTTTATTTTCCTACCTTTTTCTGTACCAATTTTTCAGTTCAGGAGGGGTGGGGGAGGATAATTTGTCTCAAGCCTGACTAACTCCCCTGACTATCTGATTTTCTCATTATTGTGTGTTTCATAAGTCCTCCCTCCCAGACCTCTGGAAGAGGTTTTTCGATCTGTGAGGATTTGGTGCCGAGAGCTAATAACGGGCTGGTTAAAATTTAATTGTTTCTCTTTTTGTAAGAAAAAAAAATAAATAAACGAATACAGATCAGCAGCTGTGCTACCAAAACCCACAACAGGCCAGGGTGTGCCTGGAAGCTGCCTGGCTGAGGTGGATTTGCCGCGAGCCATTCCGAGCGCTCTGCGGAGATAATTCGTCAGATGGATCTGCTCCACAGCTCTGCCTTCTCACAACGAGCAGAGTGTGTTTCCTGGGCATTAATTAACCATCTGAAATTGGCTGAATGTATTTATAAACCCGTCTCAGAAGCCTGAGTTTCAGTCCAGGCGTCACTCACAGACCGATGCTTTGTTTTATTAATCTTTGGGCACCGAAAAGCTGCTCGATGCCTCCGAGTCTGGAGGACAGATACTGCGAAGAGTTTCACAGAGGGGTCAGATCTGGGATGGTTCAGTTCACCCCAGGGGAAATCTCCACCAGAGTGACAGGTTTGGGTAAGAAAACAAGAAGAGCAGGGCTGAGGCTGGTGGGGCAGATTTCTTGTCCAGGGATTGCTGCTTGTGCTGGACTTGGGTGAATTCATGAATGGGGTGAACGAATCTCAGTGAGGGTTTGGATGCCCTGGGCAGAAACTTGTCTGTGGACTCCATCCAATGTCTGCTACGAACATCCTGAGGTCAGGAAGAATTTCTTCACTGAAAGGGTGGTCAGGCCTTGGAAGGAACTGCCCAGGGAGGTTTGGAGTCCCCAGCCCTGGAGGTGTCCAGGGAAGGCCTGGTTGTGGCACTCAGTGCTCTGGGCTGGGGGACAAGGTGGGGATGGGGCACAGGGTGGGCTCCGTGGGCTGGGAGGGCTTTTCCAACCTCAGGTATCCTGGTATTCTGTAATTCAGCCTTGGCTAATGACTCCTCCCCTGCCCAAGACCACTTTCCCTCACATTTAAATTCAATATAAGTTTGTTGTTTTTTTTTTTTTTCTACGAGCAGAATAAGGGGAAATTCTGAGGGACTGACAGAAAAATGGGAATGCTGGAAATGTCAGACTATTTTAACAGGTTTTGACTGACGTGAAGATCTTGGCACTGTCAAAGTGGAAACGTTACTTTTGTGTTTGCTGCAAGACCACGACACAGGGTTTCACCTCTGCTCAAGGGAGCGAGAAGTGCAGGATGGCACTAACAGAAAGGCTGCTCAGAGAAAGAAAGGGCATATTCCACGTGATCTGGAACCCCGTGGGAAATGTGACGTGGGGTTACAAGTGTGGTGTGATTGTAGGAGTCCTTTGGCTCCTGCATCTCTGCTGCTCCCTCTGCCCCCCTTGGGTGAGACCCCCCTGCAGGGCTGCTCCAGCCCTGGGAACAGCACAGGGAGGACATGGAGTTGCTGGAGAGAGTCCAGAGGGATGGGCAGAGGGATGGAGCAGCTCTGCTGGGAGGAAAGGCTGGGAGAGCTGGGATT
>JAWWES010000080.1:3991252-4007703 GCA_035583135.1 Lophotriccus pileatus | reverse complement strand
GATCCCTGGAAGTGTCCAAGGCCAGGTTGGACGGGGCTTGGAGCAACCTGGGCTGGTGGAAGGTGTCCCTGCCCGTGAGAGGGGGTGGAATGAGATGACATCTGAGGTCTCTTCCAACCCAAACCATTCCATGATTTTATGATCTCATTGCAGGCTGAGGAATGTGGCCTCCAAACCAGCAGCTCCCCAGCTTGCTGTACCTCCCACACCTGTGCAAGACAGGAAAGTGTCAGGAATTGTCCTTCTGGCTTCTCTGAAGCTCCCTGAGTGTTTGCAGAGCGGAGCAAAGGGCAGGATCTTGTGCTGAGATTTTCTGCCTGTCTCTGAGAGTGGCTGTGCAATGCAACAGCCCAACAAATTGCAGTGGATTTTGGCCAAATGTGGTTGTGGTGTCCTGGCTCTGACCCCTACTCTCAGTCCTGGCCTCCCTCAGCTCGAGCAAAAGCCTTGGAGGGTCAGAGAGGAACCAGGAGCAGTGTTGCTGCCAGCAGAAGATGCCTACTGCTTGCAAATACAACCAGGCAGATGGTCTGCTGAATTTCAATCCTTAACTAAAAGTGCTTTATTCTCTAAGCTAATTATAGGCTAATTCCTGCTGCGGGAGGGACTCCTTTGGCATGGGGAGGGTGGGAATGAACATCTCAGCTCGCCTCCGCGTCAGCAGGCTGGGCCCTTCCCTCTGCTGCCTCAGGGAGAAAGATACCCTGGGCTGTTAGCTCCAAAGTGGACCTCGTGAAGGGAGTTTAAAGAAGGGAGAGAGAGCTCTCAGACAGCCCTGGTGGGATGGAAGAGGAGCACAGTGCAGTGCCTGTCACAGCGTGGATGGCCCGGGGAGCTCCCACGGCAGGTTGGACCCCAAACTGGGTTTGACTCACAGTGAGAGCTCTGCCAAAGCACATGCATTGCTTCCAAGTGCTGAAAATGTGGCTCTGGATGGTGTTTTGGCGTGATTGGGCAAGGTTTAAGGCAGCACTGTGATTCTGTTCTTCAGGGTTTGCTCTTTGAACTCCCTCCAGCCTCCCTGAAGAGCAACCGCACTGCACGTTCCTGTGCCCCTTCCACCAGAGCCTCTGTGAGCGCTGCAGGGGAGGAGCTCAAAGCACAGATGGCAGATTACAGGCAAAAGGACCATTTGTGCAAGACTTAGACATTTAAAAACTTGAGAAACACCAAGTCCTTGCAGCCACCTGGGGTGGCCTTGCTGTGCCAGCAGCTCTCACCCCAGTGAAACAGCCTCTGCTGGTGCGAGCTGTGTCCTGTCTCCCACACCCATGTCCCGACTAGGAGAACATGAAATTGCCTCAAATCACACCAGGAGAGGTTGAGATGGAAAAATTTCTTCACAGAAAGGGCTGTCCAGCCCTGGCACAGCTGCCCAGGGCAGTGGTAGAGTCCCCATCCCTGCAGGGATTGAAAAGCGCCCATGGATGAGGCACTTGGGGATGTGGGGTAGTGGAGGGCTTGGCAGAGCTGGGTTAACTGCTGGACTCGATGGTGTTAGAGGTCTTTTCCAACCTAAATGATTCTCTGATTCATCATCCATCACTTTGATGGCTCTGCTAAGTGGCAAAAGACACGGCAGGGTTTTGTCCTCCTTCGTCGTCTGTCTCCTGTGACCCTTCCTGAGTCCAAAGGCAGCGAGGTTCGTCCTGTCTCCCTCCCATCCTTGCTGAACACTAATTCTCCCAGACAGCCCTTGTGATTTCCCCAGCTCCTCAGCTTTATTGTCCCATCTCCAGCCCTGCCTTGCAATTAGAGAAGGAGAAAAATCTGAGGCTTCTGATGCTCCTCGACCCTTTTTGAGTGGCTTGGGCTGGCCTGGCCTTATCAGGGCAGAAGTCAGTGTTATCAGCCAACACTGGCAGGGCTGTGTCTTCCTGACAGGGCTCAGGGAATGGCAATGCTGCTGATCTCTATCTGCCTGCCATTTCTCTCCCTTTCTCCATCAAAATCAATGCAAAGGATCCTTTTCAGCCCCTCTCTCCGGGGTTAAGGGAGGTGGGATTGGGAAGGGGGGGTGGAAAGGATGGAAAAATACTCAGCAAATGAGAAACTTCTCACACAATTTTTCCTGCCTGCAGCTTCTATATATAGGTTTAATTAGAACATTAAAGGCACCTCAGGATTATGCTGTGAGATTTGTTTCCTCAGCCCTGTAACTAATGCCCCGCGGTTCCACTGACACTGCCGTGACTTCGTTAAGCCTTCCAGCAGAAACTTACCCATGGAAACTGTGGAATTGCTGTCCTGGCTGGGAGCTCAGGGAAGGCAGAGGCTCTGCTCTAAATGCTCTCTAATTATCTCGAGCCCAGGAAGAGGTCTGGCACCTGTGAATTGAATTTTGGGAGAGAGCCCCTCAAAATGAGCTGCTTTGCCCGGTTCTGGGAAGTTTTGTCTCTTCCTCCCCCCAGCCCTGGTGCTGGTGGGAGATTGGCTCTTTCTCACCTGCCTAGAAAAGGATTGAGCCATTTCTAATCTGTTGAATTTACCAGCTCCCTTCTGGCTGCCAGGGGAGCTTGGTTTGTTCCTTTGAATCATAGAATCAGTCACATAATTATGTGGCCTGGGTGGGAAGGGACCTTAAAGCTCACCCAGTGCCACCCCTGCCCTGGGCAGGGACACCTTCCACCAGCCCAGGGGCTCCAAACCCCGTCCAACCTGGCCTTGGACACTTCCAGGGATTCAGGGGCAGCCACAGCTTCTCTGGGCAACTGGACAGTCGTTAAGATCCCTTCCAACCCAAACCATTCTGGGATTCTCTGTTCCAAACCCAGGCCAGGCTTATGAACCAGTGCCGTGGGATTGTTCGGGAAGCTGGAGAAAAACAACCCAAATCCTTGGTGTCCAAGAGGCCTTCAGAGAACTTGGGTGTTTGAAGCTAAAACTCAATTATGCTTTTTTTTTTTTTGCTTTTTTTTTTTTACCCCTTTTTTTTTTCAACCTGCAAATGGATCCACCCAGCCAGCCTTCCTGCAGTGCCCTGTGCTGGACACAGGCTGGCGTTGCACATTTCACCCAGGAAGCCTCAAGGACTCCTTTCTGCCCGAAGGCTGTCCCAAATTCCTGTCATCAAAGCAGAGAGTGGCACAGGAGAAAGGCAAAGAGGCGCATCTGGGGCTGCTCCTCCGTCCTGGAGGTGCACTTGGAAAAGCTTTCTGTGGAGACAACTCACAGCCTCCTGGCTTTTATTATTCCCCACCGTTTCCTACGTACTCAGCTGACAAAACTGCTGCTGCAGCTCTTTCTCCCCTCTCCCAGGATTATTATTTTCCTTTGTTGTCGTTCTTACCGAGGGCACAACAGGATTTATTTTCTGTAAAACAAGCCGTGTTCTAGTCAAGGCAAATCTAAAGGGCTGGGTTAGGAAGGGACATTACAACCCATTTTGTATGAAAATGAAATATCAGGAGCGGTTCCTTGGCAAGACCCAATGTCTTCCAGGGCTGTTCTTTGGGAATAGCAATTCCAGGCAAGGGACTCTGGCAAAAGTGGAGTGTGTTGGTCTAATGAGGAGCTGTGTGACGATGGATATGCATGAGCAGGGCAGATTAATATTTAATGAACACTGAAGGCTGCTATCCCTAATCATCCAGTGCCTGGGATTTGCAAAGTGGCTAATTTTCAAGTATTTTGTATGGAATTATTCACACATTAAAAAGTACACGACTCCCTTGCAGTGAAAGGGAATTAAAGCCAGGGGAATTTAGTCATCAAAATGTCAGGTGTCGGGTCCAGCTGAGACAGGGACGAGGGGGTCGCTCTGTTAAAGGACATGCTGGAGCTGGAAAGAGCAGGATTTGGGCCCAAAGCTTCCTGCAGGGCAGGGATGGCCTCACCCCAGTGTTTTCTTGGGAACCCACAGCAGACACATCCCCTGTTGGGTTTTTCGAAGCCTGGAGTGGGTCCCAGGGTCAGCAAGAGCTACAGAGCAGGCAAATCATGGAGAGGGATGGAAACACAGCACCAGGATACAGGAACGGGAGCAGGAGCAGGGCTGGGCCAAAACCAGTGGCCTCCCCTGAGTGGCAGCTCTGACACCCCTGTCATAATCTCTATTTTCTTTTGTGTGCTGCCTAAATGATTTCTTCAAACTGACTCGTTGATCCGGAGTTTAATGAGACTTTACTTTGGCTTGAGCAAGTGGGTTTTGGATCTCAGCTCAGACAATTCTCCTGGCACTTGCTCTCCTCTTTTCCTCACTGGTTTCTGATAAAAGAAGGCTGTTCCAAAGAAAATGTCATTTTCTTTTTCCTCGGGAAATGGGTTTTTAATTGGGGCTGGGGAGGAAAGATTTTGTTCCCTGGCATCTTTTAAAGGTTTCCACTCCTTCCCTGATAGAAAACAGTTCGTTGAATAGATTGCATCTTCTTGAAAGTCATTGTTTGACCCCAACTTGGCGGGGGGGTTGTGGAAAAGCAGGAGGTGGAGGAGGAGAAATCTTCCTCCCCACAAAACCTGTGGATGCAACGAGCTCATTGGCTTAATGAGGGAAGACAAAGGACACCAAACAAAGAGTGTTTGCAGCTCTTGAGCCAAAGAGGAGAGAAAAATAAGGCAATAAAGGCACGGGCGAGGCAGAGGAGGAGAGGCTGAAGATTCACTTTCTCTCCCAGAACCTCTCGCGGAGGATCCGTGCGATTTTGATTTGCTGCCTGAAAAGCAAGACCCGTTGTTTTCGCAGCAATTGTTCTAAGTACGGCTAGAAAAAGCCGTACTAAAGTCCTAATTTGAATATTAAACACAGTTAAAAGACTTTTCTACGTCGTGAATTGTTCTCTTATCTGCCTGCCCATAAACGTCAGTGGATTTAATGGTCACGATTTGTCTCAGAGGTAGGAAAGGGCTTTTTTTTTTCCCCCCTTGCCCTTTTTGAAGCAGGGGGGAATCAGGCACAGCAGGTCATGGCCACACAACCCTGCAAAAAAACTTCCTGAGACGCTTCTGCTTCAGCTTCAATTGAAAAGCCAATCCCTTCTGGCCAGCTGATTATTTCTGCTCCTGAATACACTCTTCAAACCAAGAAATATTATTGAGAAGCAGAAATGGGCAGAGATATATTTTAAAAGGCTTTAATTTATTAAACTACGAGCCAGAAGAAAATTGGAGAAATTAATAACTCAGACTGTGATTAATATGAAGGGGTTTTCTTTTTATATATATATTTTACATTGCTGGAGAGAAGAGGAATTAGAAACTGGATGCTTTCTAAGGACCTGGAGGAAAGGTTCAGCTGAGTGTTTGTTCACTGTGGGTTCTCTTGCTCCCTGGGATTCATTTCCACGGATTTTGTGCATCATTACCAGGCTAACACCCTTTAGTTCCTTATTTCTTTAATTGGATTTAAAGCCCATCTCTGGGCGACTGTTTTTTTTTTTGTATCAGGAGATGCACAAAGGGATGGATCCACAACTTGGGCAGTTTCCTGGGAAAGTTGTCTGTAAAAAGTTGTCTCACACGGAAATAAAAGTAGTAAAGACCAAAAGTCACAGGCCAAAAAAAAAAAGGCAAAGAGAAATAAAAATAAAAAGTAAAACGTGCAGTTTTTCTCTCCCTTGACCAGAGCTCTTTTAGGGATAGCTGAAAATCGATATCCTTGAGGAAAAAACTGGGGCAAAAGGCATAAATGTTAGAGCTGAGCATTGCTGTGAAGCAGGCAGGGAACTGCAAAGCCGCACATTTCTGTCCTGTGTGACATTTCTGAGCTTTCCAGGTGCACAAAAGGCAATTTTCCTCCGCTTTCCAAGGGCTTTCCTTCCAATTTGCACCGCTGGCCACAGGTGCCCTGCAGGCACAGCTTTGCAGCTGGAAAGGAGGATTTGAAGCAAGTGGAACGTGGCCCTGAACGGACTGACTTTGGCAAGAAAAAGATTAAAGTGGGAATTGAAGCTTTTCCTCCTGTTTTATCGAATTCAAGGGGGAAAAGTGGGCCTGGCCCAGCTGACCACGCTGAGGGGAAGCACTTCAGAGTTTGTCTGAGTTTGTTACACTTTCCCCAGGCTTTCTTTGGAGAGGGATTGCAGCTCATCCTCCGTGCTGGCAGATCCCGAGGTGTGTGCTGGGATCGCTGAGCTGGGGAGCAGCACAAAATGCAGCTTTCTTTTGGAGATGTTGGGTGAGCAGTGCTTTGGTGGCTGGTGCTGAATGTCCCTCCTAAGATGACTCTGTCCACCCTTTCCCTGTCTCAGCACTCACAGTGCTTTCTCCCTTATCCCTGTATCCAGAAAAGGGTGGGAACCCCATGCCTGGGTCTGTTGGGAATGTGCTGAGCACAACTCCATGAAGCCACCCTGGGTGTGAATGAGCCCTTTGCTCCCCTACCTCCCCCATCAGTTCTGCCTGCATTGGAGGGAGGTGGAGCTTTTCCAGGGATGTGGAGGTGCAGCACAGGGCATCTGGAGCCCAGGGATGTTGGAGCTGTGGGAAGGGGGCAGGTGAGACTGTGCCCAGGGCAGAAACTCCTCTGCTGGCACCTGTAAGTGGCTGGCACAGCCTGGCCAACCCCCTTTCCTACCTGCCAAGCCTTTTTTTTCCCAGGAAAAAGCCTTTGGATTTGCAGTGTCTCAGTCCTGTCGTTGGCCCGGCGGCGGCAGCAACCAAAGCAGCAGGTTAATTAAACACACAGGAACATGATTGCAATTAAAACCAAACAAAGTGCTGAACAAGAACAGCAAAGGGCCTGGAGAGGGAAGGGGGGATGGAAAGGCTGCTTTGCTTAGTCTTGTTTTTATCCTGAGGGCCAAGGAAATGCTGCAGCAAGGACGTGCCACTGGCAAGGGTTTAACTGCTGAATAAAAGATAAGGATAAAGCTGGCTGCTCCAGCAGGAAAATCCCAGGAGCCTGCATTTGGCAAACCTCTTTCCACCTTGCTTGGAGTGGAGTCAGCCCCACTGATCCATCCCACTCCTGCTCCTCTGTCCCAGGGCTGCAGACCCAGGGAGGAGAGGTCTGACGGCCGAAGCACCCCCTTGGCCACCACCAGAATCCCTGCCAGGGATGCATTCCCAAGGGATCTGCAAGAAGGGCGTGATCTTCAAGGAAAAACTCCAGGGCACACCAGGGACCACCCGAAAATGAACCTTTGGGGCATTGCTGTCCCCGTGCCCGGCCAGAGATGCCCCGGAGGGCCTGGGGGGGCGGGGGGGAAGTTTTAGCACCTTCCCACCTGCACTACACAAGGCCTGCAGGATTTGTTGGCAGCAGATCCATCTATTACACTCCTTCCAGGCCTGGTTTCTGTGGAGCTGCTCCAGTGTATCCCACCAAAGGCATAAAGCTGAGAGAAGCCAGTGAATTATAAGGTTCCCAACAGCAGGACTCAGCAAGCGGCTGCTGTTAATCTTCCCTTTGCTACTCAGTTTTTGTTCTGCCTGCAATAAATCCCCGTGCCCTTTGCTGTTCAAACTGCAGCCTCACTACTGGAAAAGGAAGGGGGGGTGTTGGGGAAAGCTGGAGATTGCTGTGTGCAGAAATAAAAGCAGGGATTCATGCCCTGGCCTGGCCAATACTTCTCCTTATCGAGGGCGGCGCGATCAGCTGGCGTTCAATGCCATGCCAGGGGAACTCAGGCTGAGCCACAACAGATTGGAAAGGCTGTGGGATTAATGCAGGAAACGGGGCAGACAGTGCTGTGTGTGTTTTCTTTTCAGCAGGGCTGAATGGGCAGTTGGAGACACGATGTGATGTTGCTTCCAAAGGCGGAGTAACGGCGAGCTGGGAATTTGTTGATGAAAGTCTTCTCTCCTCGAATGCCACCTCTGTGGATTTACAGCTACTTGTGGGGAAAGGTCATGTTTACAATAAAACCCGAGGAAGGAGAAATCCTGAGACTGCCTACTATTTACTTTGGTATGAGCAAAGTAATAATGACCATTTTGGTTCAGAACTGCTCTCAATCTGGGAATTTGCATAAAGCAGAAGTTAAAAAAACTGAAAAGTCATGAGAGAACATGGAACTGGTGGCACTCGAATTTCTGCATCTTATGCATGTTCTTCATTCATGAAAAATGCTGGACTTTTGACTGTTCACCTTCAGCTGAAGCAGGGGGAAAAAAATAAAGGAAATTCAGAGAGAAATGGCTCGAGGGCTTTGCAAACGTGAGCTGGAGGGAAGAGAAGCAGCAGATCTTCTGCCGGTGGGAAAAGCTGCGTCTGGGTGACGGTTCAACCCTCTGCTCTCCCAGAGATTCCCTTCCTGTGGCTCCACAAATCCCCCATCCAGAGCTGATTTGGTGGGCAGAGGTTTATTTAATGTCTAGCCCCGATTCCTGCCGACAGCCAGACAGCTTTATCCTGCCTGTCAGGCTGGGACAACCCAGGAGGAGATTTCCATTCACTGCCAGAGCAGGAGCTGTGGGAGACAGGGCTTGGTGTGGCTGGGAATCACATCCCTGCAGAGCCAGCTTTGGTGCCTGGTGCCAGAAAACATGCAGCTGGTCATGGTGAGACCACAGACGTGGTGGCAAAGGTGAGGAACATCCAGAGCGATAAAGCACCTGCTGACAGAGTTGGAAAAGGGAAAAGCTTTTGGTCTCCTTCGGGGCTGTAAATGTTGTGTGGCTCTTTACACCTCTGAGGGTGTTTCAAGGATGGTCCCACCAGGAATTAAAGTCGACTGAGGAGACTCCCTGGAGAGCTCCAGGGCCTTACCACTCTTTCTATGAAGGAATTTCCCCAATATCCAACCTGAGCCTCCCCTGGCACAGCCTGAGGCTGTTCCCTCTCCTCCTGTCCCTGTTCCCTGGGAGCAGAGCCCGACCCCCGCCCCAGCTCCCCCCTCCTGTCAGGGAGCTGTGGAGTGAAAAATAATTCCTTTAGTGAGCAATTCTCCCATTTAACTTCCAGCAGATGAGGAGTCACAACGAAGTAGCCCTGAGTAGGAGTAGAATATGAAACACAGACTCTTGCAGGGGGAAGGAAAGATGTGAACTTAATGAACTCACCGTCTCAAGCCCACAGAACCGAGCAGGGGAGCACTGTCATTTCTCAAGTGACAGTTGTGTTGCTGTTCCCAAGCAGTGTTTTTTTATTTTAGCTCTGCCAAGTGGTGTAATAAAAGATATGACTTTGCTCCTCATGCTTTGCCCAGCTGATTATCTCCAAATGCCAAATTCTGCCTGGTGTCCTCAGTAGATGTAAAATTAACCGGAGCTGCCCCCATTTGCAAGCGCAAATCTGTTTAGAAATGGTCTGTAGTAACACGAGGCTTGGATAACATGGCACAGGGGGGAAAAAAAGGCTTCCAAAAAATCCTTGTAGACTCACTCCCACAGCCTGAAAATCCTTGGTCTCCTTGTTCCATTTCCATCTTGACACCGTTATATCCACGCTGGTATTTCTGAGCCGTTCACGAGGATGTACTGGAGGGATTTTTTGGAGAGCACCAAACGTTCCACTTACACTTTTTTTATTTACCCAAGCCTTCAGACATTATTAAAACAAAACCCTATGATATTTCTGAGCCAAATGCCAGGGATTTTAGAATTCCAGAGATGTGATTTCGGTTGAGGGTGAAAGGCCAGAGCAGGGATTTGAGACTTCCAACCCATCTGGGCAGGACCAGGGGCACTGCCCACGATCTCCTGTGAGAACATCCCTGATGGATCCACTTGCTGCCCTGTCCAGGAGCAAACATGAGCCCTTTCCTCCATTTCTTTCCAAATTGCTGCATCCCAGCAGTTGTTTTGGGGTCCTTTGTGCAAAGAGAAACCAGCTGGTTAAATCAGAGAATCCCAGGATGGTTTGGGTTGGAAGGGACCTTAAAGCCCACCCAGTCCCACCCCTTGCCATGGGCAGGGACACCTTCCACCAGCCCAGCTTGCTCCAAGCCCTGTCCAACCTGGCCTTTAGGGTGAGAAAGTCCCTCCAAATCCATTGCTGGGGGTCAGGATCATCAGGTGCGGACCTTCCCATCACCCCCAATATCTTCTGCCCTGTCTGTGTGGGGCAGCACATTCAGACACATCAAAGCAGAGTTCAGTGAACAGCTTGCAAAGAAAGGCTCCCCCTGGTCTGGGACAGCACCGAGATTCCCATCGTGGATGGATGGATGGATGGATGGGTGGGTGGATGGATGGATGGATGTGCCTGGCTCTGCTGTAATTGCCTTTGGAGCAAACACCAGCACAACCCAGAGAGTGCCACCAACTAAAGCCAAATGAATATTTCCCTGTGCAGCTTTGCCATCATCTGGAACTTCTGGGACACTGGAGATGCTCCTTTCACTGCCAGGGAGGCAATTTGGGGAAGGATTCCCTCCTACCCTGCACTGTGTCTTCCTCAGTCATACACTGAAACTCCCTCTGAAGCCTTTCCTGCTGGAAGGTGCCCACTTGGATGGTTATTCTTTGGTTGTTCATTACTTTGGGAAGCCATGGGGTGAGGATTATATTCTCCTGAGGTTTCTCTTGCCCTCTGCTCAGATGCACAGTGCTGTCTGCTTTCTGAGAGATGCAGAGGCAAATCCTCTCCCTTTGCACACCGGGTGAACGTGTCTCTCTTCCAAATCTTACCCTAAACCTGCGGCAGGGCCCCGGGGACGTCTGAACGTGCTGAACATCGCGGAGAGAACCACTCAGGGCGTTTCTGTTTGCGGGCACCACCATCTAGTGCCGCTCCCTGGAACTTCACTTTTCCCCCTCGCGTTTCATCCCGCGCTTGAATCGATCTTTGGGGGCCGGTGGAGAAATCGGTGCTTAATAAATCGGTCACTGCACGGAGCTGTTTGTTCTTCTTAACGCTGCAAAAGCTGATTTTCCCAAATGTGAACAGAGAGTGCCCCCATTCCAGACTTGGAGGAGAATTACCTGGCAAAGCACCATGGAAAGCTGGGGAATGTTCCCTGTTCCTCCCCAGCCCATGGAATGCTGTTCATGGTCACGATATGAGCACAGAATCCCAGAATCATGGAATTGTAGAGTCATGGAATTATAGAATCATAGAATTATAGAGCCATGGAATTATAGAGTCATGGAATTACAGAGTCATAGAGTCACAGAATCATAGAATCATGGAATCGTAGAGTCACAGAATCACAGGATCATAGATCATAAAGTCTCAGAGTTATAGAATCATAAAATCCCAGATTCATAGAATCCCAGAATCATAGAATTATAGAATCATAAAATCACAAAATCATACAGCCATAGAATCAAAGAATTATGGAGTCACAGAATCACAGAATTACAGAATCACAGAGTTATAGAATCACAGAATTATAGAGCCAGAAGATCACAGGATCATAGAATCAGAGTCCCAGAATCCCAGACTCATGATAGAACCATAGAGTCCCAGAATCCCAGAATCATTTCAGCTGGAAAAGACCCTTCAAATTATCCAGTCCAAAGGTGTGCCATGTTTTGGGGCACACAGAGCTCCAAGAGTTTGCAGTGCTGCTCCTCAGCCCCCATCCCTGCTGTTCCCTCCCAGGCCAGCAGAAGTTCAAAGCAGTGCCAATAAAAGGACATTATTCCATGGCAGAACTGATTTCATGAAAAAAAATACATTGTCTTTCCATGCCTCCAGTGAAAATACATTGGTTTCTGCCAGATTTAATTAGTAGCCATCCATTCTCACCACTTGCAAAGGACTAGCATGAGGGGGGAGTGAATAGGAGAGGCTTCAAACCTCTTGCAGGGACTGAATTAACTGACTGGAACTCTTTGCAAATGAGACTCAGCTGTGTTTCCTCCTCCTGAACAGGCAATGGGAAGAAAAAAAAATATGAAAGCACTAAAATATTCATTTATTTACAATGTAGGCTCAGTAAATGCCTGTGCTTGACAGGCATAAACTTGTCCTAAAAGGTGAACTAAAAGAGCAGGAGTAAAACTATTCCCCGCCCCCCCCCCAAAATAGGAGTAAAGGCAGGTGAAACAGGAAGCTGCATTCAATTAAAACAAAGGTTTCTGTTCATTTTAAAAGGCCTTAAAATTCTGGGTTGGGCTGGTTTCCCCAGTGTTACAGCTTTTGAGCTGAAAGCTCTGCAAAGAGAAATCAAGGCACTTCATTTTGCAAGTGTCAAGACAAAGAATCTTCACTTCTCCAAAGTCCTTCTGCCCATTTTCTTTGGAGCTGAACCCAGCAAACCCTCATAAATCTTCAGGGCTGTCGGGAAAGACTCGATTTCTCTTTCTAAACCATTCTTTAATCTTTTTAAAAGATGTCTGAAGGCCTGTTTGCTAAAAGCTGGTTCTGTTGATGAGGGACCAAAGAGTTTTATCATTGTGCTGGCACTGACTTTGCTGCCAAACAGCCCCAAAAGTGCCTCCCTGCAAAAGAAATGGGCTTGGAACAGGTCAGTTTGGAGGCTCCTGAACTGCAGGTTTAACCTCTGCAACCAAATTAACCTTCCCCTGAGCAAGGCATTTATTTCCTGCAATCAATGTACCCCCCCCCCCGGAGTTATTCTGCAATTACCATGAATTTATACTTGGTCTCCCTGTGAGGGGAGCAAGTGTGGAAGGCACAGGGTGTGCTGAGTGATGAACAGCAGGAGCAGCCCCTGCCTGACACAGACTCTCTGTGGGCTCTTCATCACTTTCTGAAACTCCTGATCCCATAAAAAGCAGTCCTGGCACCAATGAGGGACAAAGTGATGGCCCCACCCAGAGGATTTGCCCCTCAGGAGCCCCAGTGAAATCCCTGCCAAGGATTTTTTTACACCTGGCCTCTGGCAGGAGGGCAGTGATTTAACAGAGGGGATGGGAATCTTCATCGAAGAGCTTTGCAAGGACTCTCTGTTTTCAAGTGGTTTTGTGTCAGTTCCTCTTCAGCTGCTTTGAAAGCAGAGGGCTGGTGGAAGCTGATGCAGCTCCCTGTCCATGGGATGTTTTATCAGCACCTTTCCCTGGGGAGACCTGGGGGTGGAAATGCAGCATCTCATTGCCTTCCAAAACTTCCCAACACCTTTGCTGCCCAGGGAAGCTGTGGCTGCTCCATCCCTGGGAGTGTCCAAGGCCAGGTTGGATGGGTCTTGGAGCAACACGGGCTGCTGGGAGGTGTCCCTGGGGTGGCACTGGATGGTCTTTAAGGTCCCTTCCAGCCCAAACTATTTAATGATTCAATGAAAGAAGGTAAAGGGGAATGTGCCATTCAGAGTCATCCAGACCACAGATCCCACTGCTTGAACTGGACTGGCTTGGTAAAAGTCGGGCACAGGATGGAACATGGAAATGCTTCACCTTCCTCAGTACCTGAGTTCCACCAGCACAGAGCAGCCTCTTGGGGATAGTCAGCCAAAAATACCGATGCCAGGCTGAAGGTGACTGCCCCCCTGCCCCGGGGCCGTCCCAGCTTGCACTCCCTGAACGAGGGGGATGAAATGAGGAGTGAATGAAGGTGGCTACCTGAGCCCTGGCCGAGGAGCTTTGCATTGCTGTGCTCTGATGGATGAGAGCCAGCCCTGCCCCTGCCCTGCAGCCATCAGCATTTTCTCCAAGAGCAGGAAGCAAAGCAGCTTTTGGCAAGATTTGCCCGAGCAAATCACAATTTTCTGATTAAGGGCTTTTACCACTCGCAAATTTGCTTTTCTTGTGTTTACAGCTCCTTCCTGGCCCAGCTCCTGGGGCTGGGAGTGACCCCCAGCAGAAATGGTAATTGCAAGGGCAGGATGCACCAGGGCTGGACTGATGCCACCAGGGGAAAGGCTTTCAGGAAGATGCTTTGGGGAGATGATTTCAGGAGATGTTTTCAGGAAGATGCTTTTGGGGGAGAACGTTTTGGGGAGGTGGTTTTCAGTAGAGGCTTTCAGAAAGATGCTTTTGGGAGGTGGTTTCAGGAAAATGCTTTTGAGATGTGGTTTCAGTAAGATGTTTGGGTAGGTGCTTTCAGGAAGGTGCTTTCAGAAGATGCTCCATCATCTCTGCTGCTCTCTCCAGGTCAGTTACAGGGGCTGCAGTGGGGACTTTCCACGAGCAGGGACACCTTCCACCAGCCCAGGTTGCTCCAACCTGGCCTTGGACACTCCCAGAGATCCAGGAGCAGCCACAGCTTCTCTGGGCAACCTGTGCCAGGGCCTCCCCACCCTCCCAGGGAAGGATTTCTTCCTAATTATCCTCCAAGCACTGGATAAGTGAGAGCTTTCCTGGCCACTCTAATAGAGACAAGAGCCTGGAAATTCTCTTCCATCCTTAACAGCAGGAGCTGCTGTTCTGGCAAGAACTCTGTCACATCTGGCTTCCCAGTGAGGATGAGTGGTGGCTGATTTTCAGCTGGTTGAGGATCTGCTTCTGAGGTTTCCCATCTGACCCAAAGAGCTGCTTGTCCTCACTGCCCTGACCAGCACGTGGGATCTGAGCCTTGGCTCATTTTGGGTGAGCAGCAAAGCTCCCATCACACCCTGCCTGGCCACAAACGTGACCAGAACCCAGAGCCATGGCAGCACCTGCTTTTTTCTTTCATTAAAAGCTGATTTGGTGCTGTATTAAAACATGAATAAGTGAGAAAGCAAAGATGGGACTCTGCTCCTCGCTGGCTGTTATTAAAACTGTAGATCAAGTTGCCTTCAGAGCCATCTCTGTTGCCTTTGCAAATGAAACAGGGAATTGGCCTCTCTTGTCTCTGACGGGGGGTTCAAACACTCTTCAGTCCTGTAACAAAGCACCTGGATTTTCCTGAACCTGCCAGCTTGCAGTTTGCAATGTTATAAATCACCACAACAGGACAAAGGCTTGGAGACGTTCCTGTAACTCAGAGCAGGGAGAAGACAGGGAACAGGTAATCCATCTGTGCTGCCCTGAACTCCTTCAGCTGTAAATCCAGGGAGGGACTTCTGAGGTGTGGAGACAGCACTGGCACAGGGTGCCCAGAGAAGCTGTGGCTGCCCCTGGATCCCTGGGAGTGTCCAAGGCCAGGTTGGACGGGGCTTGGAGCAGCCTGGGCTGGTGGAAGGTGTCCCTGCCCGTGGCAGGGGGTGGCACTGGGTGATTTTTAAGGTCCCTTCCAACACAAAGCATTCCATGATTCCATGATTCTGTGATCACAGTACATAGTTAACATGTAATATCAACTCCCCACAGGGAGGATGAGTGGGGTGACTGCTCAGGTGACAGTAAAGCCACAAGGACTTCACACCAAGCCCAACTCTGCTCCCAACAATTAGTCCTGAGATTGTTTTTTTTTCCTTGTTTTCCCAGTTCAGGCCACCTGAGGGAGGACAATCAGGGTTGCCATGGCGATGGAAAGATGATTTCTTAATTTGTGGGATTCTTTGGCTAATTATTCCGAGAATTGTAATCCCAGGAAAACTGTTTCCTTTGGAGAAATTCACTTATGAGCTGCACTGGCACCAAAGGAGAAGTTAAAAAGGAAGAAAAGCTGATGGAGATGTTTTTTTGAGGGGGGCAAAACCAGTGAAAAAGTACATATTTCAGTGGATTTTCCTGGCTTGTTTCATGTGACAAGAACAAATGCCTGGTGTTATCCAGGAAGGAGGGCCTGGAACGGGCCCTAAACTTGAATTATTCATGAGTAATTCAGAGTATTTTCCCAGACTTTCCGAGGAACGTGAGTATCAGGCAGAACTAACACAGCCCTGGAGAGACGGATGATAAATCTTGGTTATTGCAGAGGAGCTGGGATGTCAGAGGCAGCAGGACAGGCTCTGACTGCTGAAAAACACCTCTGCAAATCCAATATTCCTTTGTCTGTAAGAAACCCGGGAGATGGAGACTGGTTTGGGCTCAGAGTAATTCCTGTACCCCAGGGAAGCTTCTCCACCCCATCACCACCCAGATTTGGAGGCTCAGTGACACCACTGAACTATTAATGGGCAGGAACATTTCAGCAGGCAGAGGAGGAGGAGCAGGAGGAGGAAGGCACCTGGAGCATCCTCCCTGCTGCTGAGGGATGGTTTTTAAGGCCCTTTCCAACCCAACCCATTCTGTGATTCCATGACCTTCCTTTAGAAGCATTTCTCAAAACGCAGCCATTGGAATATTTTTGGTTTTCTTTTGAGGAGCCTTTTTTTTTTTTTATTTTACTTTTAATTTTAATTGCTTTCATTGCTTTCATTTCACACCCCATTATAAATCCAAGCACAGTGTTCAATCCACTGAAATCTAATAAAAATTTCCATTTTGTCTATATATTAAAAAGCCATTTAACCAAGCTAAAGCTGATTTGGAAGGGATCAGCTTTCATTTCAGGGGAAACATCAGCATTCAACATTGTGCCCCTGTTTGGAAAGGTGGGCTCCTTGAAGTAGCTGAGGGGAGCTCGGGGTCCCCAGCTTGAAGACACTGGCAGTGAGAATTTAAGTGACAAATGAGCCCAAAAACAATTGGGGAAAGGCTGAGAAATGGAGGGAGATTTTAGGATCATGGTCATCTTAACCAAAGTCTTTTTCCACATCTGCAGCTGGGTCAGGGAAGCTGGGGAGGGTCTGGAGCAGCTGAGGGAGCTGGGGGGGCTCAGCCTGGAGAAAAGGAGGCTCAGGGGGGACCTTCTGGCTCTG
>JAWWES010000080.1:3929503-3985447 GCA_035583135.1 Lophotriccus pileatus | reverse complement strand
CGGGCTCTGCTCCAGGGAACAAGGACAGGAGGAGAGGGAATGGCCTCAAGTTGCACCAAAAGAGGCTTAGATTGACTGTTAGGGATAATTCCTTCATGGAAAGGGTTGTCCAGCCCTGGCACAGCTGCCCAGGGCTGGGGTGGAGTCCCCATCCCTGGAGGGGCTTAAAAACCCTGTGGATGTGGCACTTGGGGACGTGGGTCAGTGGTGGCCTTGGCAGTGCTGGGGGGTGGTTGGACTCCATCTCAGAGGACTTTTCCAGCCTAAAAGATTCTGTGATTCCAAGACAAACCACTTCCCTGGGCTGCAGCCATCATTGCTTTGTTGTTTGTGTTGGGTTTTTTTCCCTTTTTCCTTTCAAGCCCAGAGGCAAAAACAACAACGTGTCAGAAAACGCAGCGACTTCCAGTGCTCAGGAGAAAGCCCAGGGCAGAGGGGACCATGTGCTGAGCCCCAAAGCATCTCCTTCCATCCTTAAAACATCCCATTGCTCTGTCTGCAAGGCCAGTCCCGACTCCCCCGATGCAAACCTTCCCCCGAGCCGTGGGAGGGCTCGGGTGGGGCTGTGGAAGCAGAGGGGCTCACACAGGTTGGGTGGGGGTGGGGGGATCCTTCTCCACGTCTTTTCCCTCCCCCGATAAAGCCGTTTGCCGGTGTTTCAGAGTGGGATGACGGATCGCTCGCCCCGAGCATTGCAGAGAGGGCTGGAGACACAAGAGGGCAGGCACAGGCTGTGCGAAGGAGAGAGGGCTGCGCTCCCGGGTCCCTCAGCCCTGCTGTCCCCTCCACCGCCCCGGCTCCGTAAAGGGAGAGAACGGGGATTTTCCTCAGGGATTTGTGTTCTGCCCCTGCCTGACTCCTCCGCCTGAAGCAGATTTGAAACACTGACGTCTTTGAGGGGGCTGAGGTTGGGCTACGAGCTCCCGCAGCAGCTGCTTCAGCCTCCAGGGATGCTCTGCCGTTCCCTGGGTGTTCCCAAGGAAAAGGAGTGCAGGTGTCCTCAGCGGGGCTCTGCCACCTCAGGGGGGTTTGATGGGACCAGCCAGGCTGCTCTGCCCCCACCCTGAGCAGCCCCTGCCCAGGGACAAAGGAAATCATGAACACACCCGGCCAGCCACTGCAGACCGGGGGAGGAGGGACATTTGCACCCAGTCCTGCCACAGGTACATTTGAGGAGGGGGAATGGTCTTGTCCGTGGCTGTGCAGGGGTGGGGAGCACAGAGGGAGACGGGCAGCGAGGTCTGGAGCCCGGGGATGAAGGTGCGGTGGCCCCTCCGTGCTCAGCTGCTTTAATTCTGGTTCGCAGGTCGGTTGGGTCCGCCCGGTCCTGCCTTCTCCACCCTCCTGGAAAGGGCGTGGCAAAGGGCAGCAGGTTTGGACACTTCACCAGGGCCGAAGGTGGCTTTGGAAGCAGCAAAAGCCGAAATGATCTTATCTCTGGGTGAAAAGCATCAGGGTGGCTCATGGTCCAGGGACGAGAGCGGTCCATCAGTGAGCGTGGAGCACCTGAAGGGGCCAAATGGTGCCAAGGCTGCTCCAGGGTCTGCTCTCCTGGTAACAGCACTCAGGGTTATCAATTCAGATACATTTTGTCCCGTGTAATCTTTGGGCTTGGCCTTCAGGTAGTTCTGTGGGTGGCTGAGAGTCAGAAGGCATCACCCTGCAGACTGTGACAGGTTCTGTCTGAGCTTGGAGCCTCTGCTCCTCATCCCAGCGGGGAAAGGCACCTCCCGGGTGCTGCCGAGGCCCTGGGACCTGCCCTGCTGTGGTGCTGGGGGCTGTACAGAGACAGAAACCCTGGGGCAAAAAATCCTGCCGTGCCCCGAGCCAGCGTGGAGGGGGGGTTATTCCAGACCCTGCTTACCCCTCTCTCATCCCTGGGCTGATCCTCCCCTCATTCCCATTCCCGCAGCGGGCACTAGGGATGCTCTCATGGTCCGAGGCACCATCACAGGATCTACAGCATCTCTTGGGCAGGAAAGCGTTCCCGTTTGCCTCCTCCCCCCTCCCCCTGCCCAACCTCCCGGCTGAACGCACATCTGGGCGCGTCTTCCCCAAACTACCCATCCGTCCCAGCTGCCTTCCAGCGGCAAACGGAACATCTGGAGATCCTGCTGGCTCCGAGCCCTCCCAGCCTCGCTGGGCTGAGCTCGGGGGAGGGGGTGGGTTGAACCCGGGGGGTGCAGGAGCTGCTCGGTACAGCCCCCCCACACACCCCCGAGGCACAGCCACGTCCAGACTCACCCCCCTCCCCACCCCGAGGCTGGAGCTGCGGGTCTGCGACCGCAGCCCCCCTCCCTGCCCTGCCGCGGGGCTCGGGGTCGATGGGTGACTCGGAGCTCCCAGCGCTTCTCCCTCTGAGCCCTGCAGGGCAGGGAAGCTCTGAGGCATAGAGAGAAGATACAGAGATGCTGCAGCCCCACCGAGTCTTGCCCTGCCTGATTTTCGCTCTGAGCTGCCGAGTGATGGAGAAGAGGCTTCATTCCGCTGCTTTCTCCCCTGCTCGTGTGGGGGTGCGTGTGTGCACGGAGCTGAGCTGCATTTCCCCCTCTTTCCTTTTAATTTTTAGCCTTTCCCTCTCCCACTGGATTATCTGCCCACCTTTCCCCGCGAGAAACACAAATAACGCCGGCAGCACAGGGTGGGATTCTGGCTTGGTATTTTCAGCCCAAAATGGAGGGGTGGGGAGGAGGAGAGACGCCTGAATCCTGCAGCTCCCGTTGCCGGAGCTCGGGGAGCATCACCCCGAGCTCCGGGAAGCAGCATCCTCGGCTTTCCGCACTAGTTAACAGCCTGAGCGCTGCCTCGGCTTGTTTTAAACTCGCTCTCTCGCCTAATCTCCTCTCCCCTCGGCCGTGTGTGCATGTCTGTGCGTGTGTGCGTGTGTGTGTGCAGGGGGAGGACTTTATTGCCATTGGCTCAGCTCTCGCTGCCCACCCACATCTCTTCCACATCACCTTGGTGTCTCCCTAAATAAAACCAGCCCTCCTTATCGCGCCGAGGAAATCAAGAGCGAGAGTTTGAATGGATTCTACATAAATATTTACCCCGACGGAGCCGCCGCGGAGCTGGCGGGATAAACTCGCGGCAGCTGCTCTGACTCGGCTCCTCTCGCCCGCCCCTTAAAGGCTTTCAGTGTTCGGCAGAGAGGAGACACCCAGAGCCCAGCTCCAGCTGCAGAGAGACCCAAAAAAGCAGCGCCAGGATTGAACTTCAGCTATGGATCTGAAGGACAGCGCCAGCGAGGGCAGCATGGGCAGCCTGCAGCCTTCCAGCCTGCAGATCTTCGCCAACACCACCACGCTCCACGGGCTCCGCCACGTCTTCGTCTACGGCCCGGTGACCGTCCGGCGCCTGCTCTGGACCTTGGCCTTCGTGGGCTCGCTGGGGCTGCTCCTGGTGGAGAGCTCGGACAGGGTGGCTTTCTACTTCTCCTACCAGCACGTGACCAAGGTGGACGAGGTGGTGGCCAACAGCCTGGTGTTCCCAGCCGTCACCATCTGCAACCTCAACGAGTTCCGCTTCTCCCGCCTCACCACCAACGACCTGTACCACGCCGGGGAGCTGCTGGCTCTGCTCGACGTCAACCTGCAGATCCCCAACCCCCAGCTGGCCGACCCCGCCGTCCTGGCCATCCTCCAGGAGAAGGCCAACTTCAAGCACTACAAGCCCAAGGTGTTCAGCATGCAGGAGTTCCTGGCGCGGGTGGGCCACGACCTGAAGGATATGATGCTGTACTGCAAGTTCAAAGGGCAGGAGTGCAGCCCCGAGGACTTCAAAACCGTGAGTGTGAGCGGGCACGCTGCTTTTCCTCTTCTCTGGGCACGTGGATGGCGGTGTTGCAGGACTGGGGCAGCCCTGGAGGTCACTGGCTGAAGCCTTGTGGTGGGTGAGCGGCTGCCAGGCTCTGGCGTGGCAGAGGAGGAGCAGGAGCAGCCTGTTGAGCTGAAGTTTGTTTGTTGGAGTCTTAACAAGGGGGGGTTTTGTGGGGCCAGACCTGCAAGGGGCTGCAGCAGGTCCAGCCCCCGTCCTGCATGAGGCCCAGGTGGCACCCAGGTGGCTGTTTGGTGTCAGAGCAGGTTGTCAGATGGGTCCTGCTGAGCATCACGGGGGGGCTTGGTTGTCTCTTGCTTTGGGCACTGGATGTCAGGAGCTGAAGGAAGCAGAGAGGGCTGGAAAGGGGCCAGCAAGAAGGGCAGGGGCTCGGGGCTGCTCTCAGTGGTGTCCAGCTGCCTTGCCCCAGGTGTTTGGAGATGTGCTGGAATTACAGAAGGGGAGATTCTTCTGCTTGTTCCTGGTGTTGGTGGCTCGTAAATCTTGGTTTGCTGAGGAGTGTGGGCAGCAGCTGGGTGCCTCCCTGGTGCTGTGCCATTCCTGGTGCTGTGCTGGAGAGAAGGGGGGGAAGAAGGGAAGAAGAGGGAAAGAAATGAGGCTGAGCTCTGCTGCCAGTCTGCTCCGAGGCTGGGGGAGGTGGAGCGAGCCGGGTACTTGAGCATCCTGAGGGAAGCAGACACTGCTCAGTTCCAGCTCCTGGCTGGCACCCTGCTGGCAGTGCAGGCTGCCCCGGGTGCCTGGGCTGGCAGAAAGCATCAGGGTGAAATTAAAAGCATAACTAGGTTGTCTGGAAGAAGTGGTGCCCCCCTGAGCTGCTGGGGCAGGCGAGGGGGCTGCAGAGGGGGCTGCTCCCCCAGGCTGGGGGTTTGAGTCCCACCCTGGCTGAGATGTGGGGGTGCTGGGGGCTGGGTAAGTCCCACTGTGCTCTCAGGCCACGCTGGCCAGTCCCTTGGCACTGACTGAGCTGTCTGGGGGGGTTTGGTGTTCCTGGAGTCAGGAATGATCCAGCTCTCAGGTGGTTGTTTCTCCGGGAGCGACGCTGCTTGTTCTGCTCACTGCCCTGTGTGTGCTGGCAGGTTTTGTGCTGCTCTGGTTTGTCAGCAGGGTCTTTGCCTGGTTTTAGGAGAAGGGAATGTTTTCTAGTTTCTGCTGCTTCTGGATCTCCCAGCAAATGAGTCCAAGTGACTCCTGCTTCGCTGCCATCACCTGGACTGTGCCGTCTTTAAACCTCTGAGCAGGAACATTTTATGCCTCAGTTTTTGCCTGTGCATAACCCTGATGCCTTGCCCTGGATATCCAGGCAAACCACTCCCTTGTTCTGGCTCCCTGGGCAGGTCTGAGCAGAGGTTGGGGGTCAGGTGGGCCACGGGGAAAGGTGTCAACAAAGGCCCAAGGAGAGGGGCTTGCTAAAGACAAGCCATGTGGGACCAAGTCTGGAGAATGGGATGGAAAAGGAGACACAGGTGCCAAAGTCCAGGGGACAGAAGAGTTGGGGAGTGAGGACAGATCCCAACATGATGGACAAACCTCCCTTACCCGTAGTGAGGGTGTGGGGAGCAGGAGCTGTTTTGCCCATGAACATCCCAGAAACACAACAAGCACTGGCCAAAAGCAAAAAAGCTTCAAAGCCAGGGAGCAAACAACACCTCCAAAACATCTGCAGGCCTTAAAAAAGCAGGTCCTTTTCTCAGAGAAGGCAGGAGCTCTTGGCAGCCCCCCTGGGACACAGGGGGGAGTCAGCCCTGGCCAGTTAGTTTTTCGAGGCAGCTGCTCCGGAAACAATGATTTATGTCCTCCTTTTTTTCCCTCAGGGGGTTATACAGTAGTTTCCAGAAAGACAAACATTCCCTGTCTGCCAAATAAATGCTCAGCTAAAAGAGATCAGGGCTAGCTAGAAAACCAGAGGATATTATGGACTGACAGAGCTTGTCCCTGTCAAAGTGCTGGAGACATTCAGTGCAACACTTCAGCCCATTCTGCAGAGCAGGTCCTGCATGATCCAGAAGGCAACCCCAGGTGTTCAGTCTCCCTGACTCCAGGTAATCCCCTCAGCTTATGGAAATCCAGGAGGAATCGCTCCACAGGGACAACAGCAACCCTGCTTTTCCTTCCAGATTGTACCTCTCGGAGATAAAAGGCAGCAAAAAAAGTGTCTGCTTAAAGGATGAGTAGTTTTTTTTTCCCCCAGGGAGGAGCTGGAAAGGTCTTTGAGCTGCCTTCAGGCTGAATCAGAACCTGACATCCTGGATGAATTTTGCATTTAATCACCACCAACCTGTTGCAGCTGCTCTGGGGCTCTGGGACAGCCCATCCCTCCTGCTGCAGCCCCCACAGGACAAGCCTTGCCTGACTCCTTTCCTGAAGGGAAACAGGGTGTAAATCCCAGGGCACTTCTGGGGTATGTCAGCAGGGTGAAGAGCTATGGGATTGGTTTTTACTGTGCTCCCCAAATTCAGGCCCCTGGGAGCAGGAGAGGCAGGAGCTTTGCAGCAGGAGGCTGCACCAAAGCAGGAGCTCTGCAATCAGGTGCTGCTGGAGGAGCCAGTGCAGTGCTTTTGGTGCATGGAGGGGTGTGTGGCGTGCAGGGCGTCCCTGGAGGAAGCACAGGGTGCTGTGGCCTCGTGGGGAAGCAGGAGCTGGGGACTGGCACCTTGAAAACACGACTTTACCCTCCTTCCTCCTCCACTTGCCTGTTCAAATTCTCTGTTGCTGCTTTATCAGCAGGATTTGAGCTGTGCTTCCCCTCCACCCCCTGTTTTCTCACCAGGACAACACCTCTGAGGCATCTCCTCGTGTTAAGGTGTGCCCAGAGGGGTGAATCTCCCAAGCTTTTCTTGCAGAAGGGCCAGCTGAGGATGTGCTGACCCTGTGCTGGCATTGGCACAGAGCAGCAGATCAGATAATGCAGAGCTCTGCTGTAGGCAAGGCAGTGGAGAAGAGAGAACTGGCACAACACACTTCTAGCAAAGCCATTCCCTTGGAGTGTTTGGAGCAGGAAAGCCTGAAAAGAGCAGCAGCCAAGGAAATTCCCTCCTTTTTTAACCTGCACTGCCCCTCCCAGGAGGTCCTGGTTGGAGGTGACCTGGCAGATGGGACTTCCCTGGAGGAGCTGTGCTCTGGCTGCTCCTCGTGACTTGAGGGTCTTCTGTGGCCATGCCTGGTCACTGCTGGGATTTTCTGGGAGTCTCCATGGGTTTGCTGGTTTCTTTCCTGGGATTCTGAGGGTGGCTCGTGGTCCTTTGCTCTCCCATCCCCTGGGCAGTGGCCGGGGAGCCTTGGGGGAGGATTTGGTGTGCGGCACAGCAAATATATGTGGGAGAAAATCTGTGAAGACCCTTTCAGCCCACAAAAGGCAAACCCAGAACGATGGCCTGGGAGTGGATACCTGGAATATGAGTGGGAAATCTCGGTGCTTGAGGTGAGAAATCCTCCCCAGCAGCCCAGCCCTGCCAGACTGGGGCAATGGGGGTGTGTTTGGGGTGTTCTGGTGGTTCAATGTGTTTCCCAGTGGGGTCATCTGCTAAAGGCAGTGTGTGTGACTGGGGCTCCCTCACCCATCCACTTCATTCCAGGGAACACAGTAACGTCCCCTGGGCCCCCTCCGTTTTCCTGGCCATGCCAATTGAAGGGTAGAACTCATTTCTTTGCAGCACACATTCTTCTGACAGACAGGGGCCACATAATGGCCAGGATCTCATGTGAATATTGCTATTTTAAGACACAAGTTTCTGTCAGTCTATCTCTGTCATTCCCCATACATATCTTTTCTCCCTTTCTTTCCAGTGCATCCACGGGGTCAGTGATTAGTGAACAGCTTTTGCTTTGTACACTAATTAGCCCATCCTCGACTCTTATTATACAACTTCCACTTCCCTCAGCAAAACAAAAATAAATCAATAATTGTGATGGTGGCTGCTAGATTTGGAGAAACTCTATTTCTCTGGAGCATCAGGACTTTTCCCAAAGTTTGCTGCACACCCTGAGCTGCCACAACGGGATCTGTGATGGTCTTTCTTCCAAGAGGCCAAATCCTTGCTCGGCCTTGCCGGATCTCTGGAGTTTGGAGGTGCTGTTGGGGTTCAGTGTGTGGGCACAGGGGGAGTGCAGGGTCATTGTGTGGTATCTCAGGTGGTGTCTAAACTGAGGTGGATCGTTCCTGGGTCACACCCCTGGCTGACATGCAAACCCTGCCCGTGAGAAGTGCAGACCCTCGTTCTACTCAGTGTTCTTCTGGACTAAGTTTCTCTGTCCCCTGAGGATTTATGAGTGTGGAAGTGCTTCCCCCTTTGTGTTCCCTTTATTTATCATGAACTGGTAGGATAACACCTTCAATTCAGGAAGTTTCAGCTGCCAGCTGGGCTGAATGTTCGTATAAAAGATCTTCCTGGGTTTGGATGGTTAATGGACATGCACCTGGCACGGCATTTGGAGGAGAGCAAGAACCACTCCTGACCTCCAGGTGATTCCCATCCATCTCAGTTATTCACCAGGAGGCCAAGTGGGAGCTCCTCTGTCCCCTCCAAGCCATCCCTGCCCAGGGATTTGCCCTCAGAGCAGCCAAACACAAGAGCTGCCCTTCAGCTGAGGAGGAAATGCTGAGCAAGAAGGGCGGTCATGGAAGTTTTAGGGATGGAGGAGATGTCTGAGGGCTGCAGGGCTTTATCAGAACAGCCCTGGGAGCTCCCTGAGCCTTTCCTTGCATTGGGAATACCTCTGAGTCCGGCTCCTTGCACCTCAGCTCTCCACCCTGTCAGCTGGTGGGGACGGAGCCCTTGTCCCTGCCAGGCCCTGAGAGCTGCAGTGCTGGAGGCTGGGGAGAGGCAGAGCTGTAAACAACAGAGCAAAGATGATAAATGTCTTCCAGCAGCCACATCCTGGTGTCTCCTTCGCCCCTGGCTCTCTGTGACTAACACAGCTCCTGTCACAGGCTCTCCCTGACAGCGGCTCCTGGCTCAGGACACTCCTTGCTGTCTGCAGTGGATGGGAGAGTGGAATCATGGGGAGCTTTCAAATGGGCCTGTGCTCTTTCTAGACAGGAAAAAGACTCGATTTAATCGTGCCCCAAACTAAATCAAGGCCAGGGAAGACAGCATGGTTTCCATCTGGAGAGGGAAAGTGGAACAACACACCTTGTCCTGACCTTCCTCCTCACACCTCGTGCAAGTGCCCCTTGGAGACTTCTTGGCAAATAATAAATAACCCCCCAGATGTTCCCTCTTTGTGCTTATCTGACCAAGGTGTCCTGTGAAAAAGTGTGATGTGAGTGCTGCAAACCCCTCAGTGGGTTTAAACACTCCTTGAAAGGTTCTGCCCACCAAGTCCATGATCCCCACGGACAGAAATGGGTGAAACAGGAGAAGTTGTCACTGAATGAAAGAAGAAAACAGGTCTGGCTTTGGTGAGAACTTCTGGGTGAGGGTCTGGGTGGCCTCTTGAGGTCCCTTCCAAGCTGAATTATTTAATGATTCTATAACAAAAAGCAGGTGCAGACCTGCTGGGTTTTAAGTCATTTTGGTGTCTCTGTTTTTTCATATAAACATGGAATCCCACGTGGCTTGGGTTGGAAGGGACCTCTTTTTCTTGGAGGTGATGACAGGTTACAGCAGTCACAGAGTCTTGGGCTCATTATTTCTTTGCAGCACTTAATGTTTGTGGATTTGTGCTTTCTTATATTTCTTTTTGTCTTTTTACTGAAAAGAAACAAAGTGTTTTCCCCAAAGGCTTTGTGGAAAGTGCTGCTGTGGAAGCTTCTCAAAAAACATTCCCATCTGAACCAACCCTTATGTAAAAAAACTGAACAGTTCCCATGCCCAGCACGAGGAGGCAGGGCTTGGATATCACCCTGAAGAGAAGGAGCTGCTAGATCAGGTGTTGAGCTTGATCTTTGTGCACTGAACTGCATTTTTCCTACTCCACCCTGGCCACGGATCCTGCAGCCACCACCTCTCCACCAGAAGTGCTCTAAATGGTCATGAACTCCTGATAAATTGTGCTGGAGCATCTCCTGGAACACATTTGACATCCACAGGAACATCAGACGGGTTTGTTTCTCCCCAGGGATTCCAACTGAATTAAGGGGACCCCCTTGTAGGGGGTGTGGGATTCCAGGGACACGGGTGGGATGTGGTGAGAGAGAAGATCCCGTGGTGGAAGCGGCTGTTGAGGATGAGCTGTGGGACAACCCAAATCCCAGGCTGACAAACCAGCCCTATTTCCACTGAACCCCAGTGGAGTTTCCCTCCTGAAGGCATTCATGCTGGTGGTGGGGGGAGATGGTGCTGTCAGCCCCCCACAGTTGCCTCCATCCCTGCAAAACCCTTCTCACCATCACTTGGAAGAACAAAAAAGACCCTGTGGTGATGCCTCTGCACATCTGCCTCTCTCCAGGGAAAAACAGATCAAGAGGGAAAGAGTTTTGTGACACCAGAAAAATGAGCGGGGGGGGGTTCTCCTGGGAGGGGATTTCCCACGTGAAAAACGAAAGCTTTTTGTCTTTCAAAGCATTTCTGGTTTCCACGAGATGAATTCCCCCAGAAAGCTCAGCGCAGGGTGAAACACTGCAGCCCTGGCACGTCTCAGGAAACGCATGCTCTGATTTTCAGCTCCTTCTGAATTAAGTAATGGGAAAAAGTGACCCAGAGCTGGGCAACTTCCCAGCATGTGCAGTCTCTACAGGCCAGGGGCACTCCAGGCTCTGTTTTCCAGGGGGTTTGAGGCAAAACCCGGTACAATCTGAGGTTGGTGAGGGTGAAACCTGAGTTGTGTATCAATATCTGGCTTTTCCTGAATAGGAGGATTTCATTCACTGCTTTCTAAGGGCAGGTCCCAGAGCAAGATGCTTCTGATAGACCATCCTCTGAGCTTCCTGGAGATGGTTTTAACCTCGTTTCCTGAAAAGAGAAGGGTTCATCAATTTGCCTCTGTTTGAAAAGCAAATCCTCAGGACAACGAGCTTCATTAACCCTCCTGTTTCCAAAGTGACTTGTTTCAGAGTGGCTGTATTTTTTTCCATTGAAGTCAAGCATTTGTTTCCCCCTCTTGGACCTGCTGAAGAGGTTTTCTCCAGGGTGTGGTCACAACATGCAGTGTCTGTACGCACCTACATATGTATGGCTGGACCTTCTGTGCAGCTCCTGCTGGGAGCACAGCTGCTGCATCCTGTTTTTTTTTAACCAGCTTCCCCCCTCCAAGCAGCCAGCTCTGAGTCTGCCTCATTCCTGGGAGTGGGAGAGGGCTCGTGGTGCTGCAGGCCTTGGGATGCAGGAACTGAGCTCAGCTTTGCATCCCACTCCTCGGATTGTGGGTGGGAACAGCCTTCCCAGCTCTGTCAATACAGGGCTCTCACTGGAGCCCTGTTGGCAATAAATTGTCAATTCCCTCAGGGCAAGAGCTGTTTGCCTGGTTTATGTTGATTATTAAATATTTATTATTAAAATCGATTAAACTTTAAATAAGGAGAGGGGAGGAGAGGATTTGCTTTAACCCGGCGCAGAGAACGGGCTGTGATTTTGTGCAGCCACAGGGACATCCATCCTGATATCAGGGATATCCATCCTGATATGGATATCCTGCCTGTGCAGAAGGAATTCGAACCAAACAGATCATTTTCCTACAAATGCCTTCACCCAAAAAGCATTTTGGAAGCTTTTCTTGCCGTATTTTCAAGTCACCTGAGCACCCAGGGCTGTTCCCAGCTCTGCAAAGCCCAGACACCTCCTGCAAGTGCCTGCAGGCTGAACAGCGTCATCCCTGAGGGAACTGTCCACCTCCCTTCCACTTTGGAATGCTGTTAAACCTGGAAAGGTGTCTCTAAGCCCCAATTACTCCTCCATTTGCTGCGCTGTTGGTCGGAACAATTAACTGCCGCCTCTTTTCCTCCCGTGTTTCCAACCCACGCAGTGCAGGGGGTCAAAGAGGAGCTGCCACGGGTAAATTCATGAGACAAACCAGTTCTGGAGATCAGGCAAGGGCAGTTCAGTCACCAGGGGCAGGGAAACGAGCTGGGCATTTATTTTGTTGTAAATCAGGGAGGTTTGGACAGTCCCTCCCCTGCAAAGTAATAAACCTGGGGGATGAGGTGTGAGTTGTTCACACAGTTATTGTGAGCCCTTTATGTGTTCTGCTCCTTCCAGGCTGGGTTGTTTTTCCCTATCAGGAGGAGAAATAAATCTCTGAGTCAAGTATGTTCTGGTAGTTGTACTTGGTCTTTCAAAAAAGACACAAACAACAAAAAAAAAAGACAAACCCAACAAACCCAGAAGTCACAATGTGGGGTTCTGTGCTGAGAAACCTCCTCAGCCCACCCGTGCTCTAAGCTGGGCCCCTGCAGTGCTTCCTGATCCCACTTGGAATCACCTCCCTTCTCTTTCTGGGCAGGCACATCCAGGCTGGAGATATTCCAGCTGTTTGGGATCCCCCTCAGGCCTCAGCCCTGCTGTGTTTGTCAGACAAGGTGTTGGCAGCTGATTGTTGAGGAGGGTGATGGTTCAAAGGTGCAGGTGATGATTTGCAGTTCCAGGGGAGGCTTAGATTGGATATTAAGGACCATTTCTTTCTGGGAAGTATTGTAAAGCACTGGCACAGGCTGCAAGGGGCAGGGAGGGAGTTCCCATCCCTGGCAGGGCTCAAAACACAAGTGGCTGTGGCACTTGAGGAGGTGGGTTAGTGGAGAACACGGTGGTGGGGCTGGGTTGGACTTGATGGGCTCTACTCCCAGGGAACAGGGACAGGAGGAGAGGGAACGGCCTCAGCTGTGCCAGGGGAGGGGCAGGTTGGACATCAGGAGGAATTTCTTTATGGAAGGGGTGATTAAACATTGGGATGAGCTGCCCTGGGAGGTTTGGAGTCCCCACCCCTGGAGGTATCCAAGGAAGGCCTGGCCGTGGCACTCAGTGCTCTGGGCTGGGGACAAGGTGGGGATGGGGCACAGGGTGGACTTGATGGTCTTGGATGTATTTTCCAACTTCAGTGATTCTGGGTTTCTGTGGAAAAGTCCTGTAATTTCTGCAAACAACGCTTGTCTCTGTTCTTTCCCCACATTTTTCATGCCGAACTGTCATAAAAAAATACTTTCATGCTGAATTTCCTCCCTTTACTGGTAACAGAGAATTATATTCTGAGGTTTAGCAAGTGCATAAATTACACTTTGAACCCCAGCCCCAACTGTAAAGCAAATATTCCTTTCCTCTCAGGGAACCATTCCTTCGCCTCGTTATTTCGAGCTCCCTCCTGGTTGTTGTCGTGCAGTGGCAACTTTGTGGAAAAGAAGGTTAAGTGCTGAGGTTAAAACAGGTTCAAGTATAAGCCAGAGTGCCCTTGGCAAAGACAGAAGGGTTTTAGTGGGTCTCATTCATCATTGCCTGACTGCTTAAAGTGCTTGAGTGGCTCATTTTTGTTTTTATATGCCTTTATAAGAGCTGCAAAAGAGCCAAGAGAAAAGTATCAGTGTTTTCCTCCCTTAACCCACACTCGACAGGGAACAATAATATTTAAGACTTCAGGGTGCAGTTTCCTCTTCAGAAACCAAATTCCCCTCTGTGAGCCACGTGGAGCAGCTCGGGCTCAGCTCCAGAGAGGCTTCTGTTGGGGTGGAGTTACCTCCAGGGTGGAATGTTGGAGCTGAGAACTGGGAGCTGCTCTTGCCAGCCGGTATTTCCAGACTTTCATGGAAACCGCTACCTGTCCCTAAACCCCCACGTGTGGCTTTTCTCTTCATCCATCATCTCCAAAGCTTCGTCCTCCCTGCAGGTTGGATAAACCTCCCACAGGCTCTGCAGTCCAGGGAAGGATTGTCCCATCCCTGGAAGTTGTGGAGGCACTGGAAGAGTTGGCTCAGGGAGGTTGTGGCTGGAGCAACCTGGGCTGGTGGAAGGTGTCCCTGCCCACAGCAGGGGGTGGCACTGGATGAGCTTTGAAACTCCTTCCAACCCAACCCATTCTGAGATTCTGTGATGGTGCAACATCAAAAAGAATATTTTGAAGAGCACAGGCCTCAACCACCACTGAGAAAGACCCGTCAGGGCTCCACCCCTGCCTGGCTGTTCTGCACATCCATCCCAAGGGATGCACCCCGTGATCCAAGCACTCCATACCTGGGAATTTGTGGGCAGTTTTGTAACTCACCACAGTGACATGACAGAGGTCCTGGGTAGTGGTTTTGTTTAATTAAGTGGCTGTTTACCAGGCTGCACCTTGGCCAGGCTCTTTACAAAGCTGCTCCTGACAGAGCTCAGGAGGTGCTGATGCCACTGGAGAAGGCAGTGCTTTCATTCCACCAACCTGGAGCAGGCACAGAGTGAGAGGATGAGGAGGATTAGGGAAAAGAGGCACCTGTTCTAGGAGGGGAGATTGTGAGAACTGAGCTTGTTTAAGTGAAGGAGGCAAAAGTGTGTGAAGGCTCTGTGGAAAATACTCTGAGGGATAAACACTGAGGGGGAAATGGAGCTGTTCCAGCTGAGCCATGTGATGCCTTTGGAGCAAAGGGTGTAAATTGGTCACAGATAACTTGAGGCTGGAAGCTAGAAAGGGATTTTTTTTTTAAATTATTATTATTTCTTGAAGGAATGAAATCTGAAGTAACTGCTTGGTGGGAATAATGGGGATAAAGAGCCTAGCAGGGTTTAAAGCAGGATCATCCCTGGCAGATGGGATTAGGTGATGTGGTTGCCAGGAGCAGGGGGCTGCACTCAAGGACCTCTCCAATTCCATGCACACCAAGTCCTGGGGGTGTTTAACCCTGCCCAGGGCTGTGTGAGGATCCCATGGGGAGGCTCAGCAGCTCCTCCTGAGGGTGTTCCTGTAACTTGTGGGCATCTCCCCAAAACAGGAGTGGGAGTCCTGAGCCAGTCTGAATCCCCCCAACTCCCGTGTGGGTGTGGAGCTGAGGACACATCTGAGTGCTGCTCAGTTTTCACCTCCCAGGGATGGTGAGAACACCCTGGGGATCTTGCTAAATGGCCAGTCTGATGGAAATCAAGGCACTGGGGGTGTGTGTGGGGGATTTTTGTTTGCCTGGATTGATCTCACATCTGTGAGCCCCTGGGATGGCGCTGGATTTGCCATCAGACAGAAATGGATGTCTACCCTCTGTAATGCTTAAAAACAATACCATGTTCTCTCTGATTTATGGGGTCTCTGAGCAGCAAAGGAGAAACAAAAGGCAGGGACAGCTCTGGCTCGAGTGATTGTGACCCAAAAACTTCCCAGCACTCTCAACACAACAGAGAGAGAAACTGAGACCTTATTTGAAAATACACTGCTAAACTCCCTGTGCAGAACGGAGCAGGTCTTGATTTTACTTCCCTGGGAACTCTGATTATTGTCTCGTGAAACAGCGCCTGGAGCTCTATTATCCCCTAAATAATGGAGATATTATCCCCTAGATAAGGGAGAGCAAACTCGCCCTGGTTCCATCGCAAAGCCCGGCTCCCCCGCGGGGCTGGAATGTGCTGCAGCACAGGGAAGAGATCTGGAAGTTTGCCCTGGGGTTTCCTGAAGGGACGAGGCTGTGGGAGCAGTTGGTTGGAGGGATATTCACTCTGCCCGCCGGGGTTTCCCTCCCGCGGCTGTTAATTAGGGCTGCGCGGGAACGTCCCCAGCATCGGGGTTGTGGAACGGGCTCGAACTGCAAGCGACTCCCCTGGAAAGGTGCTCGGGGATCCCTGAAGGCAGTGGGCGAGTCTGAGGTCTGGCACTGGCAATGCAGGAATGCTCTCAGGACAAACCAGAAGTGCAGATGGGAAGTGGTTTAGAGCCACTTCACTTGACTTCAGGGGTTCTGGCTGATGGAGCTGGGACTGGCTTTGTGCTGAACCCCCTGTCTTCTTGATTTTAGGGACAGTGCTCTGCCCCCGGGCACTGAAATCACCTCTGCTCAGCAGTAACAGCTTCACGCTGGTGAAAACACAAGAAGTGTGCAGGATCTGCCCCAACCAGCAGCTCAGCATCACCCTGAGCTGCGTGTGAGCCTGGGCTGTCAGAGCTTCCCATCCCTCCCTGCCGAGTTCCAGACCATTTGCTCTGGCTCTGTGCATATGTTGTCAATTCAGCAGCACCTTTTACACAGTCCCTTGTAATTCACGTTCGCTGGTTTTTAATGAATGTTTGTTCAGCGGAGCATTTTTGCAGGGAGTGCAGAGCCAGCCCACATCCCAGCAGCCTCCAACACCATCTGAGGAGAGGAATCAAGCTCAGAAACAAATCAGGAATATATTATGTGTCACACGCTGCCTGCGGTGTGAGACGGAGGGGACTCTGTGAATGGGAGTCTTGCAAGGGAGTCCCAGCAGCCAAGTGGATTGGATTCTCCTTGCCAAGGCAGTAGAAATTCCCAGGGATAAACAGGGCCCTGCTGAAATTCCCTTTAAAATCCAAATATAGCGTCACTGACACTCTGAAGCACCTCATTGTCTTCTGTTCCCACACCGAGGTTTTGTTTTGCCTTGTTTGCTTTTCCCACCATCCAGGTGGGGAATGGAAGCAAACATGGTAAGAAGGGACCTTTGAGAAACATTCCAGGAGCCCCAGATCTTCAGGGGGGTATTGAGAGACAGAAAAAAACATAGACAAAGCTAAATGTGATTCTTCTAAAGATCCAGGCCTCATCAAAAAGGAATTCATGGGCTGTGCGGATACTTGAGAGAGTGGTGGGAGCCCAGTCCACTTTGCTGGCAGAGAGAGCAATGCAAATTCATAATTACTGTAGATAAACATGTTGGAGTTAATTACTGCTCCCATTTGATGGCTGTGCAAATGCTGCAGTGACTAAGAGAGGCTTGGCTGGGAGAGCCAAGGCTGAGCCTGTGCTCGGGAGAGACGTGGCAGGAAAACCAAGGAACCGACGAAAGAGTGGCCAACAAAGTGGAGCAGCCCTGAGCCTCTCTGGGGGCACAAACCTCTGACCAGGACACTGGATTCCAGCAGCTTTTCCTTTTGCCTCTTTGCCTTCAAACGCAGCTGCTGCCTGGGCAGAATCAGCCTGGCTTTAAAGTAGGTCAGACCTGATGTCACCTCAGGATGCTCTGCGGAAGAAGAAATACGTGTCAGTGTGACACCAGGGTGGCCTCTACCAGAGCTGCTCTCCACTGAGTGCCCTGTGTGCTGTAACCCAGAAGGAACACTGCATCCAGCTGGGAAAACCCACGGACCACAGATCCCACCTGGAGAGGGGCTCAGGAGGAGATGAGCACAGCCCAAGATGAACGTGGGAGTGGAGGTTCCAATTCTCACGCTGCTTCCAAACAAACGGTCTTGGAGAAGCACCGGGGGGTCCTGAGCACCTTCTTAGCAGGTTTGGGGTCCCAAAGTCCTACTTATCCACTCAGACCTTAGTGTCCTATTAAGTGATCCCAGATATCTTTTCGGGCAGTCCGTCAGCAATTCACTCTGGACTGTTTTTGTAGCATGAAGACAACCTGGATGCTCCTTTTAGGTCTCAGACACATAAGGAGCACTTCCAGGTTCTGAACAGCTTGTTGGTGTTCTGGGAAGGAGACACCAACGAATTCTGATCTCAGGCACCTGCTCAGCAGCTGGGAGGTTTGGCTCCCTCCCCCATCAGCAGTCCCAGCCAGTTCCAAACCTGTTTTCAGGGCAGCATTTCCATCAGGCTGGAGAGAGAAATCCAGTGTTCCACAGCAGCCAAATCCTTCTGCCTCATTTTCCCGGGAGGCAGCAGTCCCAGGCACAGTTTGCCCCCTTTGCCTGCGCTCTGAAATCTCGTTTAGCTGAACACAACGAAGCCAAGCTCTTTTCCCAAACCCAGCTGCAAATCCAGCCCTCCGGGAGGGGAGCTGGGCAGCGCTGCCGCTCCAACACCACCCGGGTGCGGCGATTTTTGGGGAAGAGGAGGAGGAGGAGGAGAAAGATGTAAAAGCAGATCAGCACAGCACCTCGGAGGGGCTCTCCCTTCTCCCAGAGCCGCCCACCGCTCAGCAGCCACACAAAAGAGATGAGAGAAGGAATATCTGCTGCCTCCCCGAGGGATGCGAGGCTGGAGTAACTCCGGGAGAGGGGGCCGTGCATTATTTATGGCTCCGCGCTCTCCCCCGCTGCAGGGGGAGTGTTCTCGTTCGCACAGAAGCTCTCAACAGCCACTTTAAACCCCATCCCTCTTGTCTCCACTGAGCTGAGACTGTAGGACACGGAGGCAGAGCTGGAGGATCCATCAGAGCCGGGAGGATCCATCAGAGCAGCCGAGCGTGGGATGGGACTCAGGACCCTGGAGAGCACATTTTCCCTGGGCAGGGCACGCTGGCAGCGCCCTCACAGCTCGATGTGACCCTGGCAGCAATTATCCCCGCGTTCTCCGCGGCTAGACAGGCTCTGGAATGGCTTCTGAGCCCAGATCTTCCAGCTGGGTTGGTTTGTTGCTTCCCTGGGAAATGCTGCTGCTCCGGGATGGGTTGCTGTCCTGCTGGAGCAGAGCCCAGGCAGAGCAGCTTTTCAGGGACCAATTCCTGTTCTCTTGCTCCATGGTGCATGTAAAATACAGCAGAATTCAAATCAGAGCAACACCAAGGTAACACTGATCTGGGCTTGTTTGCATTTTATTTCTTTATTACCATAAAAAAGGGAACTGTTCCACGACATGATTGGGTTTTATGTTATGTTACACTGGCCTTCATGGGTTGTATTAAATATGCTGTTTAATAGGCTTCCACACACATATATTAAGTGGATATTTAGTGTATAATAGGTTGTTTTAGTATTACAAATTGCCATCAATATTTCACTGCCTGTGAGTGCTCACATGTGTGTGTTTGTGCCGGCAGATGTAGGCAGAGAAGGGTTCTCCATGAGAACAGAGGTCCCCAAAGCCCCTCCCTGAGCTGGAAGCCCCCTGATGCACAACCCCCCTGGGCACAGAGGGGGGAAAACGGGCCATAAATCCACCAGCTCTCCTCCAAACTCATGGTATCAGTGATTAAAGCCCTCCTTGGTGGTATAAAGCACCTTGAGTGACAGCCTGGGACGGGAGGGATTTATGTGCTGGATTTCAGATGAGCTGAGGGATTGTGCTGAACTTGGAGAGCCCCAGCGAGTGGAGCAGAGAGGAACTCAGCCAGGCAAGAAGCTGATGTGCCTCCCTGGAAAAGAAACCTCCTCCAGCCTGATTTGAGCCACAGCAAAACTCTCTGGAGCAGTTTGGGCTGAGCTGTGGCTGCGCTGGGAGGGTTGTGTGTGCCAGGAGGAGGCTGGAGCTGTAAGGAAAGCCCTGGCTCTGTAAGGAAACCTCTAGGATCCACAGGGATGCTGCTGATGTCTCTGTTTATTGGGCAAAGCACAGCCCAGGGGAAGCCTGAGGAAAAATCAGCAAGGAGAAAGGAGTGGGAGGTGCTGAGAGGCAGCAGGAAGCTCTCCCTGCCACGATGGCTCCCAGCAGGAGGAAGAGGAGGGTTGTTTGAGGAGCCCTGAGGAATTTCCTACCCAGATCCTGATGGCTTTGGGCTCAGCCAGCCCAGCAGATCTTCCAAATACGTCCTTCAAGGGATGCAGTGAAAAGACCCTACAAACCTTTCCAGTTTCTTTGCTGCTGGGTTCATCAGAGACGGGTGAGGGCTGCACAGGGACTCCCCTGCCCACAAATAAAGCCCTGCTCTCCCAGGGTTTGCTGGAAGAAGCTTGATTTCTGTCTTGAAATGCCTGGGGATGATCTCCAGGTTCTCTCCTGCTACAATTTATTGCTGCTCATCACCAGATTGCTGGGGGAAATCTGCAACAATTGCCAGCTCCATCCAAAGGCATCTCTGTGTATATTCCCCAAATCCCACCCCTTCCTCCAGCTCTGTGAGTCTTCCAAGTCCATCATCGTCCACAAATCTCGTTCTTTACGCTCCAGAATAGCATTCCTGAAGTCATGCTTTAAAGGCAGGTGTTTCCAGCAGAGGTTTTCAGCCCATTTTTAGGATGCTCTCAGGAGAGGAGCCAGCTAAGCATTGCTAAAGACATCCCTTCAGCTCTTGTGAAGCTTGAATACCAACTGGCTGCTCTCTTGCAATCTTACATATTAAAAAAAAATCTGAACAAAACCCCAAACAAACACCAAACAAACAACTTGTTTCAAGTATGGCTTCAGTTAAAGAGGAACTTGCCATAAAACACAGCGTGGTGTTCCCCAGCCCGCAGATGCAGAGACACAGCGAGTTGCTTTCCCATCAAACAGGGGTGTCTGGGCTTGGTTCTCTTCCAGGTCATATCCCAGCGCAGGAAATGGCTTCATTTTTTTGTTTTCCCCCCAAAATGCAGGGTTTCCAGCTGAGCAGCTCCTACCAGGCTGGGTGGGGATGCTCCTGGATGGAAGGCACTGCCAGGAGGTGGCAAAACCCTCCTGGGGCCTCTTCACATTCAATTGCTAGGCAGTGGTTCTCCCTGGAATCACACACATGGTGCCAGGAGGAGCTGGGAACGCTCTGGAAGGTGTCCAGGCAGAAAGTTCAAGCAATGCTGGATTTCTGAGCTCCCTCACCCTAAACTGGAGGTTCCTCAAACAGAAGGGGAAACTTTGAATTGTTATTAAAATAGGATTAATATGAACTTGAGTTCTTAGTGGCCCATTAACTGCCCTTCTTCCCAAGGGGTGATTTCTCCTCTTTTTTGTTATCTTTTTTATCAGTGGGGAAGGTATGGAAGAGAGAAGGGGTTTCTTTTGGCTCTGCAACCCACCTGTGAGAGAACAAGCTGTCCCCTGAGCCCCAGCCTGGTGGTTCCACGCTGTGTAACCCCTGGATATAGGTTACCAAAGAGATTCCTGCAGCTTCCAGTGGGGACACTTTTATTCCTCTCAGAATCCACATGAGGCAAGTGTCAGACCCGGGATGGAGAAGAAACACCTTCCTCCTCCCTTGCAGGAGGCTTTCATCCCAAAGGATGGGCTGTAAATAACCCTTGTTCCCACAGGCAGCTCTGGCCTTTATGCTCTGGGCTGAGGAGATAAACTGACTCCCTGCTCATCACACGGAGATTTGTAGCATTTATTTCCACCCCTCTGCCCCTCCACACACACAGAACCAGCTTGGCATGGCAAATCAGAGGCTGTAATTCTCTGGGAGGCCTGTTTTATGGGGGCAATGCATTTTCCTGTCCCAGCTGTTCAGCAGGGTGTAGCTGTGCAGTCGATCCCAGGTTTGGGCACAACATTCCTTGCCAAGACTGGCCACTATTTTTCAAATCCCTGACCTAATACAGGATGATTAAGAGAAGTCCTCCTTCCTTTGCTGCTGTAATTTCCCCCCTCCACCATGTGTTTCCTAATTGACTTCTGCACAAGTGGGGCTGTTTCTCCTGGTCTCCCAATAGCTTCATATTTCCTTTCTGTCTTCCATGGCCACGTCCCCCATGGGGGGAGGTTCAGGGAGAAGCTTTGTTTGTGTCTCAGCCCTGCTGAAGTTCTATTCAAGGTAATGGATGCTAATGAAGGTCCCTTCCAACCCAGGCCATGCTATGATGTCATGAAACCTGGAGAATGAAGCCCCTTTCTGCCGTGACCTGTAACTCTTTTAAAGCCATTTCAAAGCCCAGGCTGTGCAGGAGAGGAGGGTATGGGGGTAGGTGAGCTGCAGGATCTGTGACACCCCCAAAAAATCCCAGGACATTCAGCCTTGGGTTGAGGTTAACCAGCTTCTGAGTGATCTGTGCTTGCCACACTGCAGTGTTTTATTTAAAACACACCCAGGTCCCACGGGCCCCGGGGCTCTGCAGTTGTCAGCACTGTTTCAGTAGGATTTATTGGCACGTTTGGCTCTTTCAGTATCCTCCTGCAATCCCTGCTGCTGATACTGGCATTTAACCAGCCAACACTGCTGTCTTGACATCATTTGAGTGCTATCCTGTGGTTAGCAGGTCACAGGGCAGCTATTTTGCAGTGCAAACACAAGCCTGGCAGATCACACGTGCCAGGTCCTTCAGACGAGGCTCAACAGCCCAGCCCAAAAGGTATCGATGTTTGCTCTGCTTTCCATGTCCTCCTCACCCTCCCTGCCTGGTGGAACTGGTGCCACTGACCCAGCCTGAGCTGGTTGGGGTGTGGCTTTGAGTCTCAGCAAGGCATAAGGACAAGAACAGAGGGATAAATACGTCAAAGAACAAGGAAAATGTTAAAAAATCCTCGTGGCGAGGTCGGGCTCTTCTGCCAGGAGACAGGATGGGAGGAAACCACCCAGAATTGCACCATGGAGGGGGTTAGTTGGGTATTAGGGGAAAATTTCTTCAAGGGAAGGGTTGTCTAGCCCTGGCACAGCTGCCCAGGGCAGTGGTGGAGTCACCAGGCTCGGCATTGTCCAAAAAACACGTGGATGTGGCACTCGGGGACGTGGTTCAGTGGTGACTGTGGGGGTGGTGCCAGCTGATGCGTGGACTTGGTGATCTTAAAGCTGTTCTCCCACCTTGGCAGTTCTGTGATTTATATTAAAAGGGTTTGGCTGGGGGTTTTTTTTGGCTCATGGGAGAGAAAGCATTAAAGACAAAGCCCCTGCACGGAGTTCCAGAGGAGGTAACGTTAACAAGTCTGCTTGCTGCTTTCCTTTTGGAGCACAGCACAGATGCATCGTGGAGGAGAATCAGCTCTCTGGATTCTCCTGTGGTTTTTATTCACTCTGTGAATTGACTGGAGGATGCAGAGTGCAAGTAAGTGAAGGGCAGGCTGTGCACAGGCTGTAAATCGATGTGCTGGCACAGGTCTAGGTATGAATTCCCTCCTGTACTGCAGGAGCAGGATAATATTCAACCCCAGCAGCCACCTAACAACTGAGCTACAGAACACCATCGTATTACCCCCCAGCCTGGGTGATTGGTGCTGAATTCAGAAACAGCCTCATCCTCTCCTGTTCTATTTCATGACTGGGCTCATGCTCATGTTATTTCTGCTGTGTGATGGGAACTCCAGCTGCAAAAGAGAGGAGGAAGGACCAGGGGTTGGCCCTGGCCTGGGGACACATATAGGACATCAGCTGGGACTGAGCATAAAGGCAAAGGCAGATCAAGGCAAAGCGTTTCCAACAGGCATGGAAAAACAGTGCTGCACTTGCACACGGAGAAATTCTGGTCTCAGGGGGCAAAAAATGGATCTCTCACCCTTCCTGCTCCTCTGGCAGCACCCAGGTGACACTGTCCTGGCAGTGGCCATAAATCTTCAGCAATGACAAGCCCAGAGCAGTGAGAACAATTCCTGGGAGGGGCTGTTTGCCCATGACTGGATGATTATTGACCCAGCTGGTTGCTGCTGGGACAAACTGTCAAAGCCAAAGGGGGTGGGAGGGAAATATAACCTTCAGTGGGAAAGTTAGAGAGCCCTTAAGGCCCCTAAATCGCTTGTGACCACACAAGTGTGCCCCAACAAAGGCAGTGGGGTGAAAACTGGGACAGGAGGTAGGGAGAAGCAGCTCTGTGCCCTGTGCTCTGGGATGACCCTGGTGGGGCAGGGAGGTGCCACCAGGTGAGCCACTGTGGCCTCTTCCAACCTGAGCCATTCTGTGAGACAGCTTAGACAGATGGTCCTGATGCTCCCCAAAGGCCAAGAAGAGAGAAATCCCAGCAGAGGAATAACCGGGAATGGACAGAGGGGGAAGATGGACGTTTGGGGAGCTCTCAGTGGTGCTCACGAGCGATTTTTGGCCAGGGCTGTTCCATGGGAACGTGGAACACACCCCATGTGTGTTCCTGCTGCCACCCCAGGGGTGCCAGTGCCCGAGGGACCTGGAGCAGGGCTGGCAGCTGTCCCATGCACTGAATGCCACCACATCCATTATCCAGTGCTTTTGCTTCCAGGCCTTAGTTAACACAAGAGCAATTTATCTGTGCTTTCCCCTGTCCTTGCAAACACAGGGTCATCTGCCCCTGTTAAAAGCAGGAGAGTGGAGATAAAGTCTATTAAGTCAAGGCCTTAAGTCTAGAAAGAAGCCAAAGTGTGTCCCTGGATGCCCCCTGAGAGGCCCCAACCTTTCAGCAGACATTAATTCAGCTGGAGGTTCTTTCATGGACTTGGCTCCAGGGATGTAAATTGTGCCTGGACATTGAATTTGTAGCTCTACCTCCCCGATAGCCCCCAGACAGGATCATCATTTCCCATTATTTATTGGTGTACAGCATCTTTCTCCTCTCCAAAGGCATTTTTTTTCCAGCTGGAGACTGTGGCTGTGGGATCAGAGCAGTTTGGGGTGGGAGCTGCTGGTTGGGTTGGAGCTGCAGGTGCAACGGAGGAAGGCTCAGGGTGTTTGCCCCACATTTAATTTTCCCACAGCTCTTTAATTCCTGAATACAACCCAGTCCTTGGGTTTTCATCCCACAGAAGGGGTGGGGAGAGGCTTTAGCTCCCAGTTTTGGGGTCATGACTCAAAAGATGACGCAGATGGCACTCAGTGAGCCAAGGAATCTGTCAGACTGGAGAGAAAAAAAGGGCTGGGTGTTTCTAAGACACAGAGAACATCCCCAGTTTCCCCTGGAGGAAAGGACTGCTGCATTCTCACCACTGTCCTGAGTGCAGAGCTGAGCAGCTCATTTCTGTCAGCTGGAAGAAAACAGAGGGAGGAAGACAAAAAAAGAGACAACAAACCACTGCTGTAGTTTAAAAAAAAGGAAAAAAGACTGAGGAAAGTGTCTGCTGCCTTTGGTGTTGTGCCACATTAGCAGCAGCCTCTGACAGGATCCAGGGAGGTAAAAGATAAAGATTGCAGGAGAAATGAAGCCCAGCCAAGACAGGCTACGATCATTAAGGGGATTTTAACCCAGCCTGGAGCTATCCACTGCAAAAGCCTTAAATCATAACCTGCCCATGACCTTGAGAATGATTTTTTTCCTGTTAGAAAATAAAATTCAGAAGGGAAAACAAAGGAAAAAAAAGGAGAAAATCGGTAGAATAAGCACTGCAGGCTTTAAATGCAGATATCACTGAGCACAGCCTTCCTCAGGCTTTCTCATCCCTTTCTTATGGAAAACCATTTCTGTTCCTCCGCCTGGGCTGGATTTGGGAGCATGGCTGACAGGGAAGAGGGGCATCAGCCTCTCTGAAGCACCACAGAGGGCAGGGCTGGCCGAGAGCCCCCCATGGGGGTCCTGCTGGAAGAGCTGAGAGGACAAACCCACCCTCAGCGTGTGGGAGGGCAATGCCAGGCATTTTAGCTGCCACCTCCCTCCCTTCTTGGTGCCCTGAGCGACACAAGGTGCCCATCCAGAGGGGCTGTGCCACGTGGGGTTGTTTGCAGGTAAAAATCTGGGCAGGGTGCCTGCAGTGTCACGGGTTTGGGAGCTTTCTGGTGGCCACAGATGATGCCACAGCCCTCTGGAGTCAGTGCTGGTGGCCACTCGCTCGCTGGTCTCTGCAGAAAGAGCGTGACAAGGTGGTCAAATCCCTCCCCTCCATCACCAACCAGGTTTTGGGGCAGGGAAGTACCTGACAAGCCTTCCCAAAGAAAGCTTGGCTGGGGAGGGCAGGGGGGTTCCTGTCACGATTGTCACTTCACCCCCTCCCAACTCTTCAGCCTGGGACCCATCTGACTTTCCATCATCCATCCTGAGACCAGACTCTGCCCCAGCAATGGCAGCTACTGCTCTTTTTGGCAGCCTTCCCACCTCTCCACAGCCAGATCAACACCTGGAGCCCCCACCACAGGAGGATGACTCAGGGCTCTGGGCCCCTTTGGGAATCTTTCACCCTCTTTGGGACCTCTGCCACGTAAGGACCAACTGGATGACAGCAGCAGCCTGCCAGGAAGAACAGGAAGGCAATTTCCCATCCTCTGAAGTTAATGAGCTGTAGAAAAAACACCTTTTCAGACTTGCTTTGATTGTCCTCCAACAGTGATGATCCAAGAGAACTCGTGCTGCTCTCCTCCTCTCTGATAGCACCCTGAGCACAAGCACAGGCAGTGAGAACCTTTCAAAGGGTGTCCCAGTTGTCCTTTCCCAGCCTTTTGAAAGTAACTGCCCCCGTGCAGGGCAGGACCTGCTGCCTCAGAGGTGTGTGGGGGGGACTCCACTCTGAGCTTTGCTGGCAGGACCTTCTCCTTGAAGTTTTTGCTTTGGATTGCTCTTGTTCCTTCTCACTGAATCCTTGGGATTGTCCTCGTTGTAGCCCACACAAGAAGTGTGTGTGGAGTTAGAGCTTCCCTACCCCGCCGTGTTCGCTTGGGGCAAATAAACCACTGGGAATAAGTTTGATCCCTTTCAGTTTTCCCTCAGGGTAGTTCCCTTCTCTCTGCTGGCCAGCAGTCCCCTCTCCCCCCCGACCTTCATGAGCAGTGCAATTGTGGTGAAACGCCTGTTTCCAGCCAGACTTGCTCTTGGTTTGTTTTTTTTTTAACAGGTCCAGGCAGAGCAGCTTTTGCTCCTGCCAGGGACAGCCAAAACACCCCCTCAGCAAATGCTGGAGGCAGCAGGCAGCCAACCTCTCTGCTTCCTCCAGGAGGTTCAGCTGTTCTGCAGTTTGAAGCCCCTCAGGGAGGTGCTGACTGAGGGGTGAAGGGCAGGGTGTGGGGGTGTATCTCCAGGAGGAGGTGAGGTAGAAGAGATGGAAGGGAAAGCAAAGCTCTTTATGGCAAAGGGAAAGGAGATCATGACCCTTTAACTGTGGGTAACCCCCACCCCCCCCCACCCCAAAACCAGGCAGAAGGGGATGTTGGCATGGGAGGAGCAAGGATTCTGTCAGTGTCATGTGTTTCCTTTCTCCACAGCTGCCACTGGATGGGAGTAACATGAACCACCAAACACCACAGCTAAGTGGTGTGGCCATGCAGGGAGGAGGAGGAGGAGCATTGAACCCGATACTTGGCACCACCCCAACCTTGGACCAGCCATCCCAAAGAGGGATGTCACTCCCTGTGGGTCTCTCCACCACAGGCCTTGCCCAGGAGGTGCCACCTACCCAGTCAGTGCCTGTGAGAAGAGGACAGTGGCTCAGGAGTGGCTGCAGGAGGAGGAGAGCACCCCCAGCACTGAACCCCTCACGGTCCTGTGAAGAACCAGTTCACAGCCTGTGCTTTGAGGAGAGAACCTTAACCCAGTTTTGGATTGCAGAATTAGCTGCTCAGGGTGGTTGGGTCTCCTCCTGAGAGCTGTCAGGGTAGAATGTGCTCCCATTTCTGCTCACACTTTGGGATGGGCTAAAAGGCAGCGATTTGGTTTCTCCTGGAATGTGGAATGTTTATCCAGGCCTTTTTGCAAATGATCCTGTCAGTGAATGAACACTGATGGCAGCTGCAGAGGACTTCACTGAAAATTCTCTCTCCTGGGAGCAGGTGCCTCTTCAGGTCCAGAAGTTGTCCCTTCTTGAGTCTTTGGGAATGTCCCTCCAACTGCCACGTGCAAAACCTGAGGATCTGCAGGATCTTTGACACCAGGATGGGGGAAAATTGAGGATATTTGTCATTACCACCTGATGTTTTAGGAAGCTGCGGAAATCAGGAGCATGGTTCTGCTCCCCCAAGATAAGACTGGTTTGGGTTGGAAAGGACATTAAAGACCACCCATTTCACCCCCCTGCCATGGGCAGGGACACCTTCCACCAGCCCAGGTTGCTCCAAGCCCCGTCCAGCCTGGCCTTGGACACTCCCAGGGATCCAGGGGCAGCCACAGCTTCTCTGCCCAACCTGTGCCAGGGCCTGCCCACCCTCCCAGGGAAGAATTTCTTCCTCGATTCCTGTCTGAATCTGACCTCTTTTCAGGTTAAAACTGTTGCCCCTCGTGCTGTCACTTACAGGCCCTGGTAAAGAGTCCTTCTCTGTTTTCCTTATAAGCCCCCTTTATATATTGAGAGGCTGAATCCTCACCTCTCACAGCCTGTCTAACACGTGAGAGATGTTCCAGCTTTTCAGAGCATTTGGGTCTGGAACTTTTACCTCTTTGAATGTGGAATGATTTTCCATGAGCTCTGCTGGACAGTGTTGCAAGCAACCTCAGAAAGAAGAAAAAAAAGTCTCTATATAGAAAAACCCACAAAGGGGGCTTAAAAAAGCTGCCTAAAGGCCTAAAAACTGTGAGAAAGGAGATTATTCATACTAAGCTCATAGGGTAAAAAGGAAGAATGTAGTGGATCAAACTGCTGAACACTTTTTAATTTCAGTATATAGAGAAAAAAGAAATAGTCTTAATACAAGATCAGAGCTATAACCTGCTTAGCATAACACTGGAATAATTGGTGTGATGAGAAGATCAGTGGTGAGAAAATGAGGACTGGCAAGCAGGAGGGAAGGAGGGAGCCTTCCCTCCTCTGTGCAGGTCGTGTGTCCTCTCCCCCTGCACGGGGATTGCCTGCAGAACTCTGAGGATGATGAGGATGATGATGAGGGGGCAGAAGCCGCAGTTCTGTTCAGAATGGCAGCCTGGCACAGTCCCACCAGCCAGGAAATCTGTCCATAAATCCTGGGCAGCTCTGTCTGAGGTTACCTCAGAGGTCCTCTCTGGCTCTGTTGACAAACCCCATTCAGGCAGGATTTGCAGTCCTGGTTTTCTGGGTTTGCTCTGATATAACTGTTGGTGCAGTGGGAAATGGAACTGCAACTCATTCCCTTTGCATGGGTTTGGTAGTTTTTATACCTCTTAGAAAAAAAATCACTCCTGTTGTTTAATCTATAGGTTACGATAAACACTGAGGCAGTTTTCTGCTTGGTGCAAGAAGAATGCATATATTGAAATTTAGGTATTTCTGTATCAGAAGTTACTAAAATTCCAGTAAATGCAGTTTAAAGTGAATTCATAACGAAATTCACACGTAAACAATGCTTTTAAAACTTTTTGTAAACAGACAACTGGTTACTGTTTCTTATATAATTCTTGTTCCCCAACTCTGCTATGGAAGCTTCTGGTGTTCAAAATGTACTGGTTCTAATTTCTATCTGTAATGCTTTCATGTTATGACTCACACTTAAATTATTTCTCCAGAATTTGAAATGACTTTGTGTTTTATGTGACAACCAGAAAATCCAGTGATTCCTGCAAGAAATGCTGTTTGCAGCCAGAAGTACAAACCTGTTGACTACAAACATCTGTATGAACTTGCTGCAGAGGCAAAAATAGCCTCTGAAAAAACTCAGTTAAAGGTAGGATTTAGGTATTACTTGTAATGTGAATGCTTTTGAAGCTCAATGATCATATTTCTTCTCCCAGCCCCAAGGAATCTGAGAATGAATAGGGATAACAAATTGGTTAAGCCAAAGGGGGTCAAATATGAGAGTTTATCCCAGTGTCACTGTGATTTGGATGTGTTAATGTCAGTGTGTGGACTTGCTTTGAATCAGAAATGCAAAATATGTGTGGATTCTTCTTCCTCAGAAGACAGGAGAAGTTTGTGTTTGAGTGCTTTGTGGAAACTCATCCAAACTTATTATATAAAATTGGAGGCAATGAAGAATTTACAGGAACAAATGGGGAGGTTGACCCAGACAATAAGCTAAACAAAAAGATATTAAAGCAAGGATTTCCGAAAGTTAAGCTGAGGTAGATCCTTAAAAAAAGTTGTGTTTAATAGCTATAAAATGTAAATGTAGAGCTCGACAGAGAGGTATAAATAGGTGCAGTAGTGCTGATGTGATAAAGACCACTGGAATCTGTTTAACTGTAGAGAAGGGTGACAGTGAACGAGAGGAAAAAATGCATATTTATATACTTTCTTCAATACGGAAGCATTGCTTCCTTCAGTGCATGGAGGGATCGTAAACCGAAGGTTCTGGCAGATATTTCTTCACAGATTGGCAGCACAGAATTTTACTGAATTCATCCAAACTTTGTTTTTTTCATCTTTCTTTTGGGTTTTCACCTTTTCCAGTGTTTTGCAACTGAGTAGGTAGTAAAATGTATATATTCTGAAAGCTCCACGAAGAATAGTATGTGTTCCCAGCTACTACTTTTTATTGCTGATTCAAGCTATCCACGTTTAGAAGAGCTGGGTTACTCCTCCTTTGAGGCAGAACCAAAGAAACAAATGGTAAATCAGTTGTTCACTGTTTAAGAAGTAAAAAGACATCACATACAGGAAGGAAGGGTAATATTGCAGCAGTTACACATAAATACATAAATGGCATTACTGTTGCTATAAAATAATTTCCAGAGCATATGTAAAGATGGAGTTTTGTTTCACCTTAGTTTTAGAACAATTTGAAGATGTATGTATTTTCAGATAGCTTTAAATAAAGTATTCTGTTTGCTGAGGCCTAGTTTGTCACCTAACAGTAACCAAGAGGGAGCTGTAAGTACCTTTTTAAAGATGAGAATATGTAAGCAATAAAAATGAGACATAATCTTTGATTTACAAGCACTGTGACATACTGGTTGGAAGCATGGCACAGGTGTGTTCCAGCTCTCTTCTAGTGCAGCTGCACATGCAGGTTGCTCTGAACACCTTGTTCCTCAGCCACAGTCACACAGTGTCTCCATGACCCCTTTTGCAGCTTCTTATCCCAACAACATCCAAACCAGCTTTGCTTCCAAGCACAATGGATCAGCCACATTCCAGCTGCTCTTCCTGATGAGGCTGTCCAGAAACCAGGTGTGTTCAACCAGGTGTGCAGAGCTCAGACCCTCTGAGGTGTGGAAATATTCCTAGTTTCAAGAGTAGGATTTTAGCTTTAGTGGTGGTGACTGAGGGGCTGTGTTTGTAGGATTGCTGAGACCCTCCTTGCCTGTCTGTGAGTGCTGCAAAGAGCAATGCTGTAGCTTTCCCTGCTGTTGTCCCTGACCCAGGCGGGGCAGGAGCAGGAACGTGCTGGGAGACGTGCCCGTGTGTGTGCTCTCAGTGCTCTCGTGCCGGTGAGCACAGAGGGATCACAGGGGGGTTGTGCAGCAGGACAGTTACAGGTAGATTCCACCTGAGCCAAGTGAAAACCCAGAATGTTTGACTCAGAACACCATTCCCTTGTTGAACTGGATGTGGAGTGAGATCTTTATTCATTATTCCCTGTTATGAACTAGGACACAGAATAGTGTATCTGCAGGAAGGAGGTTCTGGGGAGGGATAAAAAGGGCCTGTGTGTGAATTGTGGGAGTCAGAAGTTGGCAGGGGTAGGGAGGGACAGGTGTTCTGGAGGAAGGGGATGGCAAGGCACAAAGAGAAGGAGCAGGAAAGGAGCTTTGTCCTCTGTGTGCACTGAGAGGCCAGAGGCAGTCACGGTGGCAGGAGGGTGAGAGGAAATGTCTCAGGGATATCTGGCAGCCCCAGGCTTTGATCCCTTTTCCTTCATTGTTGGCTGGCCAGAGTTGTGTGGCTGCCACTTCAGCAGCCTCCCCCTGGCACCTTTTCCTCTGGCTTAAGCAGTAACTCCATCTGTCTCAGAAGCAGGTGTTCCTATTTCATCTGAAGTGTGAAGCAATGTTTTTGTGAAGCCCTCAAACAGTTTCAGAGCCTCTTTAATTGGATAGGTTTTTTAAAAATACTGTTTTAGTCATACATTTTTGAAACTCTTTTTCTTGAAGGACAGACTTTTTCACTCTTTCATCTTCTCACCTGTAAGAGTTTTCCTTTCTCCTACTCATCTTCCCCCCACTTCACCCCTGGGAAATAGGGATGGAAAAAGAAAGAAGAAAATGGACTGCATTTTTTCATTTTCTCTTCTCATTTAATTGTGACTTGAAATGAAATAAACTTTCTTTTCCCCATCAAAATTGGTTACACTTGAACACACTGTTCTTTAGAAAAAAAGTTTTTAGAAAAAGAACTTTAAAAAAAGCTATTAGGTTAATCATTCTGTAGTTAAAATTTTCAATATGAGGGCATTTGATAAAGCTATTGAACATATTCAAAATACAAGCTTTAATTTTCCCTGCAGATTAAAAGAACAGAGCAAGTTTCAAAAATGAACAAAGAGCAAATGCTGCTGAAGCAGCACCGGCCGGTGTGGTGGCAGGAGCATAAGAGGCTGAGTGAGAGCAGGTAAGAGCTGAGAAAGATGAAGGGGTCCTTGCTGAAGGAAGAGCTTCTGTATGGAAAGTTTTCAGTTTTGATTCCTTTGGAGTCTGTCTCTGGATGTGTGTTTTGAGTTCATACCTAGCACAGGGAACACTGATGCTGCTCCTGTGTACTGTACAGACACAGACCAGCAGTGCACTTTGTACCTTCCCAGGCAAAGAATCCCCTTTTTAGTTAGTATTTGAGGCTTAGCATTCTTGCAAATAAAATGAATAAGAAATTAAAGCTTCTGTAAAGTCCATGTTCGTACCTTTCAGGCAAAAAGTAGAAGGAGAAATAAAGACTTTTCTTGATGACGCAAGCCATAAACACAGCTGCTTCTTGGATTTGAGGAACTTGGGTAAGAATTTGTATTAATTTCTTTGTTATTATTTTAAAGTCAAAATTATCTTGATTGTTTGTCTGAGTTTTTAAAACCCTGTCCTGACAGGTTTAGATTTGGAGAGCACAGTGCTGTGTAATATTTTGTGTGTTTGAGAAAGCTTTGTTTCATTTGGATACAGAGCAGGAATTGTCCAGGGAGCGGGACACTTACCAAACAAACACTGTAGTTCCTGTCTGGCAGCTAAAGGAGGATTTGAAACTCAAGCTGGCAGAAATGCAGCGTTGCCTCTCAGAAGAATCTTGTCAGAAACCTGAGATCGATTCATTTGAGATGTTACAGCAGGTTGGTGTTTTAACTTTATTTTTACAACTTATTATCACTATATTTTTAGGATTTACATTTATTTTTGTTAAATTTTGAGACTGACATGTAGAGTATGCTGTAACCTCTCTACTTGCCATGGTATAGACCTCTGCTCACTAAAATCTGTGCAAGTGTAGCAGTGTAGGGCTGGAGATCTGACTTCCGAAATGAGAGCTCTCGTATTGTAACAAGATGAAGTAACAGTAACATGTTTCATGAAATAGATCAAATTTGTGAAGAACCAACAGAAGGCAGTTTTGGAAGGTCTTAACCTTGAAAGTCTGGCTTTGGAGAGAGACCTGGAAGACTACAAAGCAAATGTAAGCTTTTTCTTATAAGATCAATTAGGAATTTCTTGAGAGAGAAAATATGATGCAGAGCAGTGTTCTGAGCAGCATTTCTTCATTGCAGGCATTAGCAGGTTCTTTTGAGGAGAAAAATGGACTTTTCCATGAAGTTCCTGCCGAGCTGCTGTCTCTGGAATGCCCTTACCCTGACCTGAAGGCCTTGGTGATCCAGGAGTACCAAGAGCTTGCCAGCGGGTACGGGGCGAGGCTTCGGGAGGTCGACCAGCAGTTGGAAGCTTTGTCCAGGCAAGGACGGGTTTCTGCCTGATTTTTCTTGGGGATAAAAGTGCCTATAACGTCCTTTATAATCTGGAGGTGCTGCAGTTGGCTTTGGCATTGGAGCTGGTGCTGTTTGGTCAGAGCAGGGGAGGCTCTGCCCAGCTCTGGGGCTGAACAGCCGGGAAGCGCTTACACAGCTGAGGGTGAGCCAGTCCTCTCCAAAGCTCTGCTGAAATAATAAGCAACATATTTGGTGGGATAAGGAACCAGCAGTCTGGTGTGTATCAAATGTCCTCTTCACATGCTCTTGCAGGAATGGAAGTTACTCTTTCTGCATGGTAATTACTATCAAATTTTTGATAGGAAAGTGCAGGCTTTCCAAGACATGTTCAGGATGTTTTTATCTCTAAAGCAGATAAAAAGGTCCAATCTTCTCACAAATTTTGGATCGCTGAAGTAAGTGTCATCACAAAGAAATGGAAAAAATGTATATAGCTCTGATTCTGATTAACTGAAAGAAGGAGAGATTTTTCTGTAAATGGAACACTTAATAGAAATAACATTATTCATAATGATCTAGAAATGAAACAAACCTAAATATTAATAATACAAAGCTTAGCCTTTCTGCTGAGACTGTCTAGAGTCCAGGAGAGATATTGAGTTGCAGATACTGGATGGGCTTTGCCTTCTTTTTGCCACCTCCTGATATTCCTCTGGCTTAGGATGGCTTTGGGTTTAAAGACTGAGAAGGGGGAGATCAGTGGAATGGTTGGAAACCTGTGCAGAAGAAACTGGAGAGAGCAGGCAGGTCCCTTGGTTTGTTTGGTTAAAACAGTGGCACATTGCTTCCCAATCTGTTTTCTGTATGCACCTCCAGTGCAGCACTTGGGTCTTCTTTCCCTGCTGCTGGGATAGCTGGGTGTGCTGAAGCAGCTTAAACGTGTTGGGTGCCACAGAAAGTGATGTCAGGATCTACTTACCTTTTGTACAAATTGTACAGACATTCTGCAGGTTCTTCTTTTGTTACTTGAAACCTGTGTATTATTACTGTAGCATCCTAGCTGTTATAACATGATACTTACTAAAAATTGCTTTATCACATATTTATAGCATTTATTAAGCAGCAAGTGGCAAATTTACAGTAGTTGCTTTGCTTCTGCCTCTGATATTTTGTTACACTTGCTGTTACAGACGTTTTAACAACCTCAGTGAGAACCTGTGACAAATGCTAAATCATTAAATATGTACAAAGGCTTTCTAGTGGTTTTAATTAAAATTGTGTTAAAGTTTATGATCAACATAATTTTAATGAGAATTCATAAATTAAAATCCTTGATCCACACAGCATGTGTGCTACTGAATAGTAAACATCAATGCAGACAACAGAATCTCTGAAAAGGGCTGAAAAATCTATGGTGGTGTTTTCACTGATCATAGGCCAGGTGTGAATTCAGGGCTGGAGCTAGGTAATTTTGCACTGATAAGTCAAGAATATTAAGACTTAAAGATAAAATGCCATATTTTCAAGGGAAATAAATGCAGCTGTAGCATGAACACGTGTGCAGTGGTGCTCTGAAGGAATGAAGTTGTGATCTCTAGATGGGAAAACCAAAGGGGATGTGGAAACGCTGGAGGTAGTGGCAGCAGTTTGCTGAGGGGACTGTAGATGATACTGGGGGCAAGAGACCCACTTTAGGCCAGAACAGAGAGCTGGAAATTTAGGGAATCATAAATTAACCATCAGCAATTATCTCAGACAATTTATTTAAAGCTAAATCTTGAGTTTTTTGGAGGCCAGAGAGCAAACAAAATCTTTAATGTATTGCTCATTTATGTTTCTATGATTTTATCCACAGCAACATTAAAAATGTGTTTTCAATTGAAAAAAAAGCAAGACTTTGTTCTGGTAGCATTGCTTACTTCCAATAATATCTGGGTTTTTAAAAGACACAAGACTCTCTGTCACTTCTTACGTTTATATTGGTTAATTTGCATGGGAATATTCTGTGTGTTTGCAAAGATGCAGCCTTGTGATTGAAGTATTCTATAATTCATCAGCAGCCTGTGATCCAAGTGGCACAGAAAATGCTGTCAGAAATTGGAGTGACAGGTCCTTGACCTTGGTGTGTGTCCCCTGTGCTCTACTGATTAACACAGCCTTAATGAAGCCTTTGCAGTTATTGTCATTGCTCTGCACCCACAGAGACCAAACGTTCTCCTGCAAGACATTTCTTCCTCGTTTTGGTGGTTTGAGAAGTTGCTCAGTAGCACAACTTGGCTCTATGATAACGTGGCAACCTGGTCACTTCAGCTGGGGGTTGCTGCTCTGTCCTCCTCCTTTCACCATGTGCTTGAATGTACAGCAAAGAGACCTTCAGCTGATACTGCCCCGGCACTGCACATCCCATTTTATAACTGTTGAGACTCTGGAACAGAGAATTTGGAAAATGCACATAGTCTGAATTTTCTTTTTTGGACATTCTAAGATTATATTCTTGCCTGTTCTGTGTGCTTTTCAGTCCCACTGGAGTGCCCTTTGCAGTGGTCATTGCTTTTAGAAATGAAAGAAAAATATGGAATTTTTTTCAAGCCTAGTATAGGATTATAATGTTTTATAATCTAATTTCATTCCTTTTACTGCTGCTAAACCACAAGTTTTTGTGTTTGGGAAATACCCAGGTCCTGAGATATCCCACAAATTGTGGACTTGGAACCGGTGTGTGTGTTACAGCTGCTGATTCTCTAAGCACCATTATATTTTTGCCACGATTTCCAAGGAAGTCTGAATTATTAAAACCACTGAAGGATGAATGGAGTGTTGCAGACTCAGCACTGCATCCTCGGCAGCATCCTCTCAAATGAGTGGGAGGGTAGGACCGAGTGGAGTAAATGTCCTCCTTGCAGGCCTGTTCCCGGGATGTCTGTGCCACAGCACTCGGCAGTGACACAATTAACAGCGGGGTTACACCTCCCTCGGTGGGTTGTGGCAGCCCCTGTGGCTGCAGATCCCACAGACAGCGCTGCCAGCCGTGCTGCTGCTGCCAGGGATCTGTGGGGATTACAGGGGAGAGGGGAGCTTCCCCTGGAGCTGTTTGTATTCTTTAGGATGTGTAAAGCCAGGGATTAGTGCTGGCTAAATCTGGTTCAAAGGAAGCAGCTGCCTCAGGGCTGCTGCATAGAAGACAATTGCTGTGTTTCAGCTCCCAAACAAACCCAGCCTGTGCTGTGGTCTGGTCCAACGCTGCACACAAGGAAAGCCTTTAAAATTTGGGTCATGCTTTCAGCCTGGCAAACGTTTGTCTCTATCTTGACACTGCAGAAACCTGATAGTACCTTAACTGTCCATGTCAAATGCGCTGCAGGTCTCAGACCTGTTGTAGGTGAGCTGCTCCTTTGGGGGGTTTCAGGGAAGCGAGGCTGAGGTGCCGCCTGGTCCCCTGGGCAGGGCGCGTTGAAATTCCCTGCGCGTTAGTGCTGGGAACACACTGGGCTGGGAAAGGCTGAGTCTTTATTTTTTTGGTGCTATTTTTTTGTGAGCAGCTGACAAAACCTCAGCACAGCTGACAAATTTTGGCACAGCTGACAAACCGAGGCATTGGCAGTCAGTTTGTCCCTACTTACAATAAACTACTTGTAGCTGTAGCTCCAGCTGAGTGCTCCCCAGAGGATCTTCCACAAGCCTTAATTTCTCCCCTTGCCTGGAGAAGTGCAGAGATTCATTGTTAGCTGGCCATTAAAGGAATATAAGTCGGGGAGAACTTGAGAGATGTATGAGATGGAGGAGGCAGGAACTGATGCAGCAGCCGGTGCCTCTTCCCTGTGTGGTGTCACGTTCCCTGACCAACATGTGTCTTACTCTGCCTTACTCAGCTGGGAGGCAGAAGACCTCTGTTTGTTCATCAATCTGTGTGGGCAGAAATATCTAAGGTAGAAGGCTACAAAAGAGCATCTCAGCTCTGAGAACTGTCTAATTTCTGTACTAGAGTGATATGTTCTAGTGTCAGCATACTGAGGTGTGGCAGCACTCACAGAGGAGGATTACTGATTCCTTTCAGAAATTACAAGACGTAGTTGAAAATCCAACACATAAACTAGGAAACACTCTTAGAATGGCTGGTAGTCTCTGAGTGAAGGCTGCCAGGGTTATATGTTGTTTCTTATAATACACAAATGAACAAAATGTTGGGGCTGGAAAGACACGGATTATAGGTGTTATCTTAAAAAATATTTTTGTACTTAGTTCAGATCAGTAGGAGCAATTGCAGTAAAAGAGATTTAAATCATAGCAAAGAATAATTAATTTGCTCATTAAAGTTATTCTTAAGAAGTCCTATGCCTCAGAATATCAAATTGTAACACACAGATTCTGAAATTAATAAATTATCTGATTTCATAGAAAAGCTCCCTCTGAAGAAGAGGGAGGAGTTTAAAACATTAATTTCTGAAGATCAGCTGCAAGACATTTCTCCTAGAGGCAGTAAATGCTGCAGAAACAGCACAACCTTCCAATGCCACCTCTGTGGCCAAGCTCAGGGACTGTCTCTGCTGCTCCATGCCTGCAGTGTGATATTACAGCACCCTTCCTTCTTGATAGGATTCCTTAGGCCTATTTCCCTTCGGGGGTACTATTTCTGCTTTAGGCTTAGGGTGTGAAACCACCCAACTCAGACATCTGTATTCATTGTCTGTCTGGGAAATTCAGCAGGCACCTGTAAAGAAACACTTTCACTGCTGTTCTGCTTTGGCTTGCCTCATTTCATAGGTTACCTTGTCTCCAGCCTTTGCTTGGTTGTCACTGCAGATAAACTTTTTACAGGAGCTGCATCTTTGCTATCCCATTTCAAGGCTGCCTCCAGTTCTTTTCAAGAGAGCTGGGTTTAGTAGCAAACTCCTGGGTCCTAGAAATAGATTGTTGGGTATTTCACATAGTTTATAAGAGAAAGTTTTCACTTATTTTCCTATCTCATATAAGCCTGTCACCAAACTTGCCAGAAAGGATTTGTTGTTAGGTGAAATGGTTTGTTGAAATAGGGTGTTGTCTTTGCATTCCTGAGGTGTGCCTGCAGGTGAAGCTTTCCCTTATAAAGCTGGCAGGTGTGGGGATGTGCCCTGCTGTGTCCCCTCACTGCCCCTGTGCTGTGCAGTGGGGACAATGCACTGCAGGCTTACTGAGCTGTGTGTTACAGAAAGGCTGGGTCAGACTGGGTTCCACACAATTGTTTCTTAGTGCTAATGCTGACTGTTTTCTCCTCGGTGATAATGCTGGATCACATAATGAAGTCTAGTTTAATATTAATTACACGTGAGCAGCTCAGAAATCCCCTTTCTGAGGTACCTGTTTTTTCTGCCTGCATAAGGGTAAGGCTGTTCCAGTGCCTTACTGGATGCAGGGTATGGAATACTGAGGTAGTGCTATGGAATACTGAGGCACTGCTGCTGGCTCAGGCAGTCCAGGAACTGTAGCAGCTGGAAGTGGCAGGAATTCGAGGTGGGGGTTACAGAATCTCATGATTGCAGTCTTTTAATTATCCCTAGGCTCTTAGTCACTTCTGAAACCAGGTCACTGGGCTAGGGAGACCTTTTGGTCTGACTCAGTGTTGCTGCTCAGATGTTAATGCTGACAGTGACAGCCTGACATTAATCCCTTGAGGGCCAAGAGTTCAGATTGAGGGTAAATTCTAAGCTACTGAATCCAAGCCTGTGGTACTCTGTTTTAGCTGGACGTTGCTTACAACTCTAATTTTCAGAGATAGATGAATGCAAGCTGATTGGTACAACTGCTATTCTAAAAAAAGCTTTGCTAATGAGTTTATGGCTGTTAGGAATTTGGATTTAAACTAGCTCCTCACTTAGCTGCATGCAGGGATTCATTCACTCAATTTTGATCATGTATTTAGTGCTCAGAGGTAGAGTCTGATCATATTCTTCCTTTCTCCCATTGTATTTTCCCTTGGGGGTGACTGACTCTCCGCTAACGAGGCACGTTGGAGAAACACAATGTCATTCCCCAGGAAACAGCCAGGTTAGAAACAGAACAATTTGCTTGAATGATGGCACAATAAATGGTCACATTAGTAAAGCATTGTATGTTTGCTTTGTTTCATTAAATGAAACAAGCTCAGCTCTGACCCAACATCCAGTTTCACAGCATCAGGACTGTGAGCCCACTGAAAGCTGGGGCTGTAAAAATAACCCAGAACAAACTCCTCCTTTCCAGTGGTTAAGTTGTACTGGGGCGGATTGTTTTACATTCCTATAGGAACAGTGATTGGAAGGAAGAAGATCAGTGGGTTTTCCAGGCTGTTATCAATCAGTATCCAAGTGATCTTCAGAGGAGGAGGACTTTGTACCTGGATATGCTGCAGAGATACCTTCCTCACAAATCCAGGCATGAGCTGGTCAGTGTTGGCTTAAATATTCATTCAGTTATATAAATTCTTACATAAATTATGTAGTGAGCAGTTATATTAAAGAGTGTCTTTCAAAGTTTTTTTGTTTTAAAATTTCTTAATTAAAAATTTCATTCTGCACAGTGAAGATGAGATGTCCCTGTTTTCAAAATGTAGGACCTTTAAACCTATTGCCTCTTCAAAACCAGCCCTGGGGAGATTTTATAGTTCCACACACTCTTACAGCCAAATTCACAAGATAATTTCTTAGCACTGCTTTTGCTGTGCAGTTTTGTGGCTGTGTCATGCTACTCTGCTTCTCTTGGTGTTTTTATTTTTTAGGAGGATGTGGAGCCTTGTCATACTGTCTAGTAATAGTGGTTTTAATTGTTCTGTGACACATATATAGGAAGAAGAGTGAAAAGTTATCTCCTGCTCTCAGGGAGAGGCTATTTTTATATGTATAATGCCTTTCAAATTGATTGCTGATTCCTCTTATACTCCACAGTGAATAAGCTCATAGCACTAATAGAGAAACCCATTTCAAGGCCAGAACACTTCAGGAACTCATAAGGAAAGTAGGAGGCTTTTTTTATCTCTGACTGTATTTTTAGACCATCTACTTCCCTGTGTTTGAGGAGTGTCTAGTACAACGGAGTGGCAGTGAAGTGATACTGATAATTAGCCAGAGTTTCACTAAAAATAAAGTTCTTGTGGATTTTAGACCTTTTGCCTTGGAGCACTGGGATGAATAGGCTTTGGACAATGGAGGTGTATTTTAAGCACAGCCTCTATTAATGGTTTTCATTCTTTGAAGGTTCATTTAAAATTTAAGAATGCTAAATTTAAAAATCTAACTCTGATATTGAACTGATATCTCTTAGTGTGTGTATTAGCATGACAAATATGGAAATGCTAAAACAGAAGAACCTATTCTTAAAGTGTATGTGTGTAATGTTGGAATATCAGCCTGAGTGCCTTCCAGACCTCTTTCCCTCTGTGCACAGTGGTCAATGGACAAGCTCCCTGATCCTGTAGGAGCTTGTTGGAGAGGTCTGTTTTCTGATGAGCAAACTCTCCACCCCATGCCTTTTGTCTCAGCTTTGGCAGTTTGTGAGGCTGGGGCAGCAGCCCTGGCAGACGGAACTGATGAGGTGGTGGCCTCGTGTTTGACCAAAGGGAAGATCCAGGGCCATCTTCATCCAACCACAAGCTGATGGGATTATCTGAGAGCCAGGCCCAGTCAGCATCCCCTGCCAGAAGCCTGGAAATCGGCATCTAGAATGGTCTCCTGGACACCTGTGAGCAGCCAGCCATCTCTAGAATCTCCATCATCCCCACAACTTGTATTTTTGGGGATATAAGACAGGCTCAGGACTCAATGGCCTCAGTCTATGCAGCCTTACCTGCTACTACTTCTGTAAAAGTCTGGCAGCTTGAATGTCCTTGGGAACCTCACTGAATTAGGCCAAAGAGAGTGTATTTTGGATTAAACACTCTCCATTTTGGCTAGGTGGTGACACTGGTGGTGGCACTGTGCTGCTTGGCAAGCTAAAATTCTATTTCTATTTAGGACAGAAGTGAAGCTGATTCTCACCTGCACTGCTTTTGTACAGCTGTTTCAGTGTCCTGTTTCTCTGTAGATCACAATTTGCTGAGAAAAGCCTCATGTTGCTGGAAGTGCTCAGTATCTTTGGAGGTGTATTGGAAGGACATCGTATTCTATGTCCCTCAGGGCAGGAAGGGCCCATTGCATTTAATTCCTATTGCAAAGGTGCAGTTCAGCAAAGAGCAGTGGGCCAGCAGGATGCTGGAGTAGCACGTGGTGCAGGCAGAGAGGGCAAGGCTGGAGAGGAGTCACTGCCCTGGACACCTGGAACATCCCTGGGGCAGTGCACTGGCCCCTCATTGTGGATTATTGGTGATAATTTAATTAATTTAATTATTCTCAAGGTTTGCAAAAATATCTAGAATGATTTTATGTTGTTAATGTATATTTTTAAACCCTTTTGAAACGCTTTCCTCTTTCAGGTTGCTCATGAGAAAGCTTGGGATCATTGCCATTCTGTCAGGAGCCAGCGCAGAGCCTTGCTGCTGAGCTGGGCCCAGGCTAGCAAAGCCTTTGTCCTCAGGGCAGTGGCAACTGCTGCTGAAGCTGCTGCTGCTCAGGAGGCAGAGGTGCTGCTGGCTGACTCCAGGCAAAGGCAGCTGCAGATCTGTGCTGAGCTGAAAGCAAAGGTACGTTCGGTTGTAAACCCACCACAGATCTGTTCCTCACTGAGAAATTCAAAAGGAAGGTTTTAGATTAACACCAGGCACTTTTCAGAGAAATAATGAGTATCTGTGTACCCTTCTCTTTATTTTTAAGAATACTCCCTAAGACCTGAAACAATGGATCCTGTAACTTGTTTGCTCTTGCTATGGGAGCTTCACAGTATTCTGAATTTACTGGGTTGAGAGGTGGAAAAAAAATGAAAATACCTGTATGTTTTTGGTAAGAGAGTAAAATAAAATGGGAGGAGCCTGGGTACAAGAGGAAGGTGTTGTGATGTTCATGCCTAAGGCATTTGTAGGAGGAATCCCATTTCTGGGCATGAGAGGCATGTTAAGATTTGTTTAAGCTGTTCTCTGTGATTTTTGACTTGCACAGAAATGAACATCTGAGAGCAGGCACGGTGTGTTATTCTCACTTTACCAACATTCTCTCTGCTGAGCCCTCACTTTTCAGTGAAATACTAAACACTGGATTTAGATTTTCTACAAGTAGGAAAGCACAGTAAAACCTGTGCTGTGAGGAAGAATGTTGATGTTGGTGCTAGTTTTCCACTTAGTAATAACACAAAAGCCCTCCTGTCTCCTGTTCTGGAGCTGTCTGGTGTCAGAAGGTTTGACTCCAAACACTTGAGGGTTAGAAACTGTCTGGGCTTGCCTCGGTGGGGAGCTCCCTGACTCCTGTGGCAGCATTCCCCGGAGCCACGTGCAGTAAGGAGTGGTTCTCTGGAGCTGGGGGTGTTTGGTCTTTGTTTTACCTAGGCCTTCCTCTCTGGAATGCCTGTATGTCTCTTACCTGCACAGTCAGAGATGGAAGGGACGTTTATTCCTGAACTGTGAATTTGAGTCCGTTTTTCTTCCTTTTTCTTCTATTTTTCTTCCCCCCAAGAGGTAACAAGCATGTGCTGGAGTACTTACCTTGTTTCCACGTAGCTTGAAATTCTCACAGACGCAGTGAACATTGTCTAAAAGTTTTTTGGGTTCTGACCTCCTGTTTCCAGTAACCTGGACCTGTTTGTAACTTAAACCTATTAGGCCTACACTGTTCAAGGGTAGCCTTCAAAGGGGTCTTTGTTAAAATGTCAAACGTTTGAACAAAAACAACTCACTTGTTCCCCAGAAAAGAGAAATGAAAAAGGAACATATTTTTCATTAAAGGAGGATATCATTGTGACCTTGTTTTGATCAGCTCCACAGCTCAGAGGGCTGGAGGACGGAAGCTGAGACTGGGTGAGGAGCTCTCTGGTTTTCAGAGGAATGATTCTGAGCATATCTGTGGGTCCTCTTTGAGTTTGATGGGGATGTGTTTGAAAACTCCAGTTATAGCTCATTTTACAGACTTGTCTTTCTACACTTCTGGACTGTGCAACTACAGAGTGTTGGACATGGAACGTGGCTGCAGGAGCTGTCAGGTGAAGGAGCTCTCAGTCCAGTGAGCCAGTTTACATGGATAGAACCCGCCCTGACACAGATCTGAAGGTGGCTGAAAAGGGAATCTGGTGAATGAGCATGGAGCTGGAAACCAGAGATTAGGGCTGTTCTCCCTGTAAGATATGTAATATCTGCCAGGCTGTGCACAGTTTTAATTTCTGCATTAACCATATGATAGGCCTAACTTCTATAGGTTCTCTTCCTCTGTCAACAACAAATCAAAGGCACAGCAGACTGAATAAAGAATACATGATTTAAAGCTGGTTTAAATGCACTGGGAGCCACTGTATTATGCCACTGGTGAGACTCCAGGCCTTGTGACTGACAGCAGGTGATAACAATTAAAAAGTAAAGCAGCAGAGAAGTTAAATTATTATTTGTAGCAGTTTTTACTTGGGGAAAGGACTTTCAAATTCTTATTCCATATTCCACCTCACAGAAGATCAATGTGTGTCCTTAACAGAAATCAGAGTCTCTAAGGAGGAATTCTGAAACAACTCAAGAGGCTCAGGTGCAATAAATCACAAGGGCCATATGGTGGTCGTTGGAATGAAGCAAAGTGTGAAAAGAATGATGCTGGGGAGGATGCACTGTGCATTCTTAGAGGGGAAATGTCTCGTGTACGTGTCTTTAACACCCCTGTTTGCCATGGGAAAGCAAACAAAACAAATCCTGGGGGTTACGCTTGGATGAGTGATCAGGAGTCACTCAGGTTGCTGTGCTTTGTCCTGTGGGGATCTGTCCCTGTCAGGGTTCTCAAGCAGACACTGTGTAAAATCTTCTTTCTAAACAACAAAGAGAAGCAATTTTTCCATGTCACAAAGTAGGTAGGGCATGAAGTGAGGAGTGATCTTTTCAGAGGGTTGGGAGGTGCTGCCTCACAGCTGGGTTTGAGGGGTTGAAGTACTTGCTGTAATACCTCTAGAAATTCAGTCGAGGCGACTGCCTGCTTTCCAAACATTATTTTCCTATTGGATCTATTTTAAAGTGTTTGTAATCCATTACTTTTCCTTTGTATAAAACAATTTTAGAAGAGCACACAAGGGAAGACCTACAGCAGCAGACAGAAGGGCAGTTGGATCTCATGTGTGATGCTTAGTGGGCTTTTCCTTCCTCAGCACAAAGCTGTGTGCCTGCCTGCCTTTAAATCTCTTCCTTGTTTTGTGTCCCAGGATTAATCCCCACTTCAGTGCTAAAATCTCTTGCAACACATCGTGAATTTTGGAAGAGCAGCTCTTGCATTCCTTATCCTGGCAGAAACTAAGATAAATTAATTCTGAAAGGAAAAATGTTAGGTGAATTAACTGGGATATTGTATAAAGCATGTTGCAGATTGCCTTCCCTTTCCTTGCCTGTATTAGAGGAAAGAATGTGTCAGTAAACTCAGGGAAAAAAATATTTCCCTTTTCAGCATATAGTCAAGTCACTGATTTAGATGCTTTGACTGCTAGAGGAGATCAACATTGAAGTATTACAGCTGAATTAAAAAAAAGTCTGCACAGGTGTCACATCTAGTACTTTGACTATAATCTGATCATTTTGAGGAAAACTTGAAAAAATAAATATTTGGATAGTGGGATACTTAAAAGAAGAGTTTTCTTTTTCAGAAGCATTGTCTGTTCACTACTGAGGTGACCCATTCACTTGTTAGACATAAAAAAATACAAGGAAGCTTTAATAAATGCTCCAAAGTGGGTGTGAGCAAATATCTAAGACTTTAACACTCACCAAAGATGAGCCAGCTCTGACTCGGTTGTAGATTTTTAATCCAGACCTAATAAACCTGGATTTAATAATTTGAGATCAGCACAGCACTGATGAATTGTCTTTTGGGCCAGATGAAGCTCATGCACAGCAAGTGTGAAGCACTTGCAGAGTTTGCCTGCAAGTTTGTTTTGCTTGTCCTTTCACCCCTCCTTTGCCCCCATCTTCCTGTACACCGTGTTCCATCCCATGATGTTGTTTCTAATCTATCAGCCTCCTGCTGAAATCCTCTCCCAGTGTATCCCTGGTGTTTGCCTGGAGCCCATTTGGGCAGGACTGGGAGTGCCCAGAGCCCTGTGCTCCAGAGAAGCCGCCCAGAGGCAGTTTGTTAAACCACTGTGTGTTTCTTTTGATCCTTCCAAGGACACTGTCACAAATTGGAGCTTGATCCATCTGGCATACACTGCAAGCTTTTGGGAGCAGGGGACTGCAGGGTGCCCTACATGGGAGGAGACCATGGACTGACCTGTCAGCTGTGATTTCCACTGGAACAACCCAGTGCATCCAAAACTTTGGCTGATCAGATGAGCACGTGGTGCCTCAGCCTGGGCTGGAGTGTGCTCAGTTACCCACTGCTGGGTTTGTCAAACCTGTTGGGTCTGGAGTGTGTTTGAGACATACACTTCTCAAACTCAGTTAACGTTGTCTGGTGGTCCCCAAAATTACCTGAGGATGGGTCTGCTGGGCAAGCAGATAGCTCATGGAAAACATATTTTCTTAGAATTATCTCCTTCAGCAAGGAAAGTGGCACCTCAGGCAAGAAAAATTGCATTAAAAGTTTGCAGAAATAGTAAAGGATCAAAGGGAGTCTCCTCCATATGGTAGCAAATAGGAACTAGGAGAGAGAGTACTGTATATAAAAGGATACCAAATTTAATAAGTAAATTGAATTCAAATAAGAAGTTGTAAATAGAATGCAACCTACTTAAGGTCATGCTTGTGTGAATATCTAAGCCTACATAACATTTAAACGTGTCAATAAAATGTTGACACTCCTGTTGTCAGGAACAGAAAGATGTTCTCTAATGCTGGCTGAGAAGAGAGGAACTACAAGGACGAGCTGTGAGAAGTAAACTGTTCACACACAGCCTTGAGCAAAGATGATTTGGTGTGGTGTCAACTCCAGGGAACTGACAGTGCTCCTGTACTGGATCCCAAGTTTTATCAGTACTGATCCCAGCCCTGTTTCTCACTGGAAGCAGTGTCTTGTTCCTCTTCAGCTCATGACTGAGGATTGTGCTCCAATGCTTGTCTCTCATATCCCTTTTTCAGATTTAAACACTTGTACAGCTGAAGACAATGTTCTGTTAACAGTCAAAACAGTTACTTTTAACCACTTCTATTTTTTTTTTTTTGACCTCTTAGAGGTAGTTTGTGGAGCACAGACACACGAGTACTAATCAAAAATCTGCTAGGGGTGTGAACTTCCATCGTTTTTCTAATCACAGCCAGAATGAGATTATCTTCTAAGATTAACAAACTTGTGAGTGTATTATTTGTTACTTATCCCATTGCCAAATGCTCTAATACTGCTCTAATGCCTCTCAGAGGTCTTGTGCAAGCCAGTCAGAGGCAGAAACCATCAGCTTTTGCCATTTGCTGCTTGTCATTTAAGTCCCTGTGGAGTCTGGATGTGAGTCCAGGTGCTGTTCAGAAGTTTTCAGGGTTGAAGAATCACCAGCCTGGAGAAAAAGGGGTAGGTTTTTAGAGTTGAAAGTTAATGGAGAGTTCAGCTCACCACCTGCTAATATCACAGTGGTTTGTTGTTAGTGCCATGTCCTGTTGGTAACGGCTGGTGTTGTAACTTCGTGTCCAGCTCCATGGTCTTAGGAGAGGCTGGAACAGTAACACAGATGAGTTCTTTGCTGGGGCAGGAGAGCTTGGTCCTGTCCCCAAGGAGAGGGGTTCTCTCACTGCTGACCTGCTGTTTTTGTGGCTGCCCTGTGCCCCTGTCACAGGGAGGGTGGTGTTTCTGTTCACAGGTAGGTGTTCCCATGGGTTTGGAATGCTGAGGAGCTGCTGGCCCCAGAACTGGAAGCACTGCACCGCAGAGCACAGACAGCAGGGCAGCTCTGGGGTGGTGGCACCAGGGCAGCTCTGGGGTGGTGGCACCAGCTCTGAATGAGACCTCTGAACAGCAGTGGTGCTGCTGAGTGGTGCTGCTTGATCATCCTGTGCAGCGTGGAGCCCCCTGTACACCTGAACCTTCTCCAGCCTCCTCTCCAGGTGTGTCCCTGGCACGTGGGCTGTTCTGAACGTGCCTGGCAGCTCCTGAGGTCACTGACACGGGAGGAAAGGAAAAAGATACAGATGATGCTTATAAAAAGCACTTTCTAAATTTAAAAAACGATGACTTTTTCACACTGTTTGGACAAATGGTCCACTCTGGAATGTTTCAGACCCTAGGGAACTGTTCTTAATATGCATTTTAATTTTTTCCCTTTTCTAAGCTCTAGTATTCACACCCTGAGGCACCCATCTCATTAGCTTTCCATTTAGGAATATTTGCATGCACTTTCTATTCTTATTGTATTTCCAGGAATAACACTGTTAATATTTTATGTTTCAGTCTCTGTAGTGGGTTTGAATAGTGTAAGTAGTTCTTTTTTTTTTTAATTTTCAGTTGATACAATTACACATCAGTAGCAGGTCTCCTATATGTCCCAGTTTCCTTGGCAATGTCAGCTTTATTGGGACAGAAGTTTTAGTAGTCATTGGATAGACATTTCTGTGTAATTAGTGACTTTAAAAAAGGGTTAGTTTTGTAACACAGTCTTCTATTGTCCTGTTTCATTTGTAGAATGTTTAAATCTAAGGGATTTATTATTCCATTAATCCAAGTGGAATTTATGTGCTTCTATTAACCCTGGGAGAAATTATCTGGGTGAATCCTTGCTCTTCTATGGGAATCTGGGTCTTTGACTTCTGTTTTCTTCTGTGTTTCCCTTCCCTTTTCTTACAAAGATTTCCTTTCTTTCCTCTGTCAGAATGGCAGGGAGTTGCTCAGGCAGAAGACACAGATCAGCATGTGCTGCTTTTATCTGAAGTATTAATGACTGAACTATATTGCAAGTGCAGAGGCTGCACTGCTGGCAATAAAAGTCACCTTTTAATGAGTTTTCCATGTTAATCTTCTAGTGATCTCCGTTTGGCCAGTTCTAGAGGAGATAGAAAGTAATGACCTGCTCTCGTGTGGGGAAATGAAAAGTTTGCCAAATTTATTAAATCATCTTCCTCATTGGCTGATGTGTCCATTAGGAACTGAGCTCAGAAGAATATCCTTACTGAAGAGCTGATGCTGCAGTCCTTAGCATATAACTTTTTATCACTTAATGACCTTTTACATCTGCCTTGCTTATTTCTGTTTCTCAGGACATGCTAGAAGGCATAGCTCTAAAATGCCTTTTTCTCTGTAAACAGAATTCCTTAGGTCACCAACTTGTTCTGAGGCTGCAGTCCTTATTTTAAAAATGTGAAGGCAAAATGTCATGGTTGACGTGGTTGAAATCCAAATTTGCAGTTGAGAGGCATTTTTCCCCCTCTGTGCCTTGTGCCTTCCATCTGGAAGAATGAAGAGGTATCTCTGACTTGCCATAAATGGAATGACTCTCAATTCTATATTGGGTAAGACACTGAGTAGAGAAGATGGTGACGATGCAGTGAGGTTGGGAGGGAGGGAAGGACTGGAGCTGGTCTGGGCAGTCAGAATAGATCTCTGTGGTTATCTGAACGTGGGCATTCCTTGATGTGATTTTGGACTCTGATCCCAAGCTCCCTCTGTCTCCCAAGCTCCCCAGGAGCACCGTGGAAGCAGCCCTGGGGAAGCCTGACATGACTGGGAGGCTCCAGACTGGGCACTCCTGTGGGAAGGCAGCAGATGCAGGGTCTCCTACAATTCACTGCTCATCCTTTCCAGAGCTGATTTTGTGATTCTCATCGACTGCTTGGGCTCTGCCTGGACAGGCCCAAAAGCTGCTGGAGGTGTTCTGTGCCTCAAGGGTCCTTTCAGTAGCCCAAGGTGAGCTTTGCCACAGAGTAGCAGTTGCATTGGTGCTTACAGTGAGTTTTGGTGCAGGTGCACAGTCTAACACTGAGCTCAGGTGCTCTGTGCTGGCTCTCTGTGAAGGTAGAGCTTTGTGGCTCTTGCTTGTTGGGATTTCCCACCCACTTTGCTGAACAATCAGTGGGAACTGCGGGACAAATGTGGGGAGACGTGTTATTTCCTTTCTTTATCCTTGGGGTTTTAGATATCTGTTGAATTGCTTTAATTAGTGTTTGAGTCTCTAGTCATTTCATAATCCCATCTTGCCGTTTGTGACCACACAGCCCTGACCTGCAGCTGCTGTTGCTGGACCCACCATGAACAGGTGAAATGAAAATTAGGAAAGGTGAGCAGAAATGTTTCAGAGATTAATAAAATCCTGGAAGATTCTGGAAGGGTATTGGAATTGGGTCATTTTTCTAAGGTTGAAAGAGCAAGCTAGAGAGAATCAGGATGGGCATCTCAGAGGATTTTCTTTTTCTGACTTCAGTTATGACAAACAGGGCTGGCTTTATCACACGATTATGGGGAATTTTTGCTAAGAATCTGAATTCCAGCAGCTCAGCGTGGCACAGCATAGCCTGTGAGAGAGTACTGACCTGAGCCCTGGGTGTTCATTTCTGACACTGTTCCCCCAGGCATTTTCTGTCCCTTTGGTTCCCGGTGTTTGTCCCCGTTCCCGAAGGCGGTGCCGCTCCCTGTGTGACCCGCGCTGTGCAGACCCTCCTCGCTCCAGCTGTCCTGTCTTTGTTTACCCCTTTCAGGAGCTTGATGACACCTCTTGTGTCACCAGAGGCAGCTTCAAGGTCTGTTTATAATGTAAGTCAGTGCTGCTTGAAGAGAAAATCTTACATGGTGCTACGTTACCGTTTGCTAATTTAATGGGAGTTCCCAAGGAAAGTCTCTCAAATTGTTCTGTCTTTAAACGAGATGGATCTGTAGCATTAAGTAAATGGTAAATACATTATTACTATTCAGATGTTAGAGTGAAAGAACTAATTTATTACTTTAATTAGTTTGTAGTGTACTTTACATTATTGTAATATGCAATATTGAAATAATGAACTGAAAATAGGTGTGTACACATTCTGTTCAGCACAGCAATTTAATAATTCACTTGGCAAAAGCTTCTCTAATAATACATGAACTGTGAAATGTACTTGAAATGCTAGTTGTAATTAAAAACTTTCAGAACTTAATGTTGGCAGTGCTTGTACTGCTAAAATGTAAGCTGCTTTGTGGAACAGGCACTGGGGGAGCCAGGTTTCAGTGTATTTTCAATATTAGTTTAACTACTAGGACTTTTTTTTAATATTTAAATAAAACATTTACTGTTGACACAGTAAAATCTACCCTTCTGATTTTGCACTCCTAGGAATGAAAGAATGCAATCAGGAACACATTAATTTCTGTGTGCAGCCTGTGCTCCCAGATTGCTGCTGCAATGAGGCAGAATTGTTGTTCCGGAGGTTTTTTGTTCTCCAGACCTTCTGGAGATAAAAGCTTGCTGAATGCAAAGAAAGCAGCTCTCTTGGCAAGCCTCAGTTGAAGGAATGCTGGCAATTCAGCGTCAGGTGGTCACTTTAAACAGCAGAAGGCTGGAAGCAGGAGGTGCTGTGGAGGTTGCTCAGCTGTTCCGCTCCTTCCCCGCTGGCCCAGGGTGTGTGGGGTGGCACCGAGCGCTCCTCCTGCCCCCCTGCACCGAGGTGAGCTGAGGGGAGCTGAGCTGAGGGCTGGCCACTGTCACAGCAGTTCAGCCAGCCCAGCTCCTGACTGTGACCCGTGACCACAGGCACAGGGGCCGCTTTGGGCACCTCTGCTGTGGATGGGGCTCCCCAGAGATGTTCCCCCGCACGGGCCCACGGAGCGAGCTGAGCCTGGGAGACCACAGCTGGCATGGAGGCTTTTAATGTCTGAGTGGGGTTTAAATAGTGAAATATACTGGCACTGGAATCAGCTGGTAAAGTCTAATTTTTGTTATGTCTTACACTTCAGTGTAGCTCAGCTTCAGGAACATTTTATCCAATATGACTTTAATTCTTCATGTTGGAAAGACTGTGGCATAAGGCCAGCCTACTGAATCCCATTTTTTATATATATGTTGTAAATGCTGCTTTTCTGGTTTTTTACCAATTTTCCCCTTTTGTGCCTCTTTTTTTTTTCCAATTATGAATTATATTTAAAGGAAGTGAATTGTCTTTGTCTTTATGAAAAGACATGGATTAGATAAACATGGGGGAGGGGGCAGGGATAATCTAAACTAACTTCATGTGCTGCCTACAGAAAACAATAACTGGGTATGGTGAGCAAATGTGGTATAGTTCCACTGTCCTTTGGCATTCTCATTACCAATTTTTGTGATTGGCAATGGGCTCAAACATTCAAAAGCCTAACTAAGGAAAGATGGAAAGCAGATTCTACACCCTGAATGTGTGTTAGTGATTGAGGGCAGAGTAGGGAGAGTTGTAGGAGATGTACCCGGAGTCACTGGCTTATCTGTTCTGTCTGGGGAGCCCTGTTGGATGATTGGTGAGTGCTTTGTCGGCTGAGGGAAGATCTGGATTCCGTGCTTGGTTATGTTCCTTTGTTTGTATAAAACCTGTCAAATCTAGATTGTGCCCCAATATTGATTTCTGACTTGAATCAAAAGGCTGTAATGGAAGAGCTCTGTGAGAACAACCAGGGAAGGCGATCACAGCCTGGCACAAGACTGTAACATTGCCAAGCAAACCATCAGAATGAGTTCATAAGGAGGCTTGAGATGATTTCAGACTGAACTGGTACCTGTATCTGCTCACTGCTTCAGTGGGGTTTGATTCTTTCAGGCAGTTGTTGTCCCAGACTCTGCTGGGCCCACTCTGTTCTCCACACCCATTTCCAGGCAGTGGTTCCCCTGCCTTGTCAGGGAACTGCAGCTTTCATTCAGTCCAGTTTAATGGCCTTGACAAGGCCAATGATTGCAGTGCTAATGACTGCAATCAATAAAAAAAATCCCTGGTTAATAGGTAAATTAATATCCAGAGAAGACCAATAAGGGATCAGAAGAGTTCTCAGATGTGGAGGGAACTGAAGCTGCATCATGTACTGAGCCCAGTGGCAATGATCCCAGTATTAGAGAGAGTGTTTGAAAGAAGCAGGATGTAGGAAAATCCAAGCTTACAAAAAGCAATTTTTTGTTACATAATCTGATTGTTACTGCATTCCTGTTCAGAAAATCTCAGTGGTGTTATTACCGACGTTTAAAGCTCCTTCCAATGCTTCTGCAGCTTATCCCAGCTCCAATCTGAGTATGCTTTTAGCAGATTTCATTCACTGTTTGCTTGTTGTTAGATTTTAAAGCTTCCAGCATATGGTTTTGCTTCGGTCTGTTCCAAAAGCCAGGTAGAAAGGATTGCACGTTCTTGTAACTCATTTTCAAAGCATTCCTTTCCGAGTTCATTAGTGTGGCAAGTGAAGGGTAACTGAAACAATTTAGCATTTTATTTTAGATTCTTAAAGTGCTAAACTGCATAAGCAGGCTGCTGGCAAAATTGCTACTTGGAGATTTGGATTTAAACAGCAGTTGTGCTACAAGTTTTAAGTGTGAGGGAGTTTTAATTCGGTGTTGCAGTTGAGGCTGGAGGGACCTCTCCACACCCCGGGGCTCTCCCCTGCCCTGGCAGGGCCAGATACAGCTGGTGACCCAGAATTCTGCTGAACCCAGGTTTAAACCTTTCCATAACCTCCCTGGCCAGCATGTTCTGGTGTCCATCCACCCTCTCAGTAGGGAAGTGATGGATGGAATGGAATTTCAGGAGTTTCAGTCTCTGCCTGTTTCCCATCCTGTCACTGGGCACATCTGGCTCCATCCTCTGGACACTCTTCATTTTTGGGTTGTTTTCTTATTGTTACTTTACCTGCCTTCCATGAGAAGTCACATCATTGAGCAGTGTGTGTATTACAAAGAGCAAAGCACAATTATTATTTTAGCAAGAAGTGGGACAGGCGTGGCATCACTCAGCTGTAACTCGCCGAGAACCTTGGACCATGGGGAACTCTGGATTTCTGAACAGAACATCCTTCATAAGCACAGACCAGAAGCATTAATAGTCTGTGCACACAGGCAGCGAAATGCAGTGAAGGTAGAAAAAATTGTAAGCATTTTAATATCTTAGTATTAAAGTACTCACTGTAGTGTGGAAAGCCAGCTGAAAAATGGCTCCAATGCTTGTTCCTTAGAGGAATGCAGAGTTCTGTTAGCATTTGACAAATCCATTACAGAAAGAGCTGGCAAGCCAACAAAAAGGAGACATCATTAATCCTGTTGAAACCAGGGTGAAACAGATGAGCACACAAGTGCTCCTGACAGCGCTGAGGTGAAGCGGGACCTCGCTGGCTGGGGATGAGTCGGTGCCCACGGCACGGGGATGGGGTGTCTTCTTTAGCTAACGGGCTGGCAGGGGCATGCCAGGAGTGCATTTTTGGCAGGCTGAGCTGGGTGGTCCGTTCCATCTCCAGAATGCAGGCTCTGCAATGAGGGATGTGGGTGAGCTGGACCCTGCCCTGCCAGGCAGCTGCTGCCTCTGTTCCCACGGAGGAGGGGATGTTGAGTGTGCAGGAGTCCCCAGACACCGGGCACAACCCCTGGGAACAGCCAGGGATGCCGGGCTGGTTTGCCCTGGCTGAGAGCTGGCAGAACTGCAGCCCCTGTCGCTGGAGCAGGGTGGGGTGGGAGCGGGTGCTGTCACCAAAGTGCTGCTGCTGGAGGCTGTGAGTGGGCTCTGCTCTGTTACTCTTGGTCTCCATCCCTTCATAGGTTCGTTAAGGAACATGCATGTCACTGAAAGCCTAAGTGCTGGAGGGGAATTCAAGGCCTGAATTACTGAGATGGTTTTAGCAGTATTACCTAAAATCTCTTCCAATGTGATTTTATTACATCTTATGCCAGTCAGTTGCAAACTGCACATGAGCATGTGGAGAGGTGATGCTTGCTGAATGATTGTGTTGCTGATAAGATTATAAATCTTACTTGGTAAATGGAATACATGGGTTTCCTTCCCAGTCTCAGCTTGGCAGGATCACAGTCACAGAGAGTTCCACAGTCTGCTGCAGGACCGTCTCTTCAACCATTTCTTCCAGGTTCTGCAGTGGAAAGCACAGCAGGAAGAAGCTGCTAAACTAGAAGCTGCTGTGGCTGCCAGAAGAAAAGAAAAAGAAGATGAGAAAGAAAGGCTACAGAGAGAACAGGAAACCAGTCGTAGAGCTCAGGAGAAAGAGAAAGTATGAGAAACTTTTATACACTTTTGCGTATATAAATGTGTACAATTGCTCCTATAATCTTTAATTGATTTCATACCACTTGTGTTAAGTATTAATATAGAGAAGGGCAAATGGTCAGTCAAGTCCTGCTCCAGTCCATTTTAGCTCCAAATCTGCCTGGTGTGACACACCAGTGATGTTACTTCGTTCCCTGTCTTTAAAGAAGAAGCCTGGACGGGTGAGAGTGTGACTGTGGCCGTGTCACACAGCACAGGGCACGGCTGCTCTGACTCCCAGATCTGTGCCTCTGAGCAGCGTGGCAGCCTCAGGGAGCTGCCAGTGCTGCAGCTGAGTGCTGCAATGCAGCAGAGCAGCCCCCCAGCTCACAGCCTGCAGGACAGCAGGGTGGGGACCAGCTCCTCTCCGAGGGACAGTGTTCCCAGCACTTGGGTGCTCGACTCCTGGGAAATGGCTTGGCTGCAGCTTAGCAGAAAAGCAGAAATCTGCTGGAGTGAATGTAGTGCTTCAGCAAACCAAGCTGTGTCACACATGTATTTGTGCTGGTCTTTTTATTTGAATGATGTGGCAGAAATCCAGGAGGTTATTTCATTAGGATTTTACCTCTGAGTCCAGAGATACAGAGACGGACATGTAGTGAGATTTTGCTGCTTAGCTCATGAGTAGCTTTGCTGCTGCTTTTCTTTTTGTTCCAGCTTGTTCTGTGTATTTGCCTTTACACACACAGTGTTTGTTGTGGCAGGTGACTCTGAAACCACAGGGAAGGAAGAGGTTTGGGCAGGCACTGCTCACCCAACCACCAGCAATATTCATTTTATCTGTAAATATTCTGGTTGTGCAAACTTTTCTCTTCTTGTGTGTGATATCTATATAGAATTGTCCTCTGCCCATGCACAGATGGAATAGCAGCTGTTTGGGGTCAGCAGTCATGTTTCACTGGAGTATTTTCCATCTTAGATCCTTAAAAGGGCTGCTAACCTTATACTGCAGCTGCTTTTCTGGGGAATGTTCTGGGGCAGCAAGAAGAATATTTAAAATACTTGTGAGCGGCGTAAAAGGAATGACCACCCTCTACCTGGTTGGTAACCCAGGCAGGGTATGTCAAGCAATTCCAAACATGGGAAAGGGTAAAATGCCATTAATTCTAAATGCCAGTGCTACAGTTGCTCTATTGGACTGCAGATCAGAATTTTTCCTATATATTTAAAGATGGAATTTCAAAAATATCCATTGATCCCTAATGAGTTTATGAGAAAGCCCTCAGGCAATGAGGAATACAAAAAGGGAGCAATTGCAAAAGAGAGAGTTTTATTTCATAAATAGAAGTATTTGAAACAATATTAAATAAAAGCACTCTAAGAAATATGGTTCTAGGTCAGGTTGCTTCCTGACCCTCATGTGTCAAAATGGCCTAAAGAAGTGATTGTCTTACAGGTTGGGAATTCTGAAATATAAGCACTGTTTGGAAGACCTGTTTTGTTCTGAATCGTGATAGTGAAGGGTTTTTCTGCACTAAGCCCATCATTCTGTGCAAGGTGCTGCAAGGGTCAGGGCAGTTCCAGGCACAGATGCAGGCTGGGTGGAGAATGGATGTGGAGTAGCCCTGAGGAGAATGGACGTGACCCAGAACCCGCCCCTGTGCCCTGGGCTGATCCCCCAGCATGGGCAGCAGGGCTGGGGGGATCTGCCCCTCTGTCCCCTCAGTGAGACCCCCCTGCAGAGCTGCCCCAGCCCTGGAACAGCAGCACAAGGACCTGGAGCTGCTGGAGAGAGGCCAGAGGAGGCCCCGGAGCTGCTCCAGGGCTGGAGCCCCTCTG
>JAWWES010000080.1:3903310-3929403 GCA_035583135.1 Lophotriccus pileatus | reverse complement strand
CAGGGGCAGCCACAGCTTCTCTGGGCAACCTGTGCCAGGGCCTGCCCACCCTCCCAGGGAAGGATTCCTTCCCAATACCCAATGATTCTGCTGCAGAGAGCAGCCATTCCCCGAGCTGCTGTTTGTCAGGGGGGCATTAGAGGCGCTGGCTGCAGACTCTGAAGCCCATCACAAGCCACCCCAGGAGACACAGATCTCCGTTTTCCTTCCAGAATCGCTTCATACGGATCCAACCAGCCAAGGCCAACCTTCACATGGACCCAGGCCAAGGACTCCACTTGCTAGAAGGTGCTGCAGAGATTTCATGTTCCCAGACAGAGGGAGGCTTCATCCAAGTGTTCTGTGCAAGATACTGCTCTGCTTTACAGCCTGATTATTTTAGGAACTACACAGAACTCATCACAAAAAAAAAGATGTCCTGCCATGGCAGTGGGGTTTGGATTAGCTGGGCCAGACCTGGGAAAGGAGCCAAAAAAGAGCCAGAGACTCTTGCTCCCCAGGCCTGGTTCCCAGTTGGTGAACACCCCCCTCCCTGCTCGGTGGGACCCTGAGCTGTCTCTGGAATGCCTTGCCCCAATCCCGCGTCCTTGGCAGAGTTCCCAGGGAAGCAGGGCTGGGTAACAAGGGCCCCCTCACTGAGTGGCTCTGCAGGCTGCCCTGGGTGGGTGCTGGAGGCTTCCCAAAGCTCTATGTGAGGGCAGGAGAGCTGGGGGGGGACACACACAGCACACAGGGTCGGGTTGGCACAGGGCACTGACATCCCTTGGCACCAACAGCCCTGGGCTGGTGTGGATTTATCAGCCCACGTTCCCCAGATAAATCCAGAGGTCCTGGGGCTCCCAGGTTGCCCTGGGCCAGCCTGGGGAAGCCCAGGAGCTGTCTGGGCTCGGGGTCTGCCATCCTGCACAGCTTCCCTTGGCAAAGCTCCTCCACTTCTCCGGCAGGGCCGGCGCGGAGTTTTTTTCCAGCTCAATTCGGGTTTTTTGGCTTTGGTTTCTTGGGATTTGGGGCTCAACTGCAGTGTCTTGTTGTTTGAGAAGGGTTGTCTGCAGAAAACAAGTGTAAAAAAGGAAGACTGTTCTATTTGCCATTGAATATGTGATGCCAAATGAGCCTTTTCCTTTTAATTTTTAACCTCCTTTTTTTTTTTTTTTTTATTTCAAGCCAACCCCTACTCAGAATAAAGCCTCTCAACCCAAAATGTTCCATCTCAGAGAATTCTCTCTCCACCTTCCCATTTTTTCTTGCTGGTTTTGTTTTATTTTCATTTCAGTTTGACTTCATTCAGGCTCTACAAAGAGCAAGTGGCAAAAAGCTGGGTTAGTTCAGACAGAGGGTGGGAAGGATTTCTAAGCTCGAACGTGGCAGCTCTGCAGGCTGAGGTAACCTTATCCCAGCTCCCCTGATCCCCTTTTTTCCAGGGGCTGAAATTCCCTTTCAACCCACACTGAGCTGAGCAAAGAAGCCATTGGATGGTTGGCTGGTGACTCGAGAGGAAAAGGGGGGAAAAATCCCCATGATCTTCATATTATTAATGAATCGAAAAAATAATTAAAAAAAAAAGTTTAAAAATTATCTGGATAAATCTCTTACAATTCCAGCATTTCTTGATCACTTTTTTCAGCTAATAAGTCCAACTGAAGGAGGTTCTGAAGTGAAACATCACTTGAAATGAAAAACAAGCAAAGCTTGTTTGTTCTCCAAGTGCCAGATTGACACAAACACTAAAAAAACCCACCCCTGAAATGTTTGTGTTCTGATTTTTTTTCCCCAATTAACAGCTTGAATTTACAACATGTATTAGCAGCAAACTAATTTGGTTTTGTTTTTGTTTTTGTTTTTGTTTTTTTAACTGGAAAAAATGATTCCATCTCTCTTTCTCCAGACTGACTGAGCTTTACCTGAATCTTATTCTCCTGCCAAAATTCAAACACAGCACAGACTTAGTGTTAGAAAGGAAATCAAAAGGAAGGAGCACACAATATCTGGATATCTAAAATAAAGCAAAGACACCCCCAGCCCCCCAACTCTCAGCTCCTCTGCTCCCACCTGGTTTTTCCAGAGATAAAGGCAGTGCTTTATTTTCCAGAGGGGGTGTAAAGACAAATTCAGCCCTCAAGTGCACGGCAGGGAAGAGCGAAAGGGAGGGGGTGACAAGTTCTGCTCGTCCTTGGGGCACAACAGGAGAATCAGTGGCTTTGAGCTGTAGGGATTTAAGCTGGGCCAGACTCCAGCATGTGGCTGAAGGTTCCTCAGCTGGAGGCAGCTGGTTTGGTCAGCAAATAGCAGAGCCATTTCCACCTCTGGAGGTGCCAGGAGCTGCTCTGCCCTGCTGAGGGGTCTGTGCTGTGCCTTTGTGAGCAGGAGGTGCTGAGTGTGAGCAGGCAATGCCTCTGAGGGGTGTTGAGCAGCTCTGAGGGGGTTCAGTGCTTCACACCAAAGCCCTGGGCTGCTTTTCCTTTCTGCTTCCCCCCCCAGTGCAGAGCCTGCCTGTGAAATCCCACTTTGGGTATTGACAAGAACGTTTCTCTTCCTCCTTAACACGCAGGGAAGGATTAATCTGGCGTGTAAGTCACAAGTTTGGCATGGCAGCCACCCAGCCGAGTTTGGGCTCAAAGTGCCTTTCTCAGCACTAGTCCTTGAGCTGGAGAGCAGGGAGCTGGCAGGAGTGCCAGCTCTGAGTAGGCACAGGAATCCTCCCTGGCTCTGATGCCTCTCCCTCACTGCAGCAGGAACAGGCAGAGGCAGCGCTGAACTCCCCACTCCGGGGGCTCTGGAAGGCTTGAAAGAGGAAGGACTGCTCAAGGAACTGCAGGACCTGGTGTCTCGCAGTTCTGGGACTCTGGGCTTTGATGAATTTGCTCAGTCATCTCAGTAGGAAGGGTCTGCCAGAGCAGCAGGCAGAGGATCCAGTCTTTGAAATGCTACCAAAAGCCCAGCACAGGCAGGCGCTCCAGGGATGCAGAGAAAGTGCCTCTGGCCCCATCCTCACACTCACCTGTGGGAGCAGCTCAGCAGAGCCTTCTGCAGCCTTTGGCAGGTTTGAGATAGATTAATTTAGTAGATTTGATGCCATCAGTCCATTTAATCCCATTAGCAGCTGCTCCCCATGGCAGGAGGGCACTGACACCCCACTGCAGAGCTGGGGCAGAGACAGACATTCCACAGGGAAGGGAAAGGAAAGCCTGTAATTATCAGCCAAGTCCAACAAAGCAGATACATCCAGGTTAATGAGCATCCCAGTGGCACACCCCTTATCTGAGCAGGTAGATATTTCCCCTGTAATTGAAAAGAAAAGCTATTCACTCAGCAAAAGTTCTTTTAGGGACTTTCTAAATGCAATTAGACTGCTAATGAGGCTGCTTAGTCCTTCCTACTTTTCTTTTCAGCATCTTCCCAGTGAGGCCCATCCATGATCCCAGGGAACAGCAGGTGAACAGGGGCAAAATTCATTCCTTTGAGGCAATTGGTGGAGTTTGGGGGGCTCAGGGCTGACAGGAGGGTGCTGGCAGGACCTTTTCCTACCTGAGGCTCGGGATTTCAGCTGCAGGCTCTGATTTCTCTGCTCTGTCTCATATCCACGGCTCCAGCTACAGCTGCTGAGGTCTAAACTCTTCCCCAGGGTGATCTTCAATTTTTTCTGGTGTCCATTTAAGATACTCACTGCAGGTACCTATAAGTGTTCCTTCTGAGCTTCCCACCAGAGTGAGGGAAACACGGGCCAGGCCTCAGGAGCCACCCCCAGGAACCTGCAGCTCTAATTACAGATCCCCTGGCATTTGCATGGGAGCCTTTGGAAGCCCTGGAGAAGGGCAGAGCAGAGCTGGGCTGAATAGGAACCTCTTGCCCAACATCTTGCAGCTTGAGAAGGAAAAGAGAGAGATTGAGGTTGATAAACTGGAACCAGCTTCGTGTTGGAGACAAGGAGAGTTCAGGGAAACTGCAAAGCTGGGCCATGAGGGGAGCAAATGGATCACTTTGGCTGACCACTTGATGCCACCAAGTTCTTTCCAGTGTCCCCAGCATGGCAAGAGAAGGAATTTATTGATCACAGAATCCCAGAGTGGTTTGGGTTGGAAGGGACCTTAAAGCCCATCCAGTGCCACCCCTGCCATGGGCAGGGACACCTTCCAGCAGCCCAGGATGCTCCAACCTGGCCTTGGACACTTCCAGGGATCCAGGGGCAGCCACAGCTTCTCTGGACAACCTGGGCCAGGGCAAAGTGACAGCAGAGGCAGAGAAGGACAGAGGAGGGACAGAGGAGCCACAGGCAGCTGTTGAGGGAATCCCTCTGCTAAAAATCAGCAGATAATCAGCACATCTAATCGTGTGTGATGGCTCCTATCTCCTCAGCACTTCAGAGCCAGCAAATCTCTGCACTGCTATTGATTTTCTGTCTGGATCCTCGGGGAATGGTGCTCGCTGAAGATAAGGGCTTTCCCCTCGGGCTGCAGCTGAAGCAGAAGCTCCTCCTGCCCAGAACTTGCTGCAGAAAGAGGAAATCATGTGCAAAACCCTCCCTGTCTGGGCAGTTTGTGTCTCCCAGCAGGGCAGAAGGACTGATCCTGCCCTGAGCTGGTGTCTCAGAGGACAAACAGGATTTGGGGAGCCTGGACTGAGAGGTCACAGGTTCCCATCATTCCATCTCTGTCCTAAATAAAAGTTATTTTGATTCAAAAGGAAAAAAAAAAGGGACATGTTTCTTATTTACAGAGCTGGAAAAAATGGTTTGCTTCAATTTCCCAGAAATTCTCCTTGTCCTTTACGATGTAAAGGAAAAAAAACCTGGGCTTTGATGACTTGACATTTTTCTAATGGGAAAAAACTTGTTGTCAAAAGAATTGCACTCGTTTTCCTGCACTTCAGTCAGCCCCTGTCACTCCTGGTGAGGGCGTTTTACACTTGACAGGAGAAGGAGATGAAGGCACTGGTCAGTGCAGGGAGACAGTCAACAGGAATCAGCACAAAACCCACCCTCAGCTGTTGCCTGTGGTTGGCAGGAGGGTTGGAGAGTCAGGATAAAGCAGGAGGTGATGGTCCCGTGCTAGTTAAGTGGAAAAAAACCCTCAGTTGTGTTGCTGTTCTCCCAGCCCTCAAGGCATTTTCTGGCTCATGACTGAAAGCACAAATTGGGTTTAATCCTACCACCAGAATTCCTCCTATCTCTGTGCCCTCAGCGTGCCAGGAATAGCAAACTTGCACTCATCCTTTTGATTTCAGCTTTATTTCAGCTTTTTTTTTTTCTTTTTCTTTTCTTTTTTGGATTAGTGACTTGTTTGTGGATTCTCTCCTGAAGTGCTTGTGTGTATTTGCTAAATAATCTGGACAACCTTCAGCTTTGGCAGCGAGTTATCAGCTGCCTGTGCCAGGGAGAGGGGCTGGAAATGCACACTCCAGCTTCCAGGGCTGCCAGCTCCAGTGATTTCATTCTGGATCCTGCAAAAACCAATGTTTTCCTTAAAGCCTCAGCTCCTCTGCTGAAATGGGAACCTGCTGGTCATGACAAAACTCCGTGCCCTGAGCTGCACGAGGAGAGCTTACAAGTGTGCCTGGGAGGGCTGCAAAGCCAGAGAAGGGAAGGGCTCGTGTTCCTCCGTTGAAATCTCCCTGCTTTGGAGGGAAAAAAAATATCTCATTATTTTGGGCAGAACCAGGTGGTGGCTTGGTTTGATGCGGGGGGGCAGAGAGCTCAGCAAACACCCAGACAGGAGGAGAGATGCTGTGGCACATCCCTCACCGGCTCAATCAGCAGAGATCACGGAGATGCCGACAAGATGTTTTGTCTGTGGAGCTGTTCAGGTTGATCCAAAGCACTGGGATTTGTGCTTCCAGCAGGCAGGACTGCCTGGAAATGGTTGTTATGGCAAACAGGGGCAGGCAGAGGTGCCTGGCAGAGGGGGGTGAGTGTTGGGAACTCAGCTGGATCCCTGCCTGGTGCTGAATTCAGTGGGATCAGGGGCTGTGCACGGCCCTGGGAGGGGCAGAGGGGCTGCCTGTTCAGTCTGAAACCAAACCTGGGGCCCCAGGCATTGGACACAGGGATTTCCTGGCAGGCTTTCATCCCAAAGAGGTGCAGAGGTACACTTGGGCCAGACCCCAAAGTCCTTCAGTCTTTGCCCTGGACCCTGTGACAGGGAGGCTGAGCTGCCCCAGGGATGCAGGCCTGGCCAGGATGGAGGATCCTCAGCCTGTGGCCTCACCAAGAGCTCGAGGACTATGGAAGTAGCTCCTGGGTTTTGCCTCCTGGGAGCTGGGGGGCTCTTCATGGTCCAGGCTGTGCCCTGGGATGGATTTTTGACTTGAGCTGCTGCTTTAGCAGCAAAGCAGCTCCCAGGCCAGGGCAAGCCTTGATCCGAGAGGGGGGCAATGGGCAAACAGCCCATCCCAAGGGGAGGACTGGGCAGCAGGAAAGAACTGATGGAGTCTCTCCCACCACAGGAAGGAGCAGATATCTTTAAAGGCAGCTGTGTTTCCATGGAAACCCCAGGAAAGGGTCCTGCAATCCTGTGGGGGAAGGGTGGTTTGCACCCAGTCCAAAGAGCTGCCAAGAAGTGAAATGCTGAAGGTAATGCCAAACCCCTGTCCCACAACTGAGCTGGAAGGGGAAGTTGCTTTTCCCTAATGAGGGGTTGGACCAGCAGCACTTGCCAAGGTCAGGTAATTCCCAGCTTCCTAGAAACACCTCAGCTGAAGCTCAGAGGGAGTAAATAAGTGGCCTGCAGACAAGCAAAGCTGGTGACAGCAGGGAAAACTCATATTTCTTCTGGAATCAGATGATCTCAGCCCGTGCTGCTTCCCAGGCAGGCCAGCCCATCCTTCCAGGCTGCAGTGGAAAATGTCAGCAGCCCTAAAATCAGCACCATTATCCCCTGAAATCTGTCCCGAGGCCAACCCATTGTTGCTGCCACTCTTCTGTGGCAGGGCAGGGATGGTAATGAACTGCACTGCACTTGACCCTCATAATTCAGTTTTCTGCCTTAGTGAAGCACAGGGGCCACATCCATCTCTTGAAGGAGTCATTGTAGTCAGGATCCCTTTGGTCTGGAGTGCAGGATCCCCAAAGTGGAAGTGCCCTCCAAAGGTAAAACCCACTGATGACAGAACAGCAATGCTTTGTGCCTCAGATCCTGCCTGGATGCAGAAGCAGTTTTTTGCTGGAGAGATCAAATATTTTTTTCCCCTTCAGAGCGAACAAGAACACATGAAAACTGACATTCTTCATGAAATTAAATTTCTCTTCATCCACTGTGAGCCTTTCCTTGCTCAAATCCCTGTGAAGTCCTCGCTTTCAACTCCAAACGAGGGGGATTTGGTTCACATGCCTTGACACCGAGAGCACCTTGATCTGGGCTGGAAATTCTATTTCGTTTCCGAAATGCCTCAGAGAAAGGCCCCCCTTTTTTTTTAAGTCTGAAAATGAATGTTTTGACTTTAAAGAGACGCTGCAAATGTTTCATTTTGGCGCCTTCCACGGCCCTGCTTCCTTTTCCCTGTGAGTGCTCTGAAAGGGGTGCTGAGTCTGCACTTGACCCTTTTTCTGGCCCAGGGTTTCTCTGAGCTCCCAGAGAGGCCCTGTGACTGCAGAAGGGCTTTACAAGGGAGGGGTGTTAAAGCCTGCCCAGGTTTAAGGCTGGCACTGGTGAATAAATCCTCGATGCACCTGTTAACTCGGGGAGAAGGAATCAGTCGAGCTCATTCGTCTCTTCCCCGAGATGAATCTTCTTTCCGGCCTGTTGACGTTTGTGAAATGATTTTCTGGCAGATGTTCAAGCCAATAAAAACTCTGCCTGGGTTTCAAGTGGCCACAAAGGGCTGCCTGGCATCAGGACGAGCAGGGGGGGAGGGTGTGAGCACTGGGTCAGCACAAAATCCCTCTCTTTGATCTCATTTGGATACAGGTCTGGTATTGGCTTTCTGAGCCTATCTCAGAGCTGTCAGAGGGGTTGGGAACTGTGGCTGATGGATTCCACTTGTCTCCACCTCTGGAGAAAACGACACAGAGCACCTTCAGGGTTGGAGTGAAATCAGCACCCTCCTGAGCAGAAAAGAAAACCACCCCAAACTGCTCAGTTTAAACTCCCTGGCACTGATTTACATAAAACTTACATTTTACACTGTTTGAAATCACAGCCTGAGGCACCACGGCCTGGGAAGGGTTTGGGCTGAGTGAATCATGGAATCATGGAATATCGTGAGCTGGGGGGACCCACAAGGATCATCAAATCCAAGCCCTGGCCCTGCACAGACACCCCAACAATCCCCCCGTCCCTCAGAGCGTTGTCCAAACCCTCCTGGAGCTCTGGCAGCCTTGGGGCCGTGCCCACTGCCCTGGGGAGCCTGGGCAGTGCCAACCACCCTCTGGGGGAAGAACCTTTCCCTGAGATCCAACCTGACCCTGCCCTGGCACAGCTCCAGCCATTCCCTGGGTGCTGTCCCTGCTCAGGGAGCAGAGATGTGAATCCAGACAGTTGGATCCACAACAGTTTTTCAAATTTCAAAGCTTAGTTGCCCTTTGTAAAAGGGAGAGAAGACCTTGAGTGGTACCTCAAACTCCCTGTGGGACAGAGAAGGCCCGTCTTGCAGGTACCAAGGACCTGAGATGGTAACTCTGCTTTTCAGCAAACCTTGGCCAGGACAACCTGGGCTAGTGGAAGGGGTCCCTGCCCATGGCAGGGGTTGGAACTGGAGGATCTTTCAGCTCCCTTCCAACCCAAACCATTCCATGACTCTAATTCTATGACTTTTCCTGCTGATCGAGTCAAGCAAGTTATTTGACAGAGAAATAAGGCTTTGTATTGGCCCATCCTGTCAGAGAGTGGGTTCAATTAAAAGTAAACCTGTTCCTTTAAACATCCCAGTGCTAAGAAAAAGTAGGATTTGCCTCTGTGTGCCCTTTGAACGTGGAAGTGGGGGAGGCAAGGGGGAAAAAATCTGCTAATGATCAGCCAGGCACTGCAAGAATGAATAGATCTGGCTCGTTTTTTTATTGGCCTGACCCAAAATGCCACGGAATTCATTGCAAGCCTGATTTCTGAGGATGCCAAGTTGGGTGGGAGAGGAATAGATTGCCTCTGGAAAGTCAATGGGGATCTATCGACCTGTGCTGTTCAAGACCTGCCTGTCTCCTGCTCCAGGATCAGGCTGGGCAGGGAACAGCTTTAATTAGAAACCAGGCAGGTTAGAACTCTAGAATTCTATCTCCCAATTAATCCCAGGATTAATTTTAAAGCTGATTCCCTCCTTTCTGCACGTTTTTTATGCCAGAGATGCCTGTGATGCAGCCAAGGAGAGCCGGCTGCAAAGGGCTGTTGGGAGGAGGAGCACGGGCAGCAAAAGGAGCTGACATTTCCATGTTAAAGCTGCTAAAGAGCTGAATAAACTTTACTTCCACTCACCAGCCTGTAAAGTGATGTTTCAGTGTGTATATGGAGAGTGGTCAGGTGTCTGGGGATGGATCTGTAATTAGAATAAGGAAAACTTGCCATCTGGAGAGAAAATCTGCCTCCTTCTCTCCGTGGCCGGGGTCGAGGCAGCTCCACACGTGCTGCCAACAGAGAGTTTCCCTCCTCAGATACCACCTGCTTGGTAATCTGGGTCTGTCAGTGAGGGAGGGCTTCGTGTGAGTCCACTCTGATATGCTTTGGGCGAGGGGTTTGCTTTTCCTGCGGGGAAAATAGGGATAATGGAAAACAATCCAAGTTACGGGATCCAGGCCATACCCAAGGGCAACGCTGGCTGGCTGGCCCTCGGGGTTTAATTGCCCTGTGATGATTAGTGACTCTCTGAATGGGGATCAGTGAGAAATGCTGGCTTTTCCAACTGACTTGGTTGCCTTGGAAGCTCGAAACTGAGAGCCAGGAACGACCTGGAAGTTCAAGCACCAGAAAACCAGTAAGAGAGGAGAAAGAAGCCAAAACTTATTCCCCAGCCTTGAGTGCTGGGAACACTCCTGTTGCTCTTTCCATGCCCTGCCTGTCTCTTTGCTCTGTGGCCCAGAGTTTTGGGGAAGGAGAAAAGAGCTCTGCTGATCCCCCTTGGAGCCCAGGGCAGGGGAGGCACCGTGTTTGCTGGGACTTGCACAAGCACAGCTCACCCCTCCCTAAAAAAAAACCAAGGAAAGCAGTAGCTGATGGTGTTCTTTTGGTCAGGAAAATGTTTCACTGGGGGGAAAAAACCCCACCCTTTTAAAAGGAGATTTCACACTGTGGTCTTGCAAGAGGAACAGAAGCTCTAATGGGATCTCCATCTCCCTGCCGAGCCTCGGGACTTGGCATCAACCCCTGTCATCAATATGTAACTAATGACTCAAGCCATTAAATCATCCCTGGTGCCTTTTCTTGCTGAGTAGGAGGTAAAGTCTTGTCATGGCTATTTTTTGGAGGGGGAGGGGGTGTCTGTTTGACTGGAAGAACTTTGAGCTTGGAGGTATTAAAGGTTCCAAATAGATGACACTCGGAATTTTTTGGGGTGGCCGCTTTTCTTCCCTTCTGTTGTGTCCTTGTGGCAAGAGGGGAAGGTGGTTCCCTGGTTGTCCTCCCCTGTTCCTTCTCCTGACCTTGCTAACCTGCACCACCCTCATCCTGCTGGGGCACAGCAGGGCTTTGCTCTTGGTGTCTCCACCGAGACTCTTCCCGAGGGTGTGAGAGATCCCCATATTTGTACCTGCAGTATCCAGCAGACCTGACATCCCAGAATTTCTGCTGGCAAAGGCTCAAACACACCCAGGAATTGTCAAAGGCTCCCATTTACCATTTAACAAAGCAATGTGTCGACAGCACAACAAAAATCCCCCTATTTTTGGCAGTTGGGTTGTCCAAGGGCTTGTCCTGACTCGGGGCTGGATTTCTTCTTTCCATGCTTTCCTCGGGAAGCGGATGACACTCAGTGTCTTTTCCTTCCCTGCTTTTTATCCCTGTGAGTCATTTCAAAGGAGAAGATCCATCTTGCTGGGGTCCTGGATTTGCTGAAGGGCTGACTGAGACCTCTGGGCAGGACACCTGAAAACGTGGCTCGACATCAGTGCTGCTGCTGCTCCTTCCTTCCATCCTTCTGGCTGTTTATTCCCACAGGGGGTTTTTTTGCCCTGGAAACACTCTGGGATGTTCTGTATCTCTTCAGGGACACAGAGTTGGAAGCAAGAATCACCCAGGCTTCAAACTGTTCTTTGACTCGGTGCAACAAGCCAGAATTAAAAACTGATCGATGCATTTCTCAATTAATGAACTGAATTAAGTCTTGTCTGGAGAAAAATAACCTGGCCCTTTCTGTTTCACAGAACATTCTGGTACAGAATGATACAAAAAGAAGGAAAGGTGGCCTTGAAGGGGTTTCAAGAATTGCTTTGGGGTTTGAAAATCACTTTGGGGGGGGGTATTTTTATGCTGATCTGAAGGTGGTCTCATGGTTTCATCCCTACATCCAAATATCACTCCACACATGGTCAAAACTGTTTATTGTCTTCGTATTTCTGGGTCTCCATGTGAAAACATGCAATCAGTCTCAGAATGTCTGGTCTCCAGCTCTGATCAATTGATGTCCAGAGGACAAGGATCCAATTGATGTCCAAAATTCTACGGAATAAAATTCTTCACCTGCTTCCCATGTGGCTTCAGCACCAGTGTTTGTGTCAGTGAGGGGATGGATCCCTTTGAAAGCCTCACTCATTCTCTCCCTGAAATGGCCTCTAATGCCTTTTTTAAGCACCCAAATGGCTAAAAAAAATAATCCAGGTCTTGCAGAGCCATTTAAAATGGGCTCTTTTGGGGAAGGAGACAAGGATTTATGGCTGGTGAGCACTTGTTGCAATGAGTGTGGAGAACTGTGGCTCCAACAACAGCAAGATTTATGGCTCCCAATCCATCAGTGCCCAAGTGATGCAAGGGATTTTTATGACTGGAACTCTGCAGGCACCTGAAGGTTAAGTCTCTATTTTCATGAATAAAAGTTACAACTTGGGGGGGGTTGGGGGGTGGGAGGGGGTTTCTGGTTATCAGGAAAGATTCTTCAATCATCTGGAGATTAAAGGGAAAAACGGCTCTTGCAGAGGGTTTATTTTTAAGGTTGATTAGATTTATTTTTAAGATTTATTAAGAGGGTTTGTTGAGAGGGAAGTGAGGGCAGCGAGGCTGGGGGAGGGGTGGGATGAAAACAAAGGTCTCAATCTCAATCAGTTGTTTGAAGAAGGTTCTCCTCCAGGTTTGACACCTCTCTCAGTGGCTGCCCCTCCTGAGCCCTTGCTCTGTTTAACCCTCTCAGAGATCTTTGCTGCTCTGGATTTTTCAGGTCTCCTCCCCAAACCAGCCTGTTCGTGCCTGGAGGAGCTTCAGAGCTGGTTGGGGAGAGCTCACTGCAGTTCCAGCTTCCTCTGCAGGGGCAGAGGAGGAGCAGCTCCATCTCTGCTCTGGGTGAGCAGGGACAGCCCCCAGGGAATGGCTGGAGCTGTGTCAGGGCAGGGTCAGGTTGGATCTCAGGAAAGGTTCTTCCCCCAGAGGGTGGCTGGCACTGCCCAGGCTCCCCAGGGCAGTGGGCACAGCCCCAAGGCTGCCAGAGCTCCAGGAGGGTTTGGACAACGCCCTGAGGGACAGGGTGGGGTTGTTGGGGTGTCTGTGCAGGGCCAGGAGCTGGGACTGGATGGTCCTTGTGGGTTCCTCCCAGCTCAGAATATTCCTTGATTCTGTGGTGTCCAGGTTTTGTCTCTTCACTACAAACACTGCTGAGCAAGAGCATCGCTGCTATCCAACCCAAAACCACTCCTAAAATGTGAGCTCAGGCTGCACTACCCAAAAAAATACCCCAGCACAGCCCCTTTCCCAGGCTCTCCTCCTGCACCAGCTCCCACTCACTGGCAGTTAGGAGCAGACTCTGCACTGATCTGATCCCATCCTGTCTCTACTCTCACTGACTCTCTGTTCCTCAGCTCAACATTCATCTCATCTCAGTGCAGGTGTCTAAGTCTGAAGGAGTCACTCTGGGCTTGCTCTGAGGAGTGAGATGCAGATATTGAGGGGTGAGATGCAGATATTGAGGGGTGAGATGTAGATATTGAGGGGTGAGATGTAGATATTGAGGGGTGAGATGCAGATATTGAGGGGTGAGACGCAGATATTGAAGGGTGAGATGTAGATATTGAGGGGTGAGATGCAGATATTGAGGGGTGAGATGCAGATATTGAGGGGTGAGATGCAGATATTGAGGAGTGAGATGCAGATATTGAAGGGTGAGACGCAGATATTGAGGGGTGAGATGTAGATATTGAGGGGTGAGATGTAGTTTTGGAGGAGTGAGATGTAGTTATCAAGGACTTTGATGCTCCTGGAGGGAAATTCATCTTCCCTACCTTCCATCCCCTTCCCAGGAGAGGCATCTCTTGTCCTTCAGCACTGCCTCCTCCTCTCTCTTAATTACCAAGGTGGCCCCTCAGACCCAGAGGGGCTTTTGTTTGGCTCACTCAGAGCACATTAATGCCCCCACCTGCATAATTAACCAAAAAAACCCCCACCCCAATCCCCCACATGACACTGAGTAAAAGGACTGAAAATGCACAAATGAATCCCCACAGGTCCAGTTTAAAAGTACACTCCACTCCATTTAAGTCTGAAGTTATCCCAAATAATTCCTGCTGGCAGGTTAATGGTGGATATTTTGCTGTAATGCTGCCTCTCTGACATTTGCAATGACCTGGTTTACTGTTTTGTTGTTTTGTGTTTTTTTTACAAATAATAATTTGTCTTAATTTTCCCTTTGAAGTAGCAAGCAAAAGAACAAATGAGCGAAATCTAAACCTGGTAACCTTGCTAGACATTTTAGGTCAATAAATTATCTTCATGCATAGCTCAGTACCTCAGCTTTCCACTTCAGTGCACGAGGGCTCTTTAAAGCTCGTTAAAACAGCAGAGATAAGTGATTGCAGCCTGAAGATGGAAAACATTGAATAATGCAAAGATCTGTGGATTTTGTGATTTCACTTGGCTGGGGGAGAAAAATCCTTTGATTCTTTCAGAGCCAGACAATAAAAGCTTTCTTTTCAGACAGGACTGTCCACGCTTTTGTGCCAAACATGGCCCTGGAAAAGTAATAATGAATTCCTGATGAAAGGCTTCCAGTCGGGCTGAGCCAGGGCTGGGCATTTCTGACCTGTTTTGCAGTTGAAGAATTGAGGGCAGAATGAAGATTATTTCATTGAGAAGCCAAGGAAACCTTGTCAGAAACACCACTTAGAGCTCCTAACGCAGCTGAAGCTCTGGGTGCAGGTTCTGGATGGTCTGGTGACCAAAGCTGGTGCCCAAAGTTGATTTACTTGATGCAGACCTGATTCTCAGAAGGACTTGAAATCAGCATTACTCAAAGCAATGATGTTCCTCCAAAGAAATCCAGGAGTTTTGATGTCTTGCCTTCCCTCATTGTATTTTACCCAGACCAATAAAACCCCTGGAGGCCACTCAGACGATTTTTACCCAGACACGGGAAAAATTCTGGGCGAGAAACCAAAAATTCTTAAGGAAATGTTTTCAATCTCCATTTCTCCCTGCAGCCTCTCTGATAACCTGCAAATTGGGCTCTGCAGGGCCCATTTCACCTTCTCAAAGCAGCAGTTTTGTTCCTCCTCTTTTACAGGAGAAACAGAACCCATTTACCCAATTTCTGGGGCTCGGCTCTCACCACATATGGCCATCCAGGCTGCTGCTGCCTCAGCTGTTGCCTTCCAGAAGCATCCTCTGAAACGAGGTCCATCCTTCGGGATCTCAGTGCCCTCAATCCCAGCCATGGACTCGCATTCCCAGCCCCAAAGAGCTGCACTATTCTTTTTCCTTTCTGATAAACAGCGACGCATCCGACGTTTCTAATATTTCATTCCCCCGTCAACATGTGAGAAAATAATAATTACACCCTGCTCTGCAGGCCTGGGAATTCTAATCAACACCCAAGCGGGATCTGTACAGAATTAGAAGCTTGTTTTTTGTTGCTTTTTTAGAATTTATTGCTCCAGAAAACTGTCAGAGTCAGATAACAGGGTTGGAAGCAGCGTCCCTCAAAGTGACACCTCGTTGTCAGAGCTGCCGTTGCGGCAGCAGCAAAAGCTCCACCAAAACAGCGAAGGTCAAAAGCTCCCCACGGGGAAAAAGCTCCCCCAGGTCAGCCAGAGGTTGTCTGGTTGCATGAAAAGCTTTTGGTTTTCAAGCCAGAGACAAGGGTTTCACTGCAAGGTTGAAGAGACACCCAAGGGTGCCGAGGAAAGGGCATCGTCCCTGCTGGAAGTTGGGAAACTTCTCTGGGTGCCCAGAGGAGCTGTGGCTGCCCCTGGATCCCTGGGAGTGTCCAAGGCCAGGTTGGACGGGGCTTGGAGCAACCTGGGCTGGTGGAAGGTGTCCCTGCCCATGGCAGGGGTGGCACTGGGTGGGCTTTGAGGTCCCTTCCCACCCAAACCATCCTGTGACTCTCTGATTCCCTGGCACTGGCCATGGCTGATGCTGGAACACTCTTGCTCTCCTCCAGTCCTCAGGACAGTGACTCTTGCAGAGGCAGGGCTGGGCACTGAGCCCCAGCACAGCCAACACTTCAGGCAGCAGGAGCTGTCCACGCTCCAGCAAGGGGAACTCAAGCCTTGGTGTGCTCCTGTGTGTGTGCTGGCACTGCCAGGAGACAACAGAGCTGGAACAGATACCCCAGAGGGAAATGTCTGGAAGCTCAGAGTAGCTGGAGGTGGAAAAGTCCCTGAGATGAACAATTCCCTGCAGTTTTATCCCCAGAGAGGGACAGTGGTGAGGGGGTGGCTCCTGGTAGGATCATGACTCTGCTCTTCCCTGTCCTACATTCTCTCAGTGACTTGCAAGTCTTTGAGCTGCTGATAATTTGAAAAGCTGTTCACCTCTGCTGTGGACTCAAGAGCTTTTCTGCCTGAGATGGACTGGAGCCCATGGCAGAGCCATGAAATGCTGTGCAGGGCAGTGTTTGAACCAGCTCCCCTGATTCCCTTTTCCCAGCTGCACTTTGGATGCCATGGATCCAGGCCCTGCAGCTCCCCAGGCCCTTTTGGGCTCCCCAGGGCAGTAGGCACGGCCCCAAGGCTGCCAGAGCTCCAGGAGGGTTTGGACAACGCTCTGAGGGACAGGGGGAGTGTTGGGCTGTCTGTGCAGGGTCAGAAATTGGACTGGATGATCCCTGGATGTCCTTTCAGCTCAGGATATTCCAAGATTCCACAATCTCACTGGTCCTGGTCACGGAGGGAAACATCTCCTGCTGCTGTGAACTCCCCCCTGCTCCCTTTCTGAAAGTGCAGAATAAACCCATTCAAACCTTGGCAATGCAAACAAAGTGTCACAGCGGGAGAAAAACCCTCGTTACCTAAAATTTCTCATTTCCCATTGATTGGAAAGTTTGCAGCGGGAGGAATGAAAAATGGTGAACTTGATTCCACGAACAGGGAATGTTTTGCACTTTACAAGCAGCAGAACAAGCCCTTGTGGCTGTGAAACAAATGCAACTCTTTTCTGACCGGCTCTAACTTGGCAATTTCAAGGCCAATAAATTTTGCTGGAGGAAAAATAATATTGCACTGAATATTCATCAGTCACAGAAAAGCACCAGATATGTCAAAGAAGGGAGGTGATACATCTGACATAAATAGACCTGCACAGGTCAATCAACTGCTTTCAGTCTCCAAGTGGGTGAATTACTTTGCTTGGTGACGTGTTTTGTCACTGCCACAACGAAGGGAAGGGAGGGATGTTGCTCCATGGCTTCAGCTGAGGCAGGAATTACAAGGCACAGCACAGGAATGACAGAGGGGATTTCCACCTCCTGTGTCCTGCTGCAGGTCAGGCAGGATGGGGATGGTGACAATAATTCCCTTCTGTCCTGAAAGAGATGCATCTGTGGAAATACAAACCTGAGCTTCGGGGCCGTTGAATCCACGTGCTCAGGAAGGGGTTCTCAGCAGAATAAATGGCATTATCTGCAAGAACAACCAAGCTGCGTCTTCAGGAGTCAGCAGAGGAGCCTGAAACCAGGAAAAGGCTGAGGAGAGGATCCCAACCTGCTTAATTGCCTCACAAATCAAAGCTATGGGCAATAACTCCTGTTCAGGGGAAATTCAGAGGAGAATTACTATCGCTGCTCTCGGCAGGGCAAAGGCAGCACTTTGACAAAACCAGGGCTGGCTTTTTCCAAGGGATCCCAGTGCCAGGGTCTGACTTGCCAGAGCTCCTTGGCAAGGTCAAAGCTTTCCCACATTTCAGCAGTTCTGTGCAGGTCAAGGTGCAGTTTCTCTCCTGGGGTGGGCTGACATCCTTCCACGAGCAGCTCAGGGGGGTTTATGGGCCACTTCATGGAAATTCAGGTGTAGGTGGGAAAAACACGCTACAAATATATAAATCTTCAGTTTCCTTCCAGGAAAGCAGCTTCACATTTTATTAATGGGGCAGCTCTGGTGCTGTGCCCACTGCCCTGGGGAGCCTGGTCAGTGCCAACCACCCTCTGGGGGAAGAACCTTGTCCTGATTTCCAACCTGACCCTGCCCTGACACGGCTCCAGCCATTCCCTGGGGGCTGTTCCTGCTCCCCCAGAGCAGAGCTCAGTCCTGCCCCTCCTCTGCCCCTGCCCAGGCAGTTGGAACTGCACTGAGGTCTCCCCTCAGTCTCCTCTTCTCCAGCTGAACACACCAAGTGCCCTCAGTGTCCTCATAAGGCCCCTTTCCCCCTCCTCATGGCCTCCTTTGGAACTCTCCATGGCTCAGTGACTCTCCCAGTCCTGCATCCAGCGGGATCTGACCCAGCCAAGCCCCTGGGCAGAGGTGGGGCTGGGTCTGTGCAGCAGCTGGAGGGGAGTGTGGCAGGCTGAGGGCTGTGGAGTGTGAAGGACAGGCTGAAATCCCCTCCACGTGCTGAGTGGGGCAGGGCTGGAACTACTTTTCTCTTTTTTTTTTTTTTCTTGGTATTATTACAGGGCTCAAGTGGAATTTAATTGGAGCCTCAGCCTGGAGCTGCCCCTGGGGTGGGAGCAGGCAGAGCAGGCAGAGCACAGCCTGTGACCTGCAGCCTCTCACCTTCCCTGTCCTCTCCAAAGCAAACAAACAAACACTCCACTAATTAACTGCAGAGCCAGCCTGTGATGAGCATCACCCAGGAGAGAGGAGGCAGGAAGAGGAGGAGGCTGAAAAAAAAAAACAAACTAAAAAAGCCAAACCAGGAAAATAATAAACTCCTCCTGGGCAGGAGGAGGCAAAATAAATCAGGACTTTAAATTCCTCCTGGTCAGAATCAGAGATTTGTTTGGGCTGGAAAAGCCCTCTGAGATCATCCAGTGCAACCGTCCCCCAGCCCTGCCAAGGGCACCCCTGACCTACGTCCCCAAGTGCCACATCCACAGGGCTTTTAAATTCCTCCAGGGATGGGGACTCCACCACTCTGACTCAACCACTCTTCATCCTCCGCCTGGTGCTGGTGGAGGGCTGAGCTGGCAGGAGGGAATCCTGCTCTGATCATCCATGTGAGGGCTTCCCTGCACTTCAGCCATCTGACCTCTCACTTACAAAGTCAAGGAATCATCCTGGGAATAAGGACTCGGGCAGCAGAGTTTAGACCTGGTCCTCAGCTTGGTTTTGGACCAGTCCCAACAGGTTTTCCTGATTGTGGGAACTGCTGTTCTAGGTCAGGCCTAGATTAGGTTGTGAGTCTGTTTGCTCCCTGCTCCCAGGATTCCAGCCAGCTCAAAGCACAGCCAGGAAAAGCTTTCCTGGCAAAACAAATGTCTGTAAACTTCTCTGTTGGGCTATCTGTGCCCTGGAGGGTTTCCTTGGATTTTATCCTTGTAGGACACTCCAGGCCCTCCCAGCACAGGGAAAATCTCCTGCATATCCAAAGCAGGGCACGTTCATGGTCCCAGCTGGTTCTGGGATGTCCAGGAGATGCTAAAGCCACACACAACATCCAGGTGACACTGAGTCCTTCCTGGGGTGGAGGGACATTCCTCAGGATGGAGTGATGAAAAGGGACTTTTCATCAGGAACTGGAGGAACAGGACACAGGGAATGGCTTCCCACTGCCAGAGGGCAGGTTAGATGGGATATTGGGAAGGAATTGTTGGCTGGGAGGGTGGGCAGGCCCTGGCACAGGTTTCCCAGAGGAGCTGTGGCTGCCCCTGGATCCCTGGAAGTGTCCAAGGCCAGGTTGGACGGGGCTTGGAACAACCTGGGCTGGTGGAAGGTGTGCCTGCCCATGGCAGGGGGTGGCACTGGATGATTTTTAGGGCCCTTTCCAGCCCAAACCATTTTCTGTGGTTCCATGTCCCGCTGGCACAAGCTGCCCAGTTAAAGCAGTGGGATCTCTGACCTTCCCTGTCCCCCAGAGGGGTGGACTGACTCACCTGTATTTTCTGGACATTCAGACGATCAGTGACTGCTGAGCCCTTTGACAAACCTGTGGAAATGCCTCAGCTGGGCAATGTTTGTCACCGACAGTTTTTGTGAGACTTTGCCTTTCTGTCATTTTTTTTTCCTGCTGTTTGAATTCATCAGCTCTACGGGGTCACTCCACAACCCATTTTCACAGAGTGCCTGATTATTAAAGCTCTTCTTTGTACTCCCAACTTTTCAGTCAGGAAATCAATTCCAAGGCCAGCAGGGGCTGACAAGAAATGCCACCAGACCCCTCTGGGCTCATTTTCCTGGGGGGACTTGCACGCTGGAACAGATTTCAAGGAAAAGCGCGAAAGGCAGGGGAGCAGTGATGCATTAAGGAGACTTTGTGGGAAATGCTGGAGTGTTGTGCTGTGACAGGACTACAGACCAGGCAGTGTAAGATTTCAAGTTTGCCAAATGTTAATTAAGGTGTTCAGGGTTAAAATCCAGGGAGTGACTGTGCTGGGAGAGACTCACCTGGAGACAACCCTCTGTCCTGGTTGGAGTTATTGGTAGGATTGTGGAATGGTTTGGGTTGGAAGAGACCTTAAAAATCATCTCATTCCACCCCCTGCCATGGGCAGGGACACCTTCCACTAGCCCAGGTTGCTCCAAGCCCTGTCCAACCTGCCTTGGACACTTCCAGGGATCCAGGGACAGCCACAGCTTCTCTGGGCAACCTGTGCCAGGGCCTGCCAGGGAAGAATTCCCAAGCTTATGGAGCATCTCCTGGGTAAAGTTGTGTACCTGAGTGGAGGATGAGTGTGGATCTGAGTGTGGATCTGAGCGTGGATCTGAGCGTGGATCTGAGTGTGGATCTGAGCATGGATCTGAGTGTGGATCTGAGCGTGGATCTGAGCATGGAGTGTGGATCTGAGTGTGGCAGCTGCTGCACTGTCAGGATAAATGAGCAGAACATCCTTTCCAAACATTGTGTTCCTTGCAGATTGTCTTTGAGTTTCCCTGTAAAAATCTATCATGTCCATCACACTTTGAGTCCAGTCCAGATGCCCTCTGCTCATACCAGCTCTAAATATGCCCCAGCAGATAATGTCAAAGCAACAACCATCACAGAAGGAGGGAAAACCCGTCAAATCTGAAGGTTGGGTGTTCCTGCCAGAGAGGTTCTGTCTCACATCCCACTGAGTGATCCTGCCAAGGACTTTCATCCCCAGGGCAGACCTGGAAATCACTGGCAGCTCCCCCAGGAGCAGTGGAGGGATAGCTTTGAGCTGGGAGCTGCCAGGAGAATCGTGCATGGCTGGAACGTGGCACTGCAGGGCCTGAAGGGCAGCTCTGGGATCTGCACGAGCACAAACCCACGACTTCCCCCTCTCCTCTGGCTCCATCTCCTCTGGGCTGTGCCCAGCTGTCACCCTGCAGGGCACAGACAGGCAGACAGAGGTGCCAAATCCACCTCCTTGTCCCCCACACGCCGTGGGAGAGCCTGAGGGTGAGCAGGATGATGTTTAGATGTCCCACACGGGGTGGAAGGGGGGGTGATGTCTCCAGCAGGGAGAAGCTTCATCCAGGGTTTATCAGGAGAGAAATCCTCTGTGTTGGGGAGTTTATAAGGAGCTCTAGATACAGGGAAATGGTTTGGCCCAGGTAGCAATAAACTCCCTGCAAAATGCATATTACTGGGCTGTTGGGAACGGCCCAGGTGAGTTGTGGTGCAGGAGGTCAGGGGACAGTTGCTTTTATCTCTCTGAGATCCACCCTGAGCCCATCAGAACATCGTGTTTGGAGTCCTCCTGGCCCAGTTCATTGAGTCCCATCCCCAGCAGCCTTTGCTGGCAGCAGACCCTCTGATTTCCTCCCACTCAGGTTCTCAAAACTTTGGCAAAAAAAACTTTATGTAAATAACCAAACAACTTGGTGCAAATGATTTGATCTTTCGCTGCCCAAGAAAACACATTCTGGCAGGAACTTCACTGAAATAACAGATACCACCAAATCCCAAAGACTTTGGCTGTTCCAGCCAAGGCAGGAGGTTGGAATGAGGTGATTTTCAAGCTCCCTTCCAGCCCAAACCCTTCTGTGATTCTGTGATTATTCGGTGTTCTCAGCCAGCACCTCCTGCAGATGGAAACCAAACCAAGAGGGGAAAGGGAGTTGGTAGAGACCTTTAATATTTCCATAATACTTCAATAACTGGTCACCCAGAGCTGTGAGAAGGGCCCTTGAACACGTGTGGAAGCTGCTGCAACGCAGAAGGACGTGCCTGGTGGCCAATATCCTCCATGCCAAGGCTTGTACCCCTGCTAGACAGGTTCTTCTGGAAACCCAACCCTATTTCTTCGCTGCTTCCTCCAACTGACTGATTTTCCCCTCCAAACTGCGATGGGTGATGGGAGGAGAACACCAAGAGCAGCTGGGTTTGGCTCCTTTCATCCCCCTGTCTCATCTGCTGCCCAACACAGGGCCCTTGCTGCCTGCTCTGTGTGCCCCACACTCGTCCCTGGTGCCGTGGGATGAGCTGTGTCCTGGGGGGTTTTTCTCCATCAGCTGCCAAGAGAATCCAAAGAACTTGTTCAGACGGAGATGTCAGCACTGTGAACGTCTACACTGGGATGGAGAGGATCAGTGCAGGGGGGATTGGAGCAGTGAGATTCATCCCATCACCCTTTAGGTGTCCACAGAGTGGATGTCTGGCTGAGCCAAGGAATCCAGACCTTTTTTTTTCCTTCCTGAGCAGACACAACTGAGCCTCAGATGTTTGAAGGGAAGGATGACTAATCCTCCCCTTGGCTACGAAAGGAACCAAATAGATGTGTCAATACGTGTTTTGCAGCTGACTCAGGGTGGGATTGAGCTGAAGTGTCTCCCACAGTCACAGAGCAAAGGCCCAGGCCAGTTCTGTGCTCGCACATCACCCTTTGTCGGCAGCTCCGCTCTGGTTAAGGGAACATTCCCACTGAGTGCAGCCCTCCTGGATGTGATGGCTGAAATCCCCCGGATTCCTGCAATACTGAGACCAAAATCCAACCCTGTTTTGGCTCTGATGTCCTGTCACAACAGCTTAGCAGCCAGCACATCACACCGGGATCCCTGACCACGGACAAAGCTCAGGCAGGAGGGAATAACCCTCAGAGTCTGAGGTGTTCCCTTGGCAACCACCTCCATCTGGGGGGAATCTGAGGCAGGAGGTCTGACCCCTGGCAAAAAAAAGTGTTTTAATGGCTTAAATAACAGAATAAATCTAGGCTCTCAGGAAAGGGAGAAGCCTGGAGGCCCAGCTGGACATTGCCTGCAGCCAGAATGGGTGAAGTCAACGTGGTCTCCTTCCACCTGCTTAGACTTTGGCAAAGAAAGTGCCACCAAAGGCCATGCAAGAGACTGTTGGAAAGGAAATGGGCCTGATTTCCCACTTGGACCAAATTTCTGTTCCTCTAACTCTCAGCATCATAGACTGGTTTGGGTGGGAAGGGACATTAAAGCTCATCCAGTGCCACTCCCTGCCACAGGCAGGGACACCTTCCACTAGCCCAGGTTGCTCCAAGTTCTATCCAGCCTGGCCTTGGACACTTCCAGGAATTCAGGGGCAGCCTGAGTCACTCAGTCCTGATTATTCCTCTCATGCTATCCACTGAGTTTTCAATTTTTGACCACGGGTCAGTAGGAAAATGCCTACCCAAGTCTTATTCCCTCCTGTAATTTAGATTCTGTGCCACATTTTAAGGTCATCTCCAAGTTCTTTGTCAGCATCTGTGTAACAGAGATAACAATCCAGATATCTGGAATATCTCGTGACACGGGAAAACCTTTGCGAAAACGTCAGTTTTGTTTCTGGAAAAAAAAAGGGACTCAGCTCAGTCCAGGCTTCACATTTATCCAAGGATCATGAGATTGAGATCTCTTTTCAGCAGGCAAACAGAGCAGCGTGTGGGGAGGGAGGCAAAGCAAACGGAGCTGAGGAGAGATAAATGAACTAAAAGCCTGGATCTTGTGTGTCTACAGAGAAAGCTCTTTAATTGAAATCAAACCCTTCTCTGTAGCTTTTCTTTTCACTAAACCTCTCCCTGGAAGGAGTTTGGGGTGGAAGTGAGGAGATAATCCCGTGCCTGGATCGCTGAGAAAGGTTGGAAAAGACCTCCAAGATCATCAAGTCCAACCTTTGACACAACCATGGGGTGGGCTTGAAGGTGGGAGGGGAAAACACCAGGTCCAAAACACCCAGTGCTGCAGGGGTGTGTTCTCAGTGCATGGAGTCTGTCCCCCATATCCCAGGGGAGCCCTCTGGAGCTCAGGCAGTTCAGCATTCCAGGATGGATTGGTCTTTTCCCGTTCTTAATGAGACCTTTCAGAACCTTCTGACTGAAATGAAAACAAATGTGCAAAAACCTCAAAGGGCTCCACAATCCGTCTTTCCCAGCCGGGCTGGATTCTTGGAGAGTGCCATTAATCTTCTCAGTGGGATCACTGGCTTTCCTGCTGGGGGTTTGCTCCGTGCTTTCTTTGGATCTCTGGGTGTCTTCTCCCACACTCCCCATGGATGAGCAGTGCAAAGTCTGTGCCTCTGACCAAGCCCCTGCTCCTGCTGTTTCAGTCCTGGCTCTCCCATTCCTGGTGGATAAACCTTCATCTTGTGATGCTTAAGGATGTCAGGTGTCCCTTTCCCGAATTTCCCCAGCCTCAGGTTCTTGCAGTCCCATTCCTCAAGGATTGCTGGATGCTGCTTCCTACCCAAGGAAGGCTCTCCATTCCCAGTTGGACACTGTTCCCTGCAGTGCCTCCTGCTTTAGGAAAAGCCCACATGCACCAGTGAACAAACTGCTCCAGGAGCAGAGAGATTCCTCCACATTTGCTGTTGCTGCAAGAGCAGACAAAACATCCCCGTGGCAATTAAATGCAGAGTGTGTGTGAGTTACTGGGCGAGCTGAGCTCTTTGTCTGAGGGGAGCAGAAATATGTGGCCATAACAGAAATGACATGCATTAGTCTGGCTCCATGGTTACTAAGAAACAGAGGGATGCTGCTGCACTGGAGTTATTTCATTCCCAGATGAGAAAGGGATGCTCAAGCTGAAGTATAAATTTATTTCTTTCAAGTGGTTCTATTTCCAGAACACAAGGGCCAGGCCCCTCTATTTAACTGCCCACCAAATGGTGGTGGTTGCTCTGCACGTTCTGTCCTTCCAGCAGAAGGTGATGAGCACCTTTGGGTCCTTAATTAGGATTTCTGTTTTTTGTGCATCAAACCACGAACATCACTCATTTCAGCTTCTGGAATGCCCAGTTCCACACTGAGGTGCCTGGTGGGGTGTTGCTGATAACTGGAAGAGCATGAGGTGTGGATGATGTGGAGCTGTGCCAGGGCAGGGTCAGGTTGGATCTCAGGGAAAAAATGCTTGGGGGACCTTCCCATTGCCTCAAAGCAACCCGTGGAAGGAAAGTACCAGGCTAAGCAGCTTCGCTGGGGTGAGGCTTTCCCACCACAAACCCACTGCCACTCCTGCAGGCTCCTCCTGCCTCCATCAGTCAGCTCTCCCCCCTACACACGCTCATCCATCCCATCCCTACAGACCCCCTGCTCTTCCGTGCTGAGCCCTGGCAGGAGTTTCATCGCCCTGTGGTGAAGGGAACACTAATTCCAGTGACAGCACCAGCACCAAAGGGCTGAATTTGTTTGTCTGTTTGTTTGTTGAGTTTGTGAGGGATTCAAAGCTTATTTATTGCCTTGTGTTCTTCTGGGAAGGACAGAGAGTGGATTTGGGGGTGCCCCATTTCAAACTCATCTTCAAAATCCTAAGGAGTGACTCCCATGGAGGAGAGCTGAGGTTTGCAAGGAATCAGGATGGGGTCTGGCTCTCCTGGAACACATCAGCCAGGATGGTTATATAATGATAGATAGTTATGATAATGAGAATATTATAATATCATAAATACTTCTGTTAACGATAAATAGTTGGGATAAATAATGGTTATAGTAAGAGTTAAAAGAATGACAGCCCTCAGCTGCTTCCTGCTCTCCTTCACATGAGCACCAGGAGGTCTGGGATAATTCCAGCTCCCTGGGAGTCTGATTTCTAATGGAAAACCATGGCTTTTTTTTTTTTTTCCCTTTCCAATCTCTCCAAGTGGTTTCAGTCGAAATCAGAAATAAATTAACGGCTTGTGGGGATATTTGTACTGTCACCGAAACTCCCACTTTAACCATTCCCAGCCTGTTAAAAACTGAATGCTGCTGTTGATGCCGAACCTGCAGTTCATTTACAACACAAAACAGTAGTGGGAGATGTAAATTTTGCCCTGAAACTTTCCGATTTGAACAAAAAGATCCAAAGGAAACACAAATGTTTACACCCTTCGCGCCTCTTTCACGGGAAATGAGAAATATTGACTTTTCAAAGGTTGTTTTCATCCCAAGTCGCAGCAAAGGTCAATTAACTCTGAAAATATTATTTCTTTTCTGGTCCTTCTTGTTATCTTGCCTTAAATAAGAGGAGCCCGGAGAAGAAAAGGTGACCATCCCACCCCAGCTCTCCCCAGCAGGGAGCACGAGGGCTCTGTGCCGGCAGGATGGAGATCACTGATTGTCTCCTTTTGCTCCCTGAGGTCTGAAACAGTTCCACAAGTCCCCGGTTCAGTAACAGATGAAAGCAAGGAAAGGCTTTGGTTGTTGTTGGGCATGACATATAAATATAAAAAGGGTTGTTCTGGCTCCTGGAAGTGTAAATTACCCATTCAGAAGAGCGATTA
>JAWWES010000080.1:3875639-3892215 GCA_035583135.1 Lophotriccus pileatus | reverse complement strand
TGTCCAAGGCCAGGTTGGACGGGGCTTGGAGCAACCTGGGCTGGTGGAAGGTGTCCCTGCCCATGGCAGGGGTGGGATGGATGGGCTTTAATGTCCCTTCCAATCCAGCTCATTCCATGGCTCTGCTCCCTTGGGAGTTGTTCCACATGTCCAGCTGCTCTTTCTCTTCATGATATTTTCATCAGGTCTCACTTAGAAAGTCCCTTATTTTCCTGCTATTGTTCTTTTCCAGCTGCTGACTCTGCAAAGGGATTTACTAATTGTAATTCAAATTATCAACCGAATAATTGTCTGGACAGAAGTTCAGACAAAGGCAACAAATTAATCCATTAGAGTGTCAAAGATCAAAGCATCTCACCCCTTGTTGGATCTGGAAGGGAAAGCACAACCCAGGCAGCTCTCAGAGCAGCAGCAAGAGGCAGCAGGAGCAGCTGACTGAAAACTGGACGTTTCCTGCCACAGGAAGCACCAATATTTTCTCCCTTGTTTGTTCCTGGGTAAAGGATAAAAATGAAAAATATCAAAGGCTTGCACTGAAAAGACTTTTTTTTTTTCCTTTAGTCAACCACACAGAATACTCTCCATCCTGGTCAGCCCAATTGTTTGTGTTTCCCTCTGGAATTGATATTCCTCATCTTATTCCCACTCATTTTGCCTTGACCTCATGGTTTTCTCCAGGCTGTGCCTCAGTGCTGGGCTGCCACGGCGCCGATGCCTGAGAAGGGCACCACGTTCTGTCCCTGAAATCCATCTCTGGGACCTCCCAGACCAGCCCTACATTCTTTTCTTTCAACTTCCCCAACCAAAAATGAAAAATCCAGCTTTTCCCCTGGAAAAAAAAAAAAATGACAAAACACTGTAACTGCAGCAAAGGCACAGTTTTCTGCCAGCCTTTTTTTCTGCTCCTGAAGTGTAAATCCATCTTGACACACAATCCCCATCCACTTCTAAGAACAGGACTGAGAGCTCTGGAAAACAAGTCCCTCTGTTTTTCAGCAGAGCATTAATGGCTGTTGGAATGGGAAAAAAAATAATTGCTCTGAATCCCAGGATCGTTGAGGTTGGAAAAGGCCTTCAAGGTCATGGAGCTCTGTTCCCTGGTGGGTCAGAGAGTGGCAAGAGGCAGAGTAAGACCTTCAGTCCTTGTGTTTGCTTTCACTGGCTTTAATAAACTGCAGCGACCTCGTGGCTTTCAGCTGGACAAAGAGGCCCTTCAGCAGCTCCCATCCCAACATTTAGGCTGTTTCCATAAAAAAAGTCAAAGGAGGAAAACCAAGAGAACAAGAAGGATGGGGATCTGCCTGAGCCTTGAGATCACCCAGATGGACACAGACAGATCCCAGGATTTTACAGGGATATCCATTTTGTGCTCCCAAATAAATCCCCCTCTGCCTGGTGATGCAAAGACACAAGAGATGTTTTTAGTCCATGACATCATTACACTCACCCCCCCCTGCTTTTTGTCCCTGCAGTTACAGCCATGATCCCCACCTCCCTGAGACCCTCTGGAAAGCTTTGCCTTGAATGATTTCTCAGCCATGAATTCCCAGTGATGGGAATGATGCCTTTTTCCCCTGGCCAACAGTCGGGCTGTCCTTGTGGTGCTGAACTTCCCTCCTGCTTGGCACCTTTGGGATGGAAACTTGCTTTGACCATGACTTTGTGGCTGTAGAAGTGAGGGAGAAATTGTCCATGTGTGTCTGCTGGACCCCCCCAGTCTCTCTGTCTGAATTAAAGCTCTCTCCCTCTGGAGCTTTTTTCCCAGGAATGCCAATGCCCTGTGGGATGGCTGAGGGGATGACTGAGGATTGACAGCGGAGGAGGGGGGTCAGGGGGGAGCTGGGTCCTCCCCACCTCACAGGACAGGACCTGGCAGAAGGCAGAGGGGACACTGGACTGTCCACCTTTCTTAAAACACTGCAGGAGTGTGTTATCCCTCACCCACCAAAGGCCAACTGCTTTTGTCTTGTCAGACTTTTGATTAGTCTGTGACTGACTTATTGATCGTGGAATTTCAGCGGCCAATCAACCAGCTGGGGAGGGGAGGAGGAATAATAAAGTACTGAGGAGGAAGAATAATAAAGGACTGAGGAGGAAGAATAATAAAGGACTGAGCTGCTCTGCCTGAGGGAAAGACAATTCCCCGACAAACGCCGGCTCTGGGAGGTGTTAATTACTGTGCTCCCTCTGGGGACGGCTCCTGTGATGTCCAGCCTTGTCAGGTGCTTCAAACTAGTCTCTTCTTCTTCTGCCTGTCCATCAGGTCAGTTTGACCAGGTATTTAATTGACTCTCCTTGGGACCCTCTCTAACAGCTTGACATCTTTCTTATATTCTGCCTCCCAAAACTGCCCCAGCACTCGAGGAGAGTCCTCATCAGGGGCCTTTGGACTGGGGATCACTGGAGCTGATTTACCTCAGCAGATCAAGCGCCCAAAAAACCAGCAGTGGGTTGAGAAGCCAAACTGAGGACCTGCTTCTTTGGACACTTATGGGCACAGCCTAAATGTTCTGAGGGCTGGTGGGAAAATGCCTCTTTCATTAGGCTCTTGTACTGCTGAAAGCCACAGTATTGCTGCAGCTGAGAACCCCTATTTCCCTGCTCCGGGCCCTTCAGCTCCTGCTGCTCCCACAGTTGATTTAAGGGGATCTCCTTTAATCCCTGTAAAACCTTTTAGTGGGAGCACAACGGACCGTCCTGACCATCCAGCACCCGTGTGGAGGGATGGGCACCCCAAACCTACAGCTCAGAACTGTGCCCAAGAGCAAGTCCAAACTGCAGGCTGTCATTTGGAGGGAGGGGTTACCAAAATCCATCCCCATTCCCACGTGCTTGGCAGAGGGACCCCTCTGGATAAACCAGTTGCTCAAAGCCACTCTGGTGGCGCTTTTGGTGCCTGATGGGTGACCAAAACTCAACAAACACTGAATTCCTCAGGGATTTTTCTCACGTGACCACTCGGGAACTCCTCATTTGGCAGACCTTAATAAGCCTTAATCTCCTTTTGTTGCACTCTTTTAATAAACCTTTATTAGATACCACCTCAAGCTGGTTTTTCTGGTGCCTGTCCCGGACTGAAATCTTGCTGCAATGCAAGTAGTGGAGAACTGCACATGCAAGAGATGTAGAATTGCATTTTTTTTTACCTTAAAGACACTTGGCTTGCACTCTAAATTGCTCTACACAAAACGTGGAGCTGCAGTTTTCTCTCCAAGAACCCGAACCTCTCATTTCACGGGCGCTCGTTGTCACCCTTCCACCGGCAAAAGTTAAAATGTAAAACCTCACAACTCCCTAATTAACTTCCCCGTGCTCCGTAGTTAAAAGGTAGTTAAAAACCTCCAAGCAGTCATTCAACTTTAATGAGCACGGGGAAGTAATTGCATATGTATTTCTTTATAATTATGACTTAATTGCATTGCCAGTAGATTTATCTTTTGCTTGTTTAGCCCAGCTCAGAAAATAATGTATTAAGGATGAGCTTGATGGTTGTTTGGGCTGTTGCAAAGCACAACATGATTATGAACGGAGTGCTCTCACACCCGAGTAGTACAAGAGGCGGGAGGGGTAGAATTTTTATAGGTTTAGCTCAGGCTCCTCCTAAAGCCCGGCTTTGAGTGCTCGTTAGCAGCTGTGGGGGCGTTAAAATCTGATTCAGAGATCAACGGGAACCCAAGCTATCAAACTCTGCCTGGCTTTGAAGATCTCAGGCAGCTTTGAAAAGGGATCTTGATGCTTAATTGCCTCTTCCAACACAATTCAGGCATCAAGAAAACCAGCGTTGCTGGTCCAAGGAAAGGACTTGGGTGTTGGAGGAGCTGAGAGCTGTTGGAAACTCCGTCTCCAGCCTTTGTTCTCCAGCGTCTCTGAGGTCCCAGCGTGCTGTGGGACACGTGGATGTTCCCTAAGGCCTGGAAAAAAAATCTGTCCTGCTTAAAATGCAAGTCTGGCACGCAGGGAAATGAGAAACGTCGTGATTTTCCAATGAATTCCCAAGCTGCAGTCATTTGTAGTGAGTAGAAGGACCATCAGAGTGAGGTTGCAAGGGGCAATAAAAAGCTAAAATCCAAGGAAATAAGGCCGGGAAATCCAAGAGCTTGAGAGTAATAAGGTTGGTTGTTACTAAACTCATGTCACAGCGTCTGCAGCAGATTTGTTCCACATTAACTGAAGCTCTTGATCTCTTGTGTGCTCTTGTGGTAATGATATTGATATTCCTAATGCTCCTCATCCCAGTTCCAGCTTTGGCTGCTGGGGAATGTGTCTGAGTCTCCACTCCAGCAAAGATTTTTTCATACTAGATGTCTACCTCATTTTTTCCCCCCCTTTCCTTAAAGCAAGATCTGGGCAGTGTTTTTCCATCCAGGAACAGAGAGAAAGTCACCCCAAAATGAAATTCTGCTGGGTCGTATTTATCTCATGAGATATTCAGGCATCTGGGGATTGAAGTTCAGGGCAAAGCAAGTGTCTTTTATTCTGGTACAGAACAATAAAAATAACGAGTTGTATCTGAATTATCTGAATGAAATGTTCATCTAAAATATACACAGTTTGTGATCTAAAATATACACAGCTAATAAATTACATATATGATAAATTATAGATAAAATAATGTTATGCTAATGAAGATATGAAATGTGTATCATCAATATGCTCCCCAATCACATTTCTGATGCTGATTTCACTCCAGTCAGTCACTTCCCAGACATTCCCATTCCTCTTCCCTTCTCCAAACAGCTGAAATATTTGTAACATTTTCTGGGGAAAGGATCTCCTTCCTCAGAACTTGGTTGCTGTTTCTGCCCTCAGGGAAATAATAACAGCAACAATAATAATATTAATAATGAAACAAGAAACCTGCAAAGTTCAGCTGCAATCCATCTTTCTGTTGCCACAGTTATGGAAAATTCGGGTTTTCATTAAAACCCAAACGTTTCTCAGTGGCTGTTACCTCAGGAGAGCAACCCTGCAAAGCATTTCAGTGCTTAATTGCCATCGATTTTCCAGCCTGACTTAGATAATTTCTCCCTTTGGATTAAGGGCTGAGCATCCGGGCCTTGAGAAAGGGGTCACCTCTGAGTTCATGGCAACAGCATCCTGGGGTTTCTTGGGAGAAGGAATATATTCAAAACCATGTGGAAGGTCACCCAGGAACATGTGGGAAGGTCAGGGCATGCCCCTGAGCTCTGAAACTGCTGCTGCAGCCAAAGAGGGCCTGGAAGCCCAGGAGAGCAGGAAAATGAGTGCAGGATGTGCTGGGATGAGTCTGAAGCAGTGGGAAAAGACCTGCAACATACCTTCACGTGTATTCTCTATTTCCTTCTCCCCCCCGGAAAAACTATAAATAAATGACAAAAAAGTTGGGGGGGAAGGAAGGGGAAGTTGTGCTAATTTTCTTTGGGGGATAAATGTGGCTGTCAGTCCTTCCCGGCACATTTGGGTGATATTTTCCTCCTTCCTTTGCAACACAAAGCCACAAATACGCTCCAAAGTGCAAACTGAGATTCTCACACAGTTCTGTGATTCCGAGAGCTGTGGTTGAAAAAAAAGAAACACCCAAACCCACCCTCTCAACGCTCTAAACAACACGATTCTTATCTGAAAAGTGAGGAGGGCTGGAGACATCAACGCGGCTGAGATGGGAATCTGAGTTGCAAAGTGTTCATAGAGTGGGGGGGAAAGGAACTAGAAAATACAGCTGAATTCCAAAGGCTTTTAGAGAAAGGTGCAGTTTGCACATGGAAAAGAAATAAAGAAGAAATAAGATTAAGAGAGGTAAAAAAAAAGTCAAAAAAATCCTCTGTAACTCGGCTCTCAGGGAGAAAATTCCTCATCATGCCCAAGCACAGAGGGGGGTTGGAGATCACAGATCCCTGGCCACGGATCCCCAGGAGAGGTGGGTTTCATGCCTCCTGGCATCCCTTTGCTGGGCAAATGGAACCTTTTTTTTTCCCATGAGGGTTGTCAGGCACCTCTTTGTGCCGCAGAAGGGAGCTGAGCAGCAGCAGGAGCTCCCTGCGAGCCTCTGCTCGCGCCCAGCCCTCCCAGAAAAGACACAAGTTCTGAAACAATCTCCAGCACAAGCTGGTTAAAAATTCAAGGACGGCTGAATAATGAATATCAATGGCCAGCCCTGCATTAAAATTCAGTGGGGAGAGAAGGAAAATGGAAAGAAGACGTTTTCCAGGATCCTGCAGGACAATTACAAGCACCATTATCTCTCTGTAGAACAGGCTCCTTCCCCCTGGGACCTTCAGGGATCTCACTCCTCAAACCTGCAGGGGAAAGAAGACACCTCGGTAGAGAAAAGAGCAAAAATGCTGGGGGGGCAAACCACCTTTTCCTGATGAACTCCCTAACCCTGGAATGTGGAGAGAGACTGGCTTGGAGGAAATGACATATTTTAAACCTGGAAATGGGCAACACAGGCCAGCAAATGCCATTCCCTTGCTCTCTCCTACGGGCCACAGAGCTGGCAGCAAGACATTTAATCTCAATTTCAGGACTTCACACCGTAAGTCATAAAAGGCCATGAGGGACTGGCTGGTTCTGGCTCTGAAAATCAGTTTAAGCAGGGATTAATTAAAGGAATTCCTCTGCCATGGGGGAAATGCCTGTGGCTCCACGCACCAGACTCCCCATACGGCTTGAGAAGGGTTTTGCTGCCCTTCGTCGTTTCCTGAGGCTCTTTCTGGGGGTAGCTGGAGGTTCACAGGAGTCTCCTGGAAATGCAGACATCTTTCTATGCAAATAGAGGCACAGCAAGCAGCAATAAGCTCTACAAGCAGAGCCAGCACTCAGGGACATTCTCCTCCTCAGCAGTGAGAGGGAATGAGCCAAATTTTGGGTCTGAACGTGGTAAAACGCTAAAACAGAGTCAGAGACACTCCTTTTTTTTTGCTTGTTATGCAAAAGCACAAGCCAGGAGGATGACAGGAGACAGTTTAATTCCCGTTTCAGTTCCCCTCTGCTGCCTGGCAGGGCAGTGGGAAGCCTGGGATTTCAGCAGCACAGAGCACTTGGAGAATCACATTTTTCCATTTGCTGCCTTTCTCCCCCTCCTCCTCTTTTCCAAAGCCTGATTCCAGCTGCCACTCCGAGGTGTTAATACCTTTAGCTGTGGATCCTGAGGAGCCTGAATGTGCCTGAGCCCCATTAGCTGCTGTTTAGGGAGCGCATCAAAGGAAAGGCAGCAGATTGAGACTGGTTTGAACAATAATGCCAAAATCTCCTGTTTCCAACACTTCCATGTCTTCCCATGGAAGACAAGTGGTTAGACCTGATGGTCTCAAAGGCCTTTTCCAACCCTGATGATTCCCTGACTTTAAGGTCAAGCCCCCAAAAACCTCACTAAATACTTAACTGGTCCCCAGTGTGGATTTTGATGGATGAATCAGGAAAAGTCTCATCCTGCTGTCAGTTTGTCCCTTCAAGATTCCCACCCTTATTGCAAGGGGGGTTGATCTTGGGAGACAGGCCCTGAACCCACAAGGTTCAGCTCAGGACCAGAGTGGTTTTTCTTTAATGTTCTGGACCAGACAGCTGAGCTCTGAGCTGGGAACCAGAATTATGACGGGGTTTTGCCCCCTGGAAGACGTGAGGAGGTGGCTGTGCTGGTGGTGGGGTTTGCAAAGGTTCAGCTGGGGGCAGACTCTGCTGCCTCTTGGGGAGACCCTCAGCTTGTTCTGCTGAAGAGTCACTGGGTAAAGCCAGTAAAATTATGGGGTTTTTCCTTCATTTTTCTTCTGGGGCTTCCCAGTGTGGCAAAAAGGAAAATGCACCAGGCAGGAGCTGCCTGCAGTCCTTGGGTAGCTGTGAGCTCTGGCAAGACCCCCACGGTTTGTGCTGTGCCTCTGCTGCTCAGGTTTCTGCATGCTGGGCTGCCCAATTCCCAGTGTCCTTGGCACACCCAGAGCCAGGGATTCCAAGATGAAGCTCTCAAGATGCAGGGAAGCCTTTGCAGCACTCACAGAAGTGGCAGGACGAGTGGCCACTCACCTCCAAAGGAGGAACTCAAACCGTGCTGGGTGGGGGTACAAGAGATGTAAGAGACCCCCTTTAACTCCAGGAGTCTTCTCCACATCAACAGGCCGATCCAGAAATCCCAAAGCGTCACTTTAACGCTGGTACAACCAAAGGAAACACAGAGGAAGCAAAAGCCCTTTTCCTAAGCCAGTGAAAGCCTGGCTGGCTCCCAGAAGTTGCAGTGATTATCTGGAAATAAGGGGACCAGGCCAACGTGTGCAGATGCATAAACTGCCTTCATTCTGCATTTTATTGGCTTGTTTGTTACCTGATGCCAGGGGCAGCAGCAGAGGAAGGCAGATCCTCCCTGAGCGACACGAACTTGTGCCCCAAACCCCTGATCTGCTGGGCTTGGGTTCTCCCACCTCTCGTGCAAAGTGATGGGCAGAGAAGTGCAGGAAGAGCACACCTTTTCCATTTATCAAAGAGGAGATCCTTAGCTGAGTTAATGAGAACTCAAGGCTGAAGGAGAAGAGGGATGATCAGCTAATTCACCTGATGAAGCACCAAAGGGATGAAAGGGACCTTTTTTTTTCCTCTGTTTCTTTCCCCCACTTCTCCTTGAGTCTGGATTAACAGCATTAATTTCTTTACACGGCTCCATTTTCCACAGGCAGCTAAAAAAAGGAATCACAGTTCTCCTCCTCCCTGGTTCCCCAGGGAGGGGCTGGGAAATTAATTCCTGCACGCTGCAAATTCTGAACCTTGCTGGAGGCAGGGCAGGAGGAAGGACAGGGAGAGATTAGTCTTCCAGGGAGCCCAGCATGAGGAGCTGCTCCTTGATATTATTAGGGAAGCCACCAAGCATTCCTTAATAAGATTTTTTTTTAACAAACTAATCAGCAATATTGGATTTTTCAAGGATTTCAGAGGGAATTCTTGCTAATTGAGGTGTTTTTTTCCATTAGCAGCTCCCAGCAGGAGCCTTGCACACAGGTGGAAGAGCACCACGTATCTTGTAAAATCAATAGTGCAGCCAATTACAAAAAAAAAAAGAAAGGCACAATTAATATGGCTGGTCGAGATTAGAATTGCAAATTCCTGATGGATCCAGATGTCAAGGCTAGGCAAAGATGTAGGAGTGTGGTGTGTTTAAATTGGGTGCAAAGGCTGGCACAGCCTGTGCAGGGATGTCAATTCCCACTCCCTTCCCCACCACAAAGCCCTGCAAGACTCACTCACGCTCCCATATTTCCCAACATTCCCAGAGGGTTTTAAGGACAGCCCAGTTCCCTGCAGTGCTGATGGTACAGAGAGAAAGGGAATAGCCAGATGGGGGGTTTGTGACCTTCCTGGAGCCCAATGAAACGAGATTTTCCAGCTGCAAATGGTAATGCTGGTAGGAGGCAGTGGGATTGAACACAGTGAGCCTTCCCTGCCTTGGGGAGAGCCAGGAGCTCTGGGAACCAGTGTGGGAAACTCTTTTCTTCACTTCAAAGCGTACTCTTCGGTCTCACAACTGCTCTGGGCTCTCCTTCCCTCCCCAGGCTGGTTTTGGTGTGTGATAAGAGGATCAAAGCTCTGTCTCTGGAGGGCAGGGCCTCTGGGCTGGGATTTCTGCGGGGAAAAGGATGAGAACAGAGCAGAACTGGGTCCCTGAGTGCTGGAACTGTCCCTGGTGCTGGAACTGTCCCTGGTGCTGGAACTGTCCCTGGGTGCTGGAACTGTCCCTGGGTGCTGGAACTGTCCCTGGGTGCTGGAACTGTCCCGGGTGCTGGAACTGTCCCTGAGTGCTGGAACTGTCCCTGAGTGCTGGAACTGTCCCGGGTGCTGGAACTGTCCCTGGTGCTGGAACTGTCCCTGGTGCTGAAGGAATTGAGTGAAGCAGAGAACAGGGAAGGGCACCAAGAGGTGTCTGCCGTGGCGTGCAAGAGGCAGGAAGGGGAATCTCCTTTGGCTTTGTGCAGTTGTACAGGGTCCATGTCTCTTGCTGGCCTGGCACAGCCTCCTTGCAGAGAGTCATGGAATGGTTTGGGTGGGAATGGACCTTAAAAATCATCTCATTCACCCCCTGCCATGGGAAGGGATAACTTCCACCAGCCCAGGTTGCTCCAAGCCCAGGTTGCTCCAGCCTGGCCTTGGACACTCCCAGGGATCCAGGGGCAGCCACAGCTTCTCTGGGCACCCTGTGCCAGGGCCTCCCCACCCTCCCAGGGAATGATTCTTCCTAATAATCACCTAAACCTCTTCTCCTTCAGCTTAAGGCCATTCCCCCTTGTCCTGTCACTTACATGCCAGCAACATTCCTGTAATCTGATTTTCTGTTTCTCTCCTAAACTCCTGTTTACAAAATGTATCATTACTAGTGTGACAATCATTTTTTGAGCAGATAATAAGCCAATTTGAGATATTGCCTAAAACAGACGAGAGAATCTTGTCTGCTGTGTGGTTGCCTCAGAAAACAATTTAACCCAAAGCCGTAGATAAGAAAATTCTCACAATAACCCATTATTAGGAGTGTAACAGTGATACAAGAGAGCTGTGCCCTTGAACAGCGACTGAAATGATCCAGGATTAAAGCAAATCTCTGCTTTTACATCTGGGTTTGTGCTGGGTGCTCCTGGAGTAGCTGCTCCTCTCCGGAGCTGGGGCTCCTGCAGCGCAGGGATAGGTAACTGAGTCCTGTTGTCCTTTGGGCAGCCTCACCCTGAGCTGTACAGGTGTGAGGTTTTTGCATTAAAAAGGTTTCATCTCTTTGAATCATGAGGTCTGGGGACATTCCCCTCCTTTGGTGGCATCACATGTTTACCGTAGATCCCTGCACACAGATCTATTCCCTCAATGCCTTGGGCTTTATGCAAATGCTGCAAAATTAAAAGGAAACGTTCCATAAATATAGAACCACACTCCCTGCTTCCCATTCTTTTCACACATGCTGATTTTCAGCTTTTAGCTGGAGGATTTAATTACATTCACAATCTGTCTCCCCTTTTCCCTTCTCGCCGAAGTAAAATACAACACCTGGGTTCTTGGTCCCCTGTGCTATCATCTCTTATTTTCCTTTTTTTCTTTTTTAAACACAGCAAACAGAAGAGAAACATCAAAAAAAGTGCATTGTTCACTCTTTTATTTTCATATTGCCAAGAAACACAAACCAGCTGATGGAGCCGGGTCAGGTTACAAGAGATTTTCCGTCTCTCTTTGTTTAAATATGAATAGTTCAAGTGCTACAAAACCTAATCAATGAAGCTGTTCTTGAGGCTTTAAAAGAACTGAAACCATCCTTTTATTTTATTTTTTTTTCCCCTCTACTACAAATTGCTTCTTTACAGCTCTTGGCTTCAGCTCTGAGCAAGTTCCAGGAGGTGGGAGGGAGGTGGGGGGGAAGCAGCATTTGGGTGTGACCCAGACACGCAGGGATTTTGGTGTTCAGCTCTTCTCCACAGGCCTGTCTGGGCCAAAATTCTGGGTGTTACTGGTCATTGCTGGGATAACTGTCACCTCTGTGTTCATTTGGAATCCCAGGATCACTGAGGTTGGAAAAGACCTCTGAGATCATCGAGCCCACCCTGTGCCCCATCCCCACCTTGTCCCCCAACCCACAGCACTGAGTGCCACATCCAGGCCTTCCTTGGACACCTCCAGGGCTGGGGACTCCAAACCTCCCAGGGTAGCCCCTGCCAATGTTTAACAACCCTTTCCAGGAAGAAATTCCTCCTGATGTCCAACCTGAGCCTCTTTTGTGTTCCCTGGGAATATCACAACTCCTGCCACCAGCTTCAGCCCTTCCCATCCCAGCTGCAGGGGGCAGAGACTGGAAAATGAGACTCTTCTGTTTGAGGAGGCCCTGGAAGAGACTTTCTCCACCCTGCAATTCCCCCTTGTCCTGTCGCTCCAGGCCCTTGTCCAAAATCTCTCTCCAGCTCTCCTGGAGCCCCTGGAGGAACTGGAAGGGGCTCTAAAGTCTCCCAGAGCCTTCTCTTCTGGAGGCATCAGATCCCTGTGTGCTGCTGTTTGCTCTTCCCTGTGGAGTGAATGAAACCTCTGTGAAGGTGCAGCTCCAGGCTGAGTCTGCCCTTAGAGCTGTGAAATGCCCCTCAAAGACTAAAAATGCTTCTCCAGCCACTGCCAAACCCCTGTGGGCACAAAGGGACCCTCAGCCTGGCCTGACTCCTGCGAGGTGTCCCTGTCATCCTAAAAAGAGGAGTTATCAGGTTTTTGGAACTGCCCTCCTGAAAAATTTGCCTAATTTGTCAGGCTTGGAATGGTGGCAAGCTGTTGTGGGGAAGGTGAAATCAGCTGGGCTTGGGTCAGGGAGTGTTTGAGGCCCTAAATGGGTTGGTTTCTCTGTTTCTTGTGAGCTGTGTTGGATGTGCAGCTTCCAGATTGAACGTGACCCCATAGAAAACCCCAGAAAAAGTGCCATTACACACCACAGAACTGGTCCAAAAGTACAGCAAACAAATCAAAGCCAGCCTGGCTATCCCCTCTGCAGTCTGCTTTGGAGATGTGCCCTGAATACACCAGAGCTCTGCAGGGAAACTTGGAGCTGTTTGCAGGCTCAGGACTGGAGAAACCCGGGTGAAGCACTGGGGCCACCTTCTCCACCCTGTCTCCTCCAAGATTTGGGGCCTTTTTTCATCCCATTGCCTGGGGAACTGTGCCTGTTTAAGGAGGCAGGTTGCTTTAGGGACATTTTCCACCACATTTTCTAACCCTCCTGTCTCAAATGCACGAGCTGAAGTGCTCAGTGATGATTTAAGAGGGCAGCAATTACTCTCTGCCCGTCTTTCCGAAGGCTAAATGGCACAATGTGCTGGGTTTAAGGCTGATGCAGAGTGCACAATTTCATGTAAAGAGCAGGAAACCTCATTTTGAAGGCCAGCAGCTGCAGAAGGTGCCTCAGGAGCAGCAAAGCTGCAGGCTGGAGTGGAGACTCCTCCAGGCACTGGAGCTGCTGGAGGAGGATGGCTGGATTTCTGGATGGTGTGGGCAGTGAAAAAGTGGAGGCGGAGTGAGGGAACAACCCTGGGATGGAGCTCTTCTGGTGTAAACCTGCCCTCTGTGTGTGTAGATTCCATCTGCTGGTGCTGTGGGACTCTGCTCTCCCAATTTATTGCCCACCTCCCGACCATCCCGCTGGAGATGCCAGTGAGAGGCTCCCGAAGTTGTTATTCAAAGAGGCAATCATGTTTTCCAAAGCAGCACAGCTGCCTTGGCAAATCCACTCAGAGGATGAAAGAACATTTGAAGTCTGACAACTTCATTTTGCTCTGTAAACATGAGGAGCAGGGGGAAGGAGCAGCTGGAAAACTGAGGGCTGGGAAGGTTTGTTGTGAGAACAACGGTGGTGTCTCGAGGCTGAAGCCCTGCTGGGCTTGGGGGTTTGTTGGCAAGTCAGTGAAGTGGTTCTGTGTGACCTTTGATAAATGGCTCGGGATCCCAAGTGCCTGAGGGCTCTCTCAAACCACTTAAAAAGTGCTGAAATACCAACTCCCTCTTTCTCTGTCATCCATGGAGAGAGTGAGCTGTTCCCAGAATGGGATCTGTGTCCAGGGAAGGGTTCTAAGCTCTCCTGGTGTGGCCAAGAGCAGGATGTGATTGTCAGACACTCCAAACTCTTGTTGGTCTCTCTAAAGTGCCTTTTTTTTTTATTTTGAATTTACAGAAAAGGAACAAATGAACTGAAATACGGGGGTGTGGCTTTAACCAGCTGAGGGAGGGGAGGGAGTTTATCCGGGAGGGGCCTGATGTTCAGCTGGGAGTTTTCAGGACTTCCATGAACACAGCACTGCCTTGCACGCAGGTTTGGTGCCTGCTTTGGAAAGGAGCTGCATTATGAGCCCAATTTCCGACTCTGGGTTAAATATTCCTTCCCAAAGTCATGCTCTGGCTACAGAGAAATTCCACACCTTGGCAGGTGACCACAACCAGCCCTGCTCAACCTTCCTGACCACTGTGTCTTGAAGAGATCCCTCCTCAGTAAGCTTTGCAGTGAACCCAGAGTGAAAATGGAGGTAAATTCTTCACGAATAGGAGAAATGGTTTAGGTGAAGATTAAATCTCTCTCCCCTCTCCCAAAATGCCACCTGGAGGAGCCTGGGGATGGGTCCTGGGAGGGTGGGCAGGCCCTGGCACAGGTTGTCCAGAGAAGCTGTGGCTGCCCCTGGATCCCTGGAAGTGTCCAAGGCCAGGTTGGACAGGGTTTGGAGCAATCTGGGCTGGTGGAAGGTGTCCCTGCCCATGGCAGGGGGTGGCACTGGATGATTTGAGGTCCCTTCCAACCCCAACCACGCCGAGATTTTCAGTTCAGCAGCATCCACAGGCATCCCAGGCACCACAAGGGGAGGAAGGAGCCCCAGGGACACGAGGCAGAGCATTCCAGCATTTCCAGAGGAGACGCAAAGTGGAGCTGTCACCTCGCTGCGTGTCCCCCCCTCAAAGCCATCTGTGTTTGAGACCCTTTTGGGGCCGTGCCCTGCACTAAACCATCTGTGTGTGCGTTCGGGGAGGCAGCGAACGAGCCGGGCAGATGGCAAATGTGCTGCGATCTCCTGATTGCCGCCCGCAATCAATCAGCAGGCAATTAGGCTCTCGTGAAACCACGCCCAGACATTTAGGAGGATGTGTTTTCCAAGCGTCCTTCCGAGATCCAGGGCTGGTGGAGCTGCTCTGCAGCTCTGCCTGGCTCTTAGAGATCCCAAAGAGACCTTTTGATCACAGCTGATTGTTCACAGGAGGAACTGCTTGGCAAGAGGTTCATATTTTATGAGTTAGGACTTTATTCTGTTGCAAACTGAATGTCTAAACCTCTCCTTCTGTTTTCTTTCTTTCTTATGTTTCGAATTTGTGTCCAATTTGTGAAATTTGGGCACTTTTAGAACACTCTCCCACAAGCAATAACTTCAGGAAGAGAATATAAATCGTTCAGACCATGACACTTAAATCAGACAAGCTTGAAATGTCCATCTCAGCCTGCAGGTAAATGTGTTCACAAAAACCAGTGTTATACCCAAATTCTGGGATTAAACCGAATTTTTAGAGTCCGAGCTTTTGACTGAGAAGATGCTTTTTGTTCTGTGATTTCTAGCTCTAAAGTGGCTCTTCTCTCGCCTACAGGAGCATTTTCAGTCCAGGTCTCTGCATCTTTAGGCTGATGTGTTGGGTGATGTCAATCATAGGATTGTTAAGGGTGGAAAAGACTTTCAGGATCATCAATCTGTGTATTGAATTCATAGAATCATGGAATGGTTTGGGTTGGAAAGGACCTTAGAGATCATCTTGTTCCACCCCCTGCCATGGGCAGGAACACCTTCCACCAGCCCAGGTTGCTCCAAACCCCGCCTAGCCACCTTGAAAAGTTTCTTTTACACTTCCAGGAACCCCGACGAACACATCCCCACCAACTCACCAGGGAGAACCCATCAGTCTTTGCCTTGTTCTGGGAGCCCGGGAGCAGCTCCCGTGTATTCCCACATCATCAGCGGGGGTTTTGCTCCCTTCCAACACACGTTCCACCGACGGCAGCTTTTTGTTAAACACTCTGTGCCATCTCCAAGATGCCACTGGCAGAGTTTGCACTTACTTTTAGGAACTGCCTCCTCCACCTGTCAGGAAATACATCCCTCCCTCCCCTCCTCGCTCCAATTACCTGCTCAGTGGGGGTGGCACTGGCAGAGCAAACTGAATTTGCATCCCCCAAGGAAGCTGCTCTTCCAGCCTCTCTCCCGGCTCTTCCATATTAATCACGGATAATGTGCTCTCTCACCGTGGGATGCGTTTAAACAAACTAATCCAGGCTCCACAGGCAGAGCACGTGTTGCTCTGCAGCCTTTAAAAAGCCATTCAGCAGGAGATTCATCACGTCCCGCCCAGCCTGGGAGTTCTCAGCTCCACCACAAACTGCCTAAAGTGGGTTGGAAACTCGAGGCAGAAACTGCCGGCTCAGGAGCGTGGATCAGTCGAGGCAAAGATGCTGATTTTGCAGCCAGTGATAAATGGCAATCTCTGCTCATTAATGGGAGCTCGCTCTTGTATGGGACAGCTTTGGCTTTGTACTTGAAATGTGCTGGGAGGGGAGGAGTGAGTGTGCCTCGGAAACAGAGAGCCTGAGCAGTCTAAAGCTCTGATCCAGATGTTTTGAGTGTTTAACTTGCGTTTTTGTGTCAAAACTTCGGAGCTGAGCCTTTCCAAAGCCTTACAGACGTGCTAAGCCAGAGGGAAAATGTGCAAGTTTGTCAAAGAACAAGCCATTAAAAACAATCTGAACTTTTTCGTTTGGCCTAATTGGAAATTTTTGTTTATTTTGTAGAGTACTGAAAAGTTTTGTTCTTGCTTCACGTAGGAACAAGTGCTTTTGTGCTGCAAAAGCTGCCAGTGATTTTTTCTCCTCTATTTACTGCACTGAGTTGGTATCCTCTGTGGGAGCAGCAAAGATAGAGGTGCTTTTTCTTCCTCAGGATGTATGAAGGGCTGTGTTTCATAGAAGGTTGGAAGGGGCATTAAAAACCATCTCATTCAATCCCCTGCCATGTGCAGGGACACCTTCCACCAGCCCAGGTTGCTCCAGCCTGGCCTTGGACACTTCCAGGGATCCAGGGGCAGCCACAGC
>JAWWES010000080.1:3834827-3870187 GCA_035583135.1 Lophotriccus pileatus | reverse complement strand
CCCCCCCCCCCCCCCCCCCCCCCCCCCCCCCCCCCCCCCCCCCCCCCCCCAAAGAGCAATGCTTTAAAAACAAAAGAGAGAATGTCCCAAAGCCCCCAAATACAAGTCCTTGGTTCTCTGAATCCCAAGCAAGCAGAAATCACTGAGCAGCTCTGGGGCTGCTCATCTGATGCATTTTTGCACAGGTTTAAATTGGATATTGAGGAAGCTTTCCTCATGGAAAGGGTTGAAGAACATCCCACCAGGCTGCCCAGGGCAGTGGTGGAGTCCCCCTGGCTCCCAAAAGCACGGGGAGGTGGATTTGGGGACAGGGGGTGGTGGTGAACGTGGTGCTGGTTGATGGTTGGGTGATCCTGGAGGTCTTTTCCAACCTGGGCCATTCTGTGACTCTGTGGACAAACCCCCCCAGATTCTGTACCAGCCTTTTCCAGCCTCCTCCATCATCACTCCTCACTTCTCCAAAGGGAATTTGTCCTTTTCCTTGACCAAAACCTCCTGCAGAGGAGCCTGGTTGGGGTCACCAACCCGTTACTGGTTCTTACTGGGATCCCACAGGCCGAATTCAGCCCAAAATCAGCCCTGGGCTGAGCATTCCCCTCCCTGCTGTCACTCTAGGAGATTCAGCTGCAGGAGGGAGTTAATTCCATGAAATCTGAGGGGGGCAAAGGAAGCAACAGAAAGGAAAGACAACACCAAATCAGCTCATCTGTCAAACTCCCCCCTTCCCAGAAAAGCTGCCTTCCCTCCCAGCAGTGGGAAGGGAGGTGGGCCAGGACTGTCTGTCAGCAGAAGTGCCTTTCAGGAGGTTTGATGTGGCTCAGGATAATTGGCTGGGTCATCCAAGTGAAAAACCGGGGGTTGATTTCTGTCCAAACAACAGGTTTCTCCTTGGTTTGGCTTCTTTTATTTACGTATTTATGCCCCTCCTTCCCTGCTCTTAAGAAATACGGTGGCTCACAGAAGGATGGGGGGGGAAAAAACCACGGGGAATGGAATGGATGGTGAACTTTGAGTGGATTAAGAGGATTGAATTGGAAATTCCTGTGATTTGGAGGGAAAAGGAGGCAAAATTTCCCTTCATTTAAAGTGTGTTGCTGAAAACAAAACAAAACAAAGCAAAACAGTGTTTCCCTCCCAGTTGATCCTGACTCTGTCAACAGATGGGGGAAACCTCTTCTGCAAAATTCCACTTCCTGCAAAGAGTGTTGTGGGAGAAAAAAAAAAGATCAGTCTTTTCCTGATTGTGACTGTAAATGGATGGGGGGAATCTCCTTTTTGTGCAGAAGAAGGACATGGAGCCAAGCAGAGCCCAGGGCTCTAATCAGTGCTTCTGTCAGGGCAGAAATCCCCAGAATAGCTGGATGTGCCCCCACATCCATCAGTCAGAGTGTCCCGGGGGGACCTGGGGGTGTTGCAGGGTTGGTCACAACTGGAAACGTGCCACAAGGGCTTTTATTTCCTTTGCCCTTCAAGCACTTCCAGCTCTGCTGCAGGGCTGTAATTCCCCCCCATCCTGAGCCTGATTTGGGTGCTGGGAGCCTTCAAGGGAAGGAGCTGTTCTGTCTCATGATAACACGAGCTGAAGTGCTCATTAAACAGCAGGAGCTGCTGTTTGAAATCTGTCTCCTCACTAAGCAGAGACCCACCCCTGAGAGCAACAAGGCCAAGGCATAAGTCCAGCTCCACTAAAATCCTTGGGAAAAGAAACCTGGCCCGGTTCTGAGCCCATCAGTTTTATTTACACGCCACATAAAAGCCCCCTAAGGAATTGCAGCAGGGCTCCTCCCATCGGCATCGATCCCCCCTCCTGGGAAAAGTCTGCACTGGGGATCTCTGCTGATGTCTTGTGAACAGGACAGATCAGGGAGGTCGATAAATGCTGAGGTATTCACGTGGGAAGGGCACTGAAGTCTTCATTTCACAGAATCTCAGGGTGGGTTGGGTCAGGAGGGACCTCAAAGCCCACCCAGTCCCACCCCCGGCCGTGGACAGGGACAGGTCCCACCAGCCCAGGGTGCTCAGAGCTCACAAGCCCTGGAGAGAGGAGACCAAAAACATTATCCCTGTCCTGCAGTGGAATTTGGTTCTCTGACCATGAGCAGAACAAGGAACTGAACAGCCACAGAGCAACATCTTTCACCCCTTCCTTTCCCCCTTGGTAGATAACGCTCTGATACGATTTCTCTGAGCAGCAGCAACGCACCCCATGGTTAGAAAGATCGATTTTTAGTCATAAATTTGAATTAGTCCCCTCTCTCAGGGCTAATTTTAGAATCCAATTATGATCAAGAAAAGATCCTGAAAGAAAAATAACAGTAAAAATTCTCTCCAGATATCTCAACGAGATAGAGCGTGAGCAGAAGCTGAAACAGTCTTGGATTAATTGGGGGGGGAAAAAAAACCCAGTTTATCTTGATTTGTCTTCCATGAGGACTCAGGGATAAAGCTGAAGAAATACTTGCAAAAGGCAGGAAACTTTATTTCTTGTTCAAGATCTAATAATTCTGACAAGTACATTGGAAACATATCAGAGGAGAAGATCTTACCGTCCCCAGATGGAGCAAGAGTGGAATTAGCAAATGGCACATTAACATATTTCTGATGATATTTCAGCCTTCCCGAGAAAGGAGATGTTGTGGGGAATTCATTAATTCATTTGGGGGGTTTACAAGACACCTGGTTTGTGCTCAGAGTCAGAGACAATGAGGGGCTTCTGCAGCTGGGCCAGAAGGGGAAAAAAAAAGGATGGACACCTTCACCTTTCCAGGCAGTCTGAGCCTAAATTTCAGGCTGGTTTTGGGGGGGCTGGATTTGGAGTCATGTTATGGGATCATGGAATGGCTTGGGTTGGAAGGGACCTTAAAACCCATCATCTCATTCCACTCCACCAGCCCAGGCTGCTCCAAGCCCCGTCCAACCTGGCCTGGGACACTTCCAGGGATCCAGGGGCAGCCACAGCTTCCTTCTTCTCCTCCTCCTTCTCCTCCTTCTACTCCTTCTCCTCCTTCTCCTTCTCCTCCTCCTCCTCCTCCTTCTCCTTTATAATTATAATTTATTCATTATTCATTATTTAATTACCCACCGTTATTTGTTATTATTATTTATTCCTATGATTTTGATTTATTCCATTATTATGACATTATTTATCGTTATGATTTCTTTTTTCCAGGCTTTGGCAGCGCTGAACCTTCAGCTCAGTGAAATAAAGGACGAGTTATTGCATCTTGCTGGGTTTGATGTGGCAGAGAAGACAACCTTTCCCTTGCTCCTGGTGGGATGTTCCCAGGGCAAAGTCCTGGCAGAATTCAATCCTGGATTTTCCAGAAGTCAGGGCTGATTAACCTCCCCAAACTAACAAAGGATGTGCAGCTGAGGTGCCCTCAAGTTTCTCAATTAGAACCCTGGGCTCTGAAAAATAAAAATGCATCACAATTAGCACCTTTCAAAGGTAAAGGTCATTTGTCTCTTTTGTGAGGGGAAAACAAAAGAAAAGAAAAACTCCAGCGTTGTCCTCCCAAGAAAGGGCAGCTTTGCCATTCCAAAAGGCTTTTTGCTTGGACCTGGATGTTCCAGAAACAGGCAGAAGCTTTTCAGGATGCTCAAAAGTGAAATGAAGCTCCACAAAATTCTCTGTAGAAAAGATGTCATTTATGCCTCAGTAACATTTAGGATATTTAGGAGAGGTACTTTAGTTTCCCCTATTAATCTGGGAGTTCTTCGGTTTCCCTTTTCGCTTTGAAGAAGCATTTTTAAAATTTCTTTTTAGTCTTGACATGTTTTTTATTTAAAATTTCTTTTTAGTCTTGACATGTTTTTTATCCCTGAAGTGAAAAATAAACCCCCCAAGCTCAATTTTCAGCAGCATCTTTCTCATTTCTCTAATTTATTTTGGAATGAGGACTGGAAGAAATGCTTTAACCTTTGGCTTTGGGAGTAACTGGGTGCAGCAGAACCTCCTGCCAGATGCAGGACCTTCAAGTTCTCTAAAGGAGTCACAAATCCAGCTCTTGGAGCTGGAATAGGGCACCCAGCAAGAGTTCACTGGGCCTGTGGGTTTTACATCTTCATTTGATAATTCGTTTATCAATTTCTTGGTGGATTCACTGAGTTGTTCTGATTACTTATTAATTGGCTGCCTTGGAGCATCAATGTCCCCTCTGTCATCACAGGTGACAATGTCCAGTAGGGAATGGCCTCTTCTTGTCCCTTATTCCTGGAATCTCAGCTGGCACTGGGTTTGTCAGGACAATCTGCCTCCAGCTCTTCCCTCCAGGAGTGAGGCAGGAGCTCCCAATAAAGTTATTAATATTTCTCTCCCTCCCTAATTAGGTTTCCTGCTGCTCCAGGGGCTCATTCACTGGATGCAGCCTGGGATAATGCTGCTTTTTGGAAAGCTTTGCTTCATTAGCTGCATGTTGAAATCAAATCCAAGACTGAACTCCCTGAACCCCCTGCCCTGAGCTGGATTAGAGGGATGGACAAAGCTGTGGCTGCCCCTGGATCCCTGGGAGTGTCCAAGGCCAGGTTGGACGGGGCTTGGAGCAACCTGGGCTGGTGGAAGGTGTCCCTGCCCAGGGCAAGGGGTGGCACTGGATGATTTTAAGGTCCTTTCCAACCTAAACCACTCTGGGATTCTCTGATAGGGCTCTGACTGCCCCTTCAGTCTGGTTTAACAACTCTGGGGAACCTTCCCTTCCATGTAGGAACGTCCCTTTGGTTCTTCGGAGCTTTTGGTTCTCCTCCATCCAGTGCCAACAGGGTAAAGAAAACTGCCCTTCAGGACCCAAGACCTGTGAGATTTAAGACCCTCAGTGACGATTATTTTGGCAGCACAGCCTCCTGCTTTCAGAGGCTGCCTTGGACAAAATCTGGGGCATCAACAGCTCCCCTGGAAGGTCAGTGTGGGATCCACGGGGCAGCTGCCCCAAAGCTGCTTGTGAAGCAGAAGGAGTGTTCCCAAGGGCCATTTCTTTTCTTAGAGACCCTGAATTATTTGTGCTCTGTTAATAAAGTTCATCTGGGGCACCTGAGCTGTCTCTGCTGTTCAATAAATTGCTCACTGAAGGCCTGAACTGATCAGAGGCAGGAGGGGTCAGCAGGACAGTTTAGGTCATGAAATGACCCCTGGAGTGTCTCAGAATCAGAGAATGGTTTGGGGTTGGGAGAAACCTTGAAAAGCCCCCAGTGCCACCCCCTGCCCTGGGCAGGGACACCTTCCACCAGCCCAGGTTGCTCCAAGCCCTGTCCAACCTGGCCCTGGACACCTCCAGGGATTAGGGAAAGGTGAGCACATTGTGAATGTCTCTGGATATTCACTGGGTTCAGCCTTGGCTGAGCCACAGGAAATCCTCCCTCCCTGCTCTGGAAGGAAAACTCAGTGCTGGGGTCGTGCTCTTGTCTTCCAGTGAATTCCCACCTGGACATGCCTCCCTCCAGCAATGCCAGGGATGCTCCAGCACCTCTGCATGGGCCCAGTGCACCCCCATGTGTTGCATTCCAGCCCCTCCAGGCTGAGCTGGGAAGGCTCAGCTCAGCCCAGGCCTGCAGCTTTTCCTCCCTCTCACTCTGTGCCTGCTCTGCAGCATCCCCAGCTCTCCCCTCGAGGGGCTGGGACTTGGCCAGGCCAGAAAGCAGGGCAGGTTTTGGTGACTTCTCTGACTGATCCATAATCCAGCCCTTTAGAAAGCCCTTTGGGTGATGGAGAGAAGGAGGTGAGAGGCAGAAAAAGGGACATCAGGCAGAGACACAGAGTCAGCATCCCCAGCTGACTGGAGCATTCCCTCAGGAGCCTAAAAATCCAGGTTTAAAGCTCTTTGATGTCAGACATCCTCACAAACTGTCCCAAGTTCTGGAATGTTCCCCAGATTGCTGCTCTTAATACTCCTGCTTGTAAGTGATGTGGAGCTGCAGGTTTTAAAATGTTTGACTTGAGTAGCTGATGTTTAACAACCTCTTTAATTATATTGAATTCTTTCTCTGCAATCAAACATTGCTCAGGGCCATTGGAAAGTGAAGTATTTCATTATCCTTGTAGGATATGAATACATCATCCAAATTATTTCCAGCGACACAGCTGAAATATTTATTGACTTTTTTTCCCCTGCTTCTTCCGTGTGGCAGGGTTGGTTTTCCATCCTGTCCTGCCCTGGACCTACTGGAATTGCTTCAGCCTGCAAGGTTTAGGCTCAACTTAACCTGCCCTCAGCAGCAAAACAAATGTGTTTGCTTTTTGAGCCACGTGCTTTCTTCCCTAGGGAGAAAACTGGGCTGGGAAAACCCAAAGATTCCCCTCATGGACATTTTTTTTTATCGTTTTACTGAAAATCCTGAGCTCTGAATTCATTTGTTTTCTTAGTGTGTCGTGGGTGAAGCTCAGAAGGATTAAAGTTTAAGCTAAAAACAGGACAGAGGATCTGAAGGAATAAAAACAAATTAAAAGTTTAAGGAGTTTTTGTGACGGGAAAAGGTGAATTTAATAAAAATAATAGGTCAGAAGGGCCCTTGGATTGTGGCTTAAGGAGAAAACAGGGAGGGAGGCAGGATGGAAGGATGGAAAGGAAGGAAGGAAGGACACAGAACACCCCCTTTGACCAGAGCCCTCCAGAAATCATTCCTACCTTTCTCTGCTCTAATTCTGTTCTGCACATCGAAATGATGGGACAAGGAGGGGAGATTGTTCCTCGGGGAACACTTTGGACAGGAGAGGCTTTGAAGGGCTCCATCCCTGTGTGATCACTGCTGCCCTATAAAGACTTTAGCTCCCATTTACCTGGAAAACAAGAACCATTCCCAGACTTGCCTGCTCTGAAAATCACAAACTGCTTTGAAATGGCTTTGCCCCCTCCCAACTCCCCCCTTTCACAGCTGATTTTTCCACTCCTTGCCCCAGCTCGGCCCTTCTCCCCTCCAGAAGAGGAAGAAAAAAACAAACACTCCGGGTTTTGGTGGTGGTGACTCTGCCGCTCCTTTCAGGGGAGCCTGGAGCTGTCAGAGCCCAACACTCCGCATCAAATTAACACTCATTTCTTCCCTGAAATGGTAATTACAGCTTTTTGTGCCGCGCTGAGCTCGGGTGGGTTTGAAGTGTAAATGGGGAACTTAAAACTCCAAGTTGTGCTCCTGAGCCAGCAGTTTGGAGCAGTTTGGTTGAGCTGGGTGGGAAAGAGCTCTGAGTGAGCATCAGGATGGGCAGGACCTGCTCCCAGCAGGAATTCTGCCCTGGCTCCTGGCAGCTGGGGACATGGGGAACATCCAACTCTCTTCTCTAAATGCTGCTCGATTATTTAATAGCATTTTACTTCAGGTAATTGTTTCACTCAGGAGGCTTTTAAAAAACCTTTTCAGGAGAGGAAGCAGAGTCCAGAATTAGAAGCAATGCTGAGCTAATAACAGTGATTGCTCCCAAGCCCAAAAGGGAAGAGCTGGGATGGAGTTAAAAGGTGCTCCATGTCTGCATCCCAGTGCTTTCCATTCCCCTGAGCACTTCCCCTCCTGCCACCCTGATTTATCTCAGCTTAATTAATTCAGCTTTCCCACTGCCAGCTTGAGAAAGTGGGTGCACAAAGCCTGTCCCAGCCAGGCTGGGGAGGGGCTGGGAGGGGTTGGGTTCAGCCACAGCTCTTCTGTCCTCCCAAAAGTGCCTCTGACCCACTGCAGGGGGGGCTTCTGGCCCAGAGTCAGGGTGTTTGGACGTGAAATATTAAAGCCAGGGATCAATAATTGTGGGACAGCAGGGTCTGAAGGGGGGTCTGTGGGGCTGGGAACACTTTCCTTTGGTCTCTGGGCTCCTTAACTCCTGAGAGCTGGCTGGAAATCCATCAGCCATTGGAGGAGAAGGTGTAGGAGACACCTGACAAGGTAGAACAGCCAAAGCCATTAACCTGAAGAAGCAGATGGATGTTCTCTTGCTGCTGGAGCCTCTCAGAGCAGCTGACAGGAGACACAGACAGCTCCTGGCTGCAGTCTCTGATCTCAGGGAAGGGACATGTCGTTGCACAGCACCAGGCTGGTTCTTGCAGCAGCAACAGGCCTGGAGAACATCTCTGCCCCCCCTGCAGTCCCTGTAAAGGCTCTGTCAGTTTGATCCCTTTAATCCTGCTGCTCAGCAGCTCTCTGGGAAGCAGAGCAGTGCTGTCAGTCCCACACACAGCAGGGAAACGAGGGCCCTGCTGCCTTCAAACACCTTTTCCCTGCTGTGCTGGAGGTACTCCCAGAGCCAGGGACGCACTTTTTGGCACAGCAGAGCCTGGAGCTGGAAAGGGAGGGGTGGGAAAGCCACTGGAGTGTCACCTTGTGGTGGGGAGCTCCAGGGAGAGGAGCCTGTGGAGGGAGGGGATGGAGGGCACCCCCTTTGCTGAGGGGCAGTTCTGGCTGAGGTCAGACCTCACTGGGGTTTTCAACATCCTCCTGAGGGGCAGCTCCATCTCTGCTCTGGGGGAGCAGGGACAGCACCCAGGGAAGGGCTGGAGCTGTGTCAGGATCAGGTTGGATCTCAGGGAAAGGTTCTTCCCCCAGAGGGTGGTGGGCACTGCCCAGGCTCCCCAGGGCAGTGGGCACGGCCCCAAGGCTGCCAGAGCTCCAGGAGGGTTTGGACAATGCTCTGAGGGACAGGAGGGGATTGTTGGGGTGTCTGTGCAGGGCCAGGGGTTGGACTGGATGAACCTTGTGGGTCCCTCCCAGCTCAGGACATTCCATAATTCCATGATCCAGCGCTCCCTCCTCTCCCAGAGGCCATCCCCTCCTCTGTCAGCCCGGGCAGTCTGACCTCTTGCTACAAAAGATAACTCAAGAAGTAAAATTGAGAAGCTGAGGAAGAGGATCATCCCTTCAGGAGCACACCAGGCCATCTGTCCTCACAGAACTGGACTGACAGGGAGGTTTCTCCTCTCCTTTGTCCTTTACACCCAGTATTTCCAAACCAAAGGCTCGTTACATCCTTGCTTTGGACCTTCAAGGGCAGATGCTCACCTGGCTTTTAGGTGGCTGTCACCTCCCATCAGCTGAGCATCTGCCCTGTGGGCAGCACATAAAGCCACCCCTCTGCTGTGTCTGCAAAGCCAACAACAAACATTCCTCTTTCCAGCCTCTGCCTCGGTGGAAATGATGCCGTGAAAGGGTATCCAGGAACCTCATCCACCAGTTCAAAGTTCCTCCCAAGATTTGTGAGATCTGGATTTCCACACTGTATGGCACTGCCATAGCTGCTAATTATTAATGGCACATTAATAATTCCCTGCCTAACCCGGGGAACGTGTTCTCCTTGGCTCCTGGGGATCAACCCATGGCTGTGAGACCCAAACACCGTTCAGGGCTGGAGTGTTGTGGGCAAACACTTTGCCTGGGGCTGGAAGGGAACACACCTGTGGTGCCTTTGGGGTGCTGGCCCAGTGTGGGCTGTTTAACTGCACCCCTGACCCTCCCTGTCCTCTCATTCCTCTCCCCTGGCTCGGGGAGCCTCAGCCTGTCACGTCAGGCCGAGCCCGTGAGGCGACACGGGGGAACAGGAGGTGACAGGGCAGGAACAGCCTGATGGGCTGAGAGGCTGCAAACAGAGAGGGAGGGAGTTATTTCAGGCTGGGATGGCAGGAGCTGATGGGGGACACAAAGCAGAGCTGACACATGAAAGGGCCAAGCTGCTGCTCCCAGCCTTGGCAGAGAGGGACTCACTGACCTTTGGAGATGCTTTGGCACATCCCTCTGCTGAGCCCCAGCACTGAAGGGGTTGATCTCTCCGTGCACAGAGGCTGCTGGCTGTTAATTCACACCGGGCTGGAGGCACAGATCCAAACTTGGGGGTTTCTTTGGCCTGTGACAGGCCCAGGAGCGAGTTGCTCTGAGCTGGGGTCACCTCAGAGCGAGCTGAGCAGATGTCTCAGGCGATAATTTCACCTGCTGTCTGGTGAAGAGAGACAAGGCTGTCCCAGGGGTGGCACAGCCGGTCCCAGACAGACACCTGAGACACCTGGGGATGAGTGTTGGTCTGGTTCTTTTAAACCTTCCCTGTGCTGGTTTAAAAGTGTGTCTGGGTGAGAGTGGCTGGGTGCAGTGACCTGCACAGAGGACACGTTCAACACCCAGTGAGGTGAATCCCACCCTTTGTGTCTCTGCCTGTCACCTCCAAAAAGGCAGAATAAACTCCTTTTTATTTGTTTTTTGGGTTTTTTTTAATTTATCTTGAAAAAAGAATCCTTCAAACCCTGCCTGTCTCGTGGCAGAGCTGCTGAGGGAAAGTGTGAGAAGTGGCACACGGTGATCATGTGGGTGGTTATGGGATTTATTGCTAACACAGGACCGAAATATGGCCAGTGCAGTGTCTAAAAACACCTCTGTCCCCTGTTCCAGGGGGTTATGGAATCATCAGCTCCCTCCTGTTGGATCAGGAGCTTCAGTGAGGCTCCCTTGCTGACTAAACTTCTCAGAGAAGTCTCACTGACAGCTCAGTCCCCTTACAGCCTCAGGTCTGGTCACTTACACTTCAACTGAGGTTGGCTTTTTAGCACACGTAGGTTCCCTGGGAGACTCAGAAAATCTATTTGCCTTCTATCATGAGCCAATTCCTGGGACCATTAGTTGTCTTTTCTGTGGAATTACAGCCATAACACAAGTGTTGCAGGTGATCCATAACCCTGGAGGCTGCCCTGGGGTAAAAGGGATGGGTTTCCATCGATTGCCAGTGTCTGCTCTTTATGACACCGTTCCTGTTATCCGGGGGAGGCTCCTTTTCATTTCGCTTTTCATTTCAGCTGCCACGAGGAACCAAAGCAAATCATCCCTGAGGAATCTCCCTTCATCAGTGGCACATTGGCCAGGGCAGATGGTCCCATCAAATCCTCTTTGGAGACCAGGAAAGATGAAAAACAAACCAGAATTCAGTCCTCTTTTGAACCAGGAAACAGGTTGGGCAGAGGAGCTGTGGCTGCCCCTGGATCCCTGCAAGTGTCCAAGGCCAGGTTGGATGGGGCTTGGAGCAACCTGGGCTGGTGGAAGGTGTCCCTTTGGGAGTAGATGAGATTTAAGGTCCCTTCCCACCCAAACCATTCCAGGATTCCATGATGATTCTCTGATACAAACTGCAGCATGTCCATGGAAGCCCAACATTTTAACAGGTCATGGAGAACTCCCGTCTGGGAATGGATGTGGTTCTGGATGTGGGAATGCCAGGGCTTGGTTCCTGAGGGATGCAGTGGCTTTGGGCTGGACACTGAATCCTGAGTGCCTGGGGGAGTGTCTTTGTGTATTTATGGACAGATGTTTCCCAGATTTCACCCTCTCCTGGACCCACCACCCCTGGCTGCCCCCACAGCTTCACCTCCCCTGGTGTGTTTGATTCTCCAGCATCCCCAGAAAAAGCCAGGGATTTTTAATTCCTAATTTTGCTTCTTGATTAAACATTTAAAGGATGGCAGAGGTTCCACGGCAGACCCTGCTGCCTGTTAGCTCTCGAGTTGCCTTTAGATGTATCGAGCTAATTTAGCCCTGGGAGCCTGCCAGGAACAGGGACATGATTTGCTTCCAGAGACAACTTAAAATCAGGGGTTTTTTTCCCAAGAAAAAATCAGAGCAATTTACGTGAACTGGGTGATTTTTTTAAAAGCAAAAGGAAGGAATGCCTAGTTTTTTGTTTGTACTGAGTGAAGGGGAAGCAGAGCTTCGATGCTCCAGTTCCACCTCTGCCTGTGGTCCCACCAGTGAGCAAATATTGCATGGAAATGTTTTGTTTGAGGTTTTTTTTCCCCCCAGATGTGCATGTGGGGGTTTGAAACTCTTGAGATGTATCTTTAGGTGGGTAAAAAGGGGAGGTGTTTCACCCCCAGAGGCTTCTGCACATCCCAAATCCCAGTGGATGCCCCTGGTGGGAAACAGGCAGGGTGGAACCAGAGGGTTGCAAAGTGTAAGGAAGTGAAAAATCTGCTTTCTCAGTGTCACCTCTGGTGGTGGGGACCTCACCTGGTGACCACAGATCCAGGTGTGGGGACTGCCAGGGTTAAACCACAGGTAGAATATTTCCTCTAAAGCACAAATAAAACCCTTTCTCCCCCCCCCCCCATTCTCTTTTTCTCTTGCTTTACGTTTTTTTTTAAACTCTCAAATCAAGATGAAGGAAAAAAGCCCACCTTTAGATTTTTTTTTCTCAAATTCTGGGGGCTTTTTCCTTGCATTACATTTTCCTTTTTTTTTTTTTTTTTTATGAGCCTGATAAATAGAAAAAGTGAATTACATTGGTTCCAGTTTACAAGGAGAGAGCAATTTCCCCTGATTTAAAGGAAGAGGCAGTTGGGGTAATGATCACAAAAAGAGGCTGAAATTAGTCAATAAATAAAGTGAACAGTTCCTCCTGCTTCCACTTTCCTTGCCTTTAGGTGCATTTGGGACTGAATTCCCAGGGGATAACACAGCTGAGAGCTCAAATAAACCCCCAGTTTGGGCCCCAGGAAATTGGGTGCTTCTTTTTTGTGTTTCCACTGTTGTTATTTTTCTCTTTTCTATTCTGGGTCTCTCAGAAAAACTGTTTCCATTTTAAGCTGCCCCTGACCAACTATTTCACCTCTGATTTTTTTTTTGAAAAGAAAACAACACCCCCTTCCCCCCAAAGAAGAGGTGTTAATTTAGCTTTGTTTGTTAAAATAATAAAACTTGACCCAATAGGTTCTTCCAAATGTGTTGCATCTGCAGATTGAACAATCCCTGTACAAGAATAGCTGTTCCCACATAAAAACCAAAACATAAATAAAGCAATTAGGGGGTTGTGAAGATCTGTGGTCCTTCTTTGGGCTTCCTTTCTTCCCTCCCCTCCTCATTCCCCCTTGGAAAGCCGTCAGCAAATCATGATGGAGCAGTGTTGGATCAACGTTTAAGATCTTTAATATATCACACACAAGGCTGGAGGGTGCAGAGTCTGCTCCTGGGGTGGAGTTGTGGCTCTGGGAAGCCCTTGGGTAGAAACTGGGGGGGAACCTCTTCATTCCCATGGCAATGGGCACCTCAAGGAGGGGCTGCTGCCCCTCTGATGCCATGGAATGCCATGGAATGCCATGGAATTCCATGGAATGAAAGGTGAGGGTTGCAGGGGTGCAGGTTGACCCAAAGGACCTGGTTGCAATGTGCTTTGTGCTTTTTGGGGTCTGGCTTATCTTCAGCCCAAAGCTCTGGCAAGGCATGGAAGGGGCTCACAGGGCTCCTGGTCCAGCTGCTCCAAGACAGGGATTGGAGCAGGATGAGGCAACGGGCTGAGCTGGAGTTTATTTACCATTATGTTCCCAGCTAATTTTATCTGATTGAGTTTTCTGCCTGTCTCTCCTGAGAAGACTTGGCCCCGTTTCTCTTCTCTCTGAGACGAATTACTGGAACTATTTGGACATTTTTGTTCAAACAGGGGAGCGTTCCCGGTGTTTGCAGCCCCACCAGCGGTCAAACAGCAGCCAGTGCTGAGCTCAGCCAAGGCTTGTACCCAGTGCCTGCCAAATGTGCTCCTCACAAATCTGTTCCCTTCTCCTTCCTCCGCCTGTGGTGCTGCTGGGGAATGGAAGGAAACTTTTTAAACAGCTCCTCCTGTCTCACTGCAGGCGAAATCCGTGTGAGGAATGTGGGAATGGTTCTGGAGAACATGAACAGCAAATGGTCTGGTTTGGCTGCTCAAATTCCTGCTGGTGCCCCTGCTTTTGGACCACAGAGAAAACTCGGCACTAAGCCAGGCTCACACCTGCCTGGGAACAGCTCTCTGGGGCTTGTACAACCCTACCTCAACAGCAGCATTGAGGGGCTGGTCTGACTAAAATTTTTCCCAAAAAACCTCTGAAAAATTCACTTTTATAGACTATTTACCTTAAAGTCTTTACTTGGAACAGACCTAATTGCACAGAAGGCACCTGAGCCAGTCCTGGCTCAGGCTCTGTGGGGAAGGTGACACCAGTTCCTCTGCTTCCCCCAGCCCTGCTGAGCAGTGCTGAGAGCCTGGCTGGGGCAGGGCTGAGGATGCCTCCAAAGTGCAGCTTCCCAAACCACTGAGGAGCAGTTTGAGAAGTGCTTGAAGTGTTTTGCAGCCCCACCTCAAGGGCATGCGTGGTGTCCTCAAGGTCAGGACCTGAAGTATTGCCAGGTATCTTCTAGGGAGGCTCCGAAATCTGAAAGAAACCTGAAGAAGCTGCTCCTTCTCTCTGGCAGCTCTGCCAGGGGGATAAACCCATGGAATTTTCTTTGTTTCCTCGATTTTTGCCCAGCATCCTGGGTGTGTGAACCTCTGATGGACACAGAGAGGATCCTGCAGGGATGTCCCAGAGGTCCCACTGTCCCTCATCCCACCTGGGGACCCTCGGGCAGTTGGGAATAAAACGTTTCTTTCAAGGCATTCGGGTGCAGGAGTTTGGCCTGCAGTTAATTCATAACCAATTAACTCCAGATCGTTAAGAGGAGATTTGCAAAGGTTAAATTGAGCACAGCCCTCCCCCAGATGCAGTTCCAGGCCAGGAATATCCATGTTTCTCCAGGGCAGAGTGCACGTGTTCATAATCTGCTCTGATGTGCAGGGAGTGACCAGGTGTGCAAGTTAATTGGCAATTAATTAACTGCAGGTTAGGAAAAGGCCAAGCAGGAAAAAAAAAACACCTTTGCTATCTGGTGTGGCCTTTTCCTGAGTGCCTTCTGCAGTTCAGAGAGGCCCTTTTGGGAGAGACAAAATCCTGTGGATGAGGGAGACCCAGAGCTGCTCCAGCCCTGGGAACAGCGCAGGGAGGACATGGAGCTGCTGGAGAGAGTCCAGAGGGATGGGCAGAGGGATGGAGCAGCTCTGCTGGGAGGAAAGGCTGGGAGAGCTGGGATTGTTCAGCCTGGAGGAGAGAAGCTTTGGGGTGACCTGATTGCGGCCTTGCAGGACCTGAAGGAGCTGCAAGAAAGATGGCACTGGAGTAGCCTGGGGGGATGGTGAGTCTCCACCAGCAGAGGAAAAGGCAAGGATTAGACAAACATACCATGATTCAGCACAGGAAACCTGCCTTGAGTGGGGAAAAGAACTGTACAAGCTCTGGGAGGTTCCCTGAAAACCCTGGAACACTCAGAGGTTTCCAAAGTGTCGTGCTGACCCTCTCTAAACGCTCTCCATCCCTTACAACCTGCTGCTTCCATGGGCAGGGATCTTAAAATCTGCCATTTCCATGGAGAAGGATTCCATAACCTGCTATTTCCATGGAGAGGGATCTTAAAATCTGCCATTTCCATGGAGAGGGATTCTATAACCTGCTGTTTCAGTGGACAGAGACCTTAAAATCTGCCATTTCCATGGACAGGGATCTTAAAATCTGATATTTCTGAAGGCAGGGATTTTATAACCTGCCATTTCCATGGGCAAGGATCTCTGCAATTAAAAGCCTGGTAACACTCAACCACCAATTAGCTCTGCAAATAAGAGGGGGGGTTAAACCACTTGTGCTCTGTAAATGCTGTGCAAGCAGCAGGTGTAAATCCCACTGCAGCAACAGACTGAGCCCGTTCACCTTGGAAAAAAACTTCTGAGGACGCTGACAGGAGGTGTGGGAACGGCTTCAAACAGCAGCAGGGAGGGGCTTGCAGAGGGGTTTCAGTCCCCTCCACCCCTGGGTTCTGCAGGGATTTATCTCTCCTGATTTTGGATGGGATGTGTCCAGGCTTTTGTGACTCCTCCCTGGCTCAGAGCCTGGAGTTTTCAAGACTGTGACATTATTCCAGCCCAATAAAAAATAATAACCAAGCTACCTGTTCTAGGAACCATCTGTCTCAGGGGAGTAGCACAAAACTTGATTAAGGTAGGACTGGAAAGGACATTCCAGCCAACTGCACCTTAAAGACCATTAACACCATTTTATGAATCTCCCCAAATTCATTTTAATATTATATCTATTTCTTATTCTCTGCTGCTGTGGTTGGGAGCTGTTCCACAGCCTCATTCTCATTTTTTTCAGTCTATTTGGGGATATTTTTGGTGCCAAGTCTGCCCTGTTCCCCTTTTGCTCCCAAAGCTGCTTCTGGGCTTGATCTAACCCTCAAAACTGATCTAACCCTTATACTGGGCCCAGTATAACCCTTAATAAGCCTGATCTATAGATGGAGAGAGAATATTTACATGGGATGGAGGGACAGGACAAGGGGGAATGGCTTCAAACTTCCAGAGGGCAGGGTTAGATGGGATATTGGGAAGGAATTCTTGGCTGGGAGGGTGGGCAGGCCCTGGCACAGGTTGCCCAGAGAAGCTGTGGCTGCTCCTGGATCCCTGGAAGTGTCCAAGGCCAGGTTGGACGGGGCTTGGAGCAACCTGGGCTGGTGGAAGGTGTCCCTGCCCATGGCAGGGGTGGGACTGGGTTTGCCAAAGCCATGCTGTGTGTGAGGGATGTGATCCCTGGGTCAAATAATACAACAAAATGTCCATGTGAAGGTATATGGGGAAGTTCCTCCTTTGGTTCATTAATGGCCAAATTCAGTGTTGGTGTCAAATGCTTTGAAGACAACGGTGTTACATCAGCAGAGGAACTCGAAATAGGAGTGAGAAATGGTGTTCTGTGAGTAATTTCCGAGCTTTAAAAAGAAATAAAGATCAAATCAGCTTATGATGCAGAAGTTGAAATGATGCTGCTGCTTTTTTTTTTCTTCTTTTTGGTACCTTGTTCCAAATGACTTAATGTCCCATCAAAGAAAGGCAGGAATGGAATCACAGGAGCAGCTGAAACCTGAGCTGGGCATTCCTGCCAAAGCCCCTGGCAGTAATTAGCTGGTTAGGACTCCAAGTCTTGATATATTATGGAAAGGAGATAAAGCCTATGGATTTCCAATCCCTTCAGGCAGCATCAGTGCAAACTTTGATTTGAGCACACATAAAGTCTCCCACAGGCAGTAAGAAGGAAAGGAAAGAGCAGGTTTGTGGCAAGTGAACTGTCACAGAGCCGTGTTGGAGCCTCTTTGCTCCCAGCAGAGCTTCCCCTTCCCCTGCCAGCCCCTGCTCCATAAAAACCTTGGCTCCAAACGAGCTTAACGGGACAAATGATGTAAAAATGGGATCACTGGCTGATCCATCCCAGTGCCCTCCACGGGGGAGTGTTTGAGCTGAGAGCGACTGAGGCGGTGCTTTCAGGCAGCTCCTTCTTCTAATTCCCTGCCAGCGACTCCTCCCTGGGCTGGGGGCAGGCAGGGAGCTGGATATAATAAATATAGAATAAATATAGAATAAATTTATAATAAATATATAATAAATATATAATAAATGGGGAAACAGCAGCTTTGAGCCACCAGCAGCTTTTCAATTGCTTGTTTGTTTACACCCCCTCCACCCCACCCTCTCTGCCGTTGCTTTATAGTGCATAACTCGTGCCAAACAAGCTCCCAGATTTCAAATCCTTAAGGGCAAATCAGCTGGGAAAGCAGAGCTTCCCCCAGAGCTGGGAGGAGGGTCTGGGGGGCTCTTTTGTGAAGCAAAAGGACCTGGGGGGGGTCATTCCTTGAAGGAAACACTTGTGTTCTCTCTGTTTAATGAGAGATTTTTGGTAAGGCCAAAAAGTCAAGGGTCCAGCTCTCAGAGGGAGATACTGGACAAACTCCCACAGCTGCGGTCCAGGAAAATGAGAGACCATTTACAGGGGCCTGGAGTGTCAGGGCAAGGGGGAATGGCTTCAAGCTGAAAGAAAGTAGCTTTGGATTAGGTATTGGAAGGAATTCTTGGCTGAGAGGGTGGGCAGGCCCTGGCACAGGGTGCCCAGAGAAGCTGTGGCTGCCCCTGGATCCCTGGAAGTGTCCAAGGCCAGGTTGGACAGGGCTTGGAGCAACCTGGGCTGGTGGAAGATGTCCCTGCCCATGGCAGGGGTGGGACTGGGTGGGTTTTGGGGTCAATTCCGACCCAACCCATTCCTTGACTATGATCCTCAGAAGATGTTGGCAGTGCAGTCTCCCTTTCCTTCCCCCCTCTCTGCTCTCCTACAGCCCCTGCCCTCACACCACGGGACAGGTTTGGAGTCAGGATGGATGTGCCTCTGGGAAAGCACCAGAACTCCAAGGTGACACCAGAGGAATGTGATGTTTTGCCACAGGGTCTGTCCAAAGCTTCACTGCTCTCAGTATTGACACAGCAGGAAACATCTGGAAGCAACAAAAAATAATTGTCTCCATAAAAAATATACTGGATGGGCTCAAAATGCTTTTCTGTCCTAAGATCTCATCTTCCAAGGGAACAGGTTGCTGCTGTGTGAGGGCATGGCTGTGTAAAATAAGGCTGATCCCAACCTCCCAGGGAACAGCTTTTACTCTTTCAAACAGCCCCCCAAATACAACATTTCTCATGAAACCTTTGCTGGGTTGGGAAGTTCAGGTTGGTTCTGAATTTTCCTGACAACCTCTGAGCAAAACCAGGATGTTTGTCAAGTAGCTGGGCATTCTCTCACCCCAAGCCCAGCATTTCCCACGGGGTGATTTGGGGGAGTTGGACCTGAGATCCTGCAGCTGAGCAGGTCCAGGGCACTTTTTGGGCCATGGGACATGATCCAGGTGAGCCCTTCAAATAAAGACACACCTGAAGCATCTCTGCTTCAACCAAAAGGGAGCAGAAGCAAAGACACAGGAACCCCCAGAATATTTTGTTGAGCATAAGAACAGAGAACAAAGAGCTGAAGGGAAGAAGCTGTGACAAAGTCTCCCCAGAAGCAGTGAGTTAAATATAGCCCCTGGATTTTTCTCCTTATTAGAACTGGGAGCTGAGCTAAAGACAATCAAATCTCATGCTTGGATTCCCAGGCTGCTGCAGGCAGCTGGGATGAGCCCCCTCCCTCTTGTGTGGCACCCTACAATTAATCAGAAGAGTTGGGGAAACTATTAGCAACTACTAACTGTAGTTAGTAAGGGATTATAAGGGTTTAGGATTTGCTTGCTGGGAAGTCTGTCAAGCCCTGCTGTGCCTTGGAGCAGTGGAAGGGCCTGGCCCTGTGGGATCCAAACTCCTCGTGTGTGGAAGGAGGAGATCACCTGGAGCAGCTGCTTCTCCAAGGGCTCTGCCATAACCTCTGTGTCTGCAGTCAAATCCATTCAGGCAAATTTGGTTTAAATTGGAAAAAAAAGAAAGGGAGATAAACCCACACTGAATAAATTGTGCTGGTCTGGGGAAGGGATAACTGTGTTTTTCACCTGTCAGGGAGAGCTGACTTTGAGGTTTCCACTTGCCAGCTCCCAGGATGGGAGCAGTGCTGTGTGTTCCCCACTTTGCCTCCTCAGGGGCTCCTCTGTCTGCCTGTTCCTCCCTGATTTACACCAGTGCCCGATGCAATTGTGTCATGGGGCCAGAGCACAGGCTGGGAACCGCGACTGGCTTCACGTTAGGGGTGAGACTCGAAATGCTTTCCCACAGCTTGCCCTGAGAGATGTCAGGTGGCATTACTGCCTTTCCAGAGGAAATTAATGCCATCAGCAGAGGCTGGAAGGGTGTGAGGAGGGCACAGCTTCCCCCAGCTCCTTCTTTGAAGGTGACTCCCTGCAGTAAACGCCGCCAAGTCGTTTATTTGATGCCTGCTCTTGGACGCAGTGGCCCCACTGCAGATCCCACAGAGCGGGATGAGTTAAGGGGCACAAGGAATGATTAACCCTGGAAAAAACTCCTCTGCCAGCTCCTGCAGCCCTTGGCTGGGTTCCTGTGGGAATCACCATCCCCTGGTGCTGTGCTGGGATCGAGGCTCTCCTCAGAGCAGCCTGGGAGGTGTTACCAAGCAGGGCAATCCAGGGCCCGCTGGAGCCAGTGGGAATCCTTCCCGAGCACCAGGAATGGCCAGAGAGGCTTTGCAGAGTGTAATTGCAAGGAAAATAACTCCCCTGGAAGAGCAATCAGTGTGTTCTGCTGGCAGAGAATGTGCAGGAGCTGCTCCACCTGGAGCTGTGCAGAAGGAGCCTTGGGAAAGCATCCTGCAGCAGCTGGGACAAGGATTGTCCCTCCTGCCGTTCCCACTGAGGAGGCAGCAGAGAGAGCCCTCTTGGCCACCGGCCTGGTGAAGAGTTTGCTTTTAGGCTTTTAGGTACCAGCATTACCTGGTGTTAGATCAGGCAGAGCTGGAAAAAACACAGAACCTTCCAGGCACACTTGCCATTATTCAGGCCTGGAATAGAAGCATCAGATTTGGAAGCTAAACAGGAGTTGAGGATGATTGCTCAGAGTTTAATTAGAGACGTATCAGCTCGGCTCTGGGAGAAAACGGAGGTGGGACGGGCTCAGCAGAGCAGATGTTGGTTGTGGGGAGGGATGTGAGCACATGGATCTCCCGGGAGAAAAACAGAGCTGGTTGGCTTAGAGAGCACAGAGAAGTTACAGCTGAAACCAGTATATTTCCATTTGATCCACGTTCAGTCAAATTCCTGCTGCTGGTCGGGGCAGGAGCCTTGATTTTCCCTCTTCAAGAGACTCAATTTTCGTTCTTCAAACGCTCTGGAGAAAGGGGGAACCCCAGTTTGTGCCCTGGGCCTCTCACATGCTGGTGTCCTGTTTGATTTCACGTGGCTGCTCAGCAGGAAACTCTTTCACCACTGTCTCCAGGCTGCCTTCAATCCTGTTTTATCAGTTTTCTCCTGTTTTATCCCTGCACAGTTTCACAACCTCGCCTCTTCGTTTATCAGCTTGCCAGGGAAGACAATAACCTTCCCACTGCCTGTGTTTCAGCAGGGCTTATTTTGGGACTGTGTACCACAGAACTGAGCAGGAAATGATGGACTGCCTGTAGAGAGAGTGACATTTCCTCAAATCCTCCAAAACGTTTCACAAGAATTCCCAAATGTTCCTCTCAAAGTGGCACACGACGCCTGTCGTTAATATTCCGCAGAGAAGCCCCACATTTCTCTGGCTGTGCCATCCCATGACTGATGCAGAAAGGGAGAGGAGGAGGGGGAGGTATTTGGCACACAAGCCTCCAAAAATGTCAGTTAAAAAGCATTAAATTCAGCAGGGTCTGCCCAGTCAGTGCCCACGTGTCCCCCTTGCCCTGTGATGGTTGGGAGATGTGTCTCCCTGGACTCTCACCCTGAGACCTGCCCCTGCTTTGGCTTCATTTCCAAGCCCTTTCCTTCAAATCATCAGCTCAAATCCCTTGACTGCCAGGGGTAATAATGAGGGAAGAGCCCCACAGGCACTTGAAGCAAAACTCTCACTTCTGAAGGAATTTTTGTTGGAATAAGGCCCAACATTTACTGGCCATTAGCTATTTCCCTCAGGTTCTCCTTTCTTTCTTATTTTCCCACCAAGCTTCTGGGTCTGCTGTGAAAAATCAAAGGGCTCTGATGCATTTTTTAGCACAATTTAGAATCTTGTGCTAAATTAAAAGTGACTCTGAGGTCGCTGCCTTCCCTCCTGCCTGGCACATTATAAGAATAGTGAGTATTTTGCTAATGTTTTCTTCTTCATAGTTGAGTCTCTGATTTTTAGGAAGCTGCCTCACCTTTTGTTCTCTGATTTCTCTCCCACCACCTCTTCAGCAGATAATCTGCCTCCTCAGGAGCTGAGCTGCCTGATGAATTCCTCTCCTCATTCCTCCTTGCTCTGCCCTGAACCCCAAATCTGATTGGGGATTTAAGGGAGACAAAGCACAACTCCACCAGCTCTTCATCAGAGGGGGGTTCTGAGGAAAACGTCTCATTTTTACTTTGCATTTTGTTCTTGTTCTTTCATTACCTTAAGAGCACTTTCCCAGCTTGACTTCCCTTAACTTCTCTGCTCAGACTATTTCTGGTATTTAACTCCATCTCTGAGCACAGCAGCTTTTTTTCCTTCTTCTTTTTCTCCTCCTCCATCTCATTAGTTTTTTTTCCTCCCAAACTTGCTCTGAGCTGTAAGTTGGGAATCTTCTGGGTCAGACCCACCATACACCAAGTCCCCACTGAAGGAGTTGGGAGGCAATGCCAGATGTCCAATACTGGGCTAAATTCCAGCTCTTTGGCATGGAATGGCTTGGATTGGAATGGACATTAAAGACCTGAGATTCCTGAAGAGCTAAAGAAGGAGAAATCACAGCCAAAAAGAAAAAAAACCCTCCACAAACTGTTTTAAAAAGCTGTTAGTCCAGCTTGCTTCGTGTTGGAATTTCAGTTTGGCTTGGCTGCAGCTTGTGTTTTAAACGTTTATTAGGGGCTGCTGGTGGTTTGCAGTTTTCATTTGTGCTTTTATTTCCTCCAGGAAAGCTCAGATGGGAGCGTGGGAGCTCCCTGGGAGCTGCCTCTGGAAGGGTCTCATGTGCAGTTTTCCAGCTGGGTTCACGAGCAGATAAAAGTGAAATGATTTGTTTGAGGTCACCCAATGAACCAGAGGCCTTCGTGGCAATAAAACACGCCAGTCCTTGAGTGGGAGGATATCATTTCAGTCCTAAAGGCAAAGCTTTGCATGGCTTTGTCTGCTGGGGGATCAGAGGGAAGGAATCTGGAGACTGAAGGGATGGGATGATTTGCACACACATAAATCTGGGTGGAATATGAATGACCCTTAAGAGCCAAGAGAAACGGCCTCAGCAATGAGGGGCTGGCACTGAAAGGCCACTCTCCTCTGGCACTGCAGCCTCTGGTTCCAAATTCCCCCTCTGAACGACTTCAGGGAGTCAGAGAATCCCAGAATATCCCAAAAGGATCCTCCAACCCCAGTCCTGGCCCTGCCCAGGACACCCCAACACGTCCCCGAGGGTGTTGTCCAAACACATCCTGACCCCTGGCAGGTTTGGGGCAAGAACAAAGAGGACAAAGGAGGGCTGAAACCCCTCAGTATTTCAAACAAATATACAGAGGTTTTTTGACATCCACGGGTGCCACAAACCCAGAGTCACCTCACTGAGATCAGGCCTCAAAATGCTGCTGGTTGGTGCCATCGTGTCCCTGCAGGGAAGGGCCTTTAATCAGGTCTGGGCTTGAGGAAATGCTTTAAGAGCTGGGAGTGGAATTATTCCATTAGGAATATCCCATTAGAATTATTCCATCAGCTGGGTTAGTGTTGGAAGGTGTTAATGCTGGGGCAGTTCCAGTACGATGAGGTCCAATCTTCAGGAATCCTGTGCTGGGGACCTGCTGATTATCCTGTTTCTATCCCTCTTTTAGGCTGTTCCTCTTGGCAGCCTGTCCTGAGGTGAAACATTTCATCTGGAAATATAAATAATTATGAAATCTAACAGAGATCAGACAACACTGAAGGCAAAAACAAAGAGAAACTCGCAACTCAAATGTTTTGTTTGGTAACAATTAAGGAATTGGAATGATTTATTGCATTTGCACTTCCATGTTAAATTCACTTCAGTGGAAAGGAAACTTGAAACTTCCCATTTCAGCCTTTTCTAAACAATATTTTGAGTGGTGTCCTCCCATTCATCCATGAGAAAACAACAAAAAAGCAAGCAAGGAAGCTGCAATTTGAAAGTTATAAATGCAGTAATTCACTGCAGACAATACAGAACATTTCAGTTGACCTGGAAAAAATTCTGAGGGAGAGCTTATCACAACAGGAATTTAAAAAAAAATATATAAAAATAATAAAAAGAAAGAAAGAAAAAAGAGCTGGGTTTTTTTTGTGCCCCCCCCCCCCCCCCCCCCAGTTGGGGTGTTTTGGTCAGTGAACTGAAAATCAGTTCTTTAGGGAGCTCTAAGCAGAGCATTCCAGAGATGTGGTGGCCTCAGTCCCCCTGATGCTCTCCTGCTCAGGGGGGTTGTTCCTCCTTGGAGGAGGAGGGATCCATTAGGGACAGATGTTGAGCATCTGTCCTTAAAATCTTGATGCCAAGTGGAGATAACAAACCCTCCCAACTGCATTAGTGACTCCTGGATGAGCCAGAGAATCATGTGGTCACATCACTGGCCTCTCAGCACAGCCTGGGTGGGTGTGACACAGAATAAAGGCTCCCAGAGCAGCTGGAATCGGGGCAGGTCAGGAAGCAGAGAAAGAGATTCAAGAGAGGAACTGCAGTGAAGAAATTTGAGGAATTTTGCACCCTGTGAAGAATGGAACAAGTTTCAGCAGCAGCAGCTGAGCCATCACTCCCAGGGCACACCCTGGCCAGGATCAGAGGGTTTAGCTCTGCCTGGCAGTGCCAGTGCTGCTGTCACAGCACAGACCTGGCCCCGGGTGTGACAGCCTGGCTTCGCTGCCAGTCGCTGTCAGGGTAATGCTGAGGGACTGTTGTTATTTCTGGCAGCAGCCAGGCCTTGGAGAGATGTGAAGGGCACTTGGAATCGGTCCATTTGCCACCTGGAGACTTGTTTTTATCTCTTCTGCTCACTCAGAGCTCAGGTATCAGTGACTGGGACCTCTCCACACTCCTCAGCTCCGAGCCTGGCACCTGAGAGGAGGAGGAGGGAGCTTTGACAGTGAGGAGATTTTGGGGGGGCTGTTCCCCCCTGCCATGGACCTTGTTGAAAGAGATTTCACACCTTTAATCCTCTCCTGGCAGGAAAATTGCCCTTGTCTTCCCTAAGCCTTGTTCCTCAAGGCTCCAGATCAGACTTGGAGATCTATGCCAACTTTTAGGATTCTGTGGTCCCAGCATCCCTGCTCCACAAGCAGCCAAGGTGTTTGTGGGAAGGGGGAGAGGAAGAGCTAAGGATGTTTTGCAGGCCCTGTGTCACACAGAGGGTTGAAATATCCTACAAACAGGACCTGGGGAATAGCCCAGCCCAGGATTTATGACAACTCCATCAGTGGCAGCTTGGTTTGAGGGACATTCCACCACGTGCTGCCTGGGCAGAAATGACTCAACTAAAATGTTGCAGCATGAACAGGACAGTGCATTTATCTCATAAAACACCCAGCAAACAACCACCATAACTCCCAAAGCTCCTGGGAACTGGCAACAGAAAGAAAGGCTTTGCAGCAAGAGAAGGAGAAAGAACATCACTTTGAAATTATTGTGCAGATGTGGAGGGAAGTTGGCAATAATATGGGTTTGATTATTTCTAAAAGAGCTTAACTGGCCTTTATATCCAGATTCCATTAAAAATGAATAATTTTCCATTTAAAAACATATTTTTCCCTGCAGTGAGTAGGAAATGTAACTAGACAACTTTGTGTCCTTAAAAAAAAAACCCACATGTATTATCCAGATTATCTTCAGGGAGAATTATAGAAAGAAACCAATCTCTTTGCAGCAGTGAAATCTCAAAGCCTGCTAATTTTACTGTGATACTTTAAAATAAAGAGACAGTTTAATTCTTGGGATGCAGCAGAATTGTTTGGCCCTTGCTTTGTCTCAGGTGCTTCTGAAAGGCACTGAAAATAATCATCCTGTTCTGTTCAGGACACATAAATCAGCCTGTCTGCAGCAACGTTAACTTGAGATTACAAACCTAAAAGCTAAGGGGAGGATTTCACATTTCTCAGCTGTTTGCAGTGATGGGACACCTTTTGGCCACTACCAAACCCGCAGCTCTTTCCTCCACCTCGTGTCTTCTGCCCCTCATTCGGGGCCAAGGCACTTGTGGGATTCAACTGATTGAGGATTTCTCAGCAGGGCCAAATGAACAAACCCCTCCCCTGTGGAATCTTTCAGGGTAATTAAGAATACCAAGCACCCATCTGCAGGCTGATGTGCTCTGCCTACAGAGCTGCTCAGGGAAGGACAGAACTGATCTCCTTCCCCTTCCCAGGCAGAGCTGCTGCTGCTGAGATGAGCAGGAGTTCAGCCTTCAGCCCCATCGTTCCCCAACTCCCACTAATCAGCAGAGATAATCAAATTAAAGAAAATAGAAGGCAGAGAAATTGCAACTACTTCCACACCGTGTGTGTTCCCTGCTGCTTCATGACTCAGGAATCTCCACTCTTGAATGCTTTTGTTCGGTATTTAGAGATATCAGTGGGTTAGGTATTAGGAAGATGGGATACTGGGAAGGAATTGTTGGCTGGGAGGTGGGGAGGCCCTGGCACAGGTTGCCCAGAGAAGCTGTGGCTGCCCCTGGATCCCTGGAAGTGTCCAAGGCCAGGTTGGATGGGGCTTGGAGCAACCTGGGCTAGTGGAAGGTGTCCCTGCCCATGGCAGGGGTGGCACTGGATGGGCTTGAAGGTCCCTCCCAACCCAACCATTCTTTGATTCTATGATTTTATTGCTAACTTGAACAGTACCAAAGAGCAAGAACATTTTTAACCCTGGGCAGGGACACCTTCCACTGACTGGAGTCAGCTGTAGAGATGCTGCTGGATGCTGGTGAGAGATTTTGAATCAGAACCATAAAGGGGGCAAAATGATGCCAGATTTGAGACCAGTGGCCTTGGAGTCTCATATTTCATGGATCCAGCTGGATTTCTGCTTGGAGAAGCACCTGGCTCATGATCCAGAGCAGTGAGACAACATTTGAACGTTTCCTCCTTCCCTGCAATAACAGTTTTGTTCAAGTCTTTGTTCTACCCAGGACAGGGCAGTGATTTGCTTTAGGGGCTTTCATGTCCCAGTCCTCTGCTCTGTTCAGGGAGCTGCTGAGGGCAAAATCATCATCATCTCATAGGTCTGCTCTGCCCAGAGTTCCTCCTTCTCACTCTCAGAATTTGGGCATCACAGCCCTTTATTCAACGTGCCTCCTTTTGCAGCTCCTGCCCAAGCACAACTCCCTGCAGCCAGAGCTCAGTTCCACTTGGAATTTTGCTCACACCAAGAATTTAATAAGTAATCCCAAGTAATGAAAAACCTCAGAGAGAGAGCCCAGCTGAACACAGATCAAGCAGCAGCTGTAAAAAAAAAAAAAGCTTTCCACCCTGGCAGGCTGCACGAAGAGAAAACTTAACTTTAGGGCTATTGCTGAAGTTTGATACTCTCAGATCTCTCTTCTTTTAGCCTGGAAGTGCAGATACAAAAGTCTCCCCACGAGCTGCAGCTCGAGGCCGTGATTTATATTTGTTTGTGGTGCCTCACAAACAGCTCGTGAGCTCAAGCTGGATGTTTCCCAGCCACGGGCAGAGGTTTCTAATCTGCCTCCCATTTAGTGCTACTTGCCCTGGGGGCACAGTTTGTTCTGTCGTTTCCCCTTTTAAAGGGCTTTTTGTTTCCCTCAGGAGGGACAAATGGTTGCTCTGAAGCAGTTTCGTTGCCTCCCCCGCTTCCAAACGCGTGGTTTTTTTATTTGAGTGGGGCAGGATCGGTGATTTCTGCACACCCGTGGCTGCAGCTTCATCTTCCCCAGTGCTCCCTTCATCACCGTGGCTTTGCTGCTGCCCTCCCAAAGCTGCCTCACCCCAGGCACCTCCTTTCCAGCGCTGCTGCCTTGGAAACGACTTCTTTAATGCCACAAGTGCCTGTCAGGGTAAAATCACTCCTCGAGGCCTGGGGCATCCTGGTTTCCATTCCAGCCTTGGCTGCTCTGGAGCAACTGGAATACAATTCATGGCATCTCCAGCACAAGGTTTGGAATGTCATGAGTGGGCTAATTCTGAACATTCAAAGTTTCTTTGTCTTCTTTTAACTGAACTGACTCTTTTTTCTTTTGTTTCAAGGGATCAATCCAGATCTTTTGGGTTGATTTATTTGTCCAGTTCCTTTCTGAAACAACTTGTCCTCCCCAAGGCAATTAAAACATCAGAATGAGGAGAAATGTGGGAGGCTGAGGCTGCTTACATTGAGCTGAGAATTGATTCCATTGAGGGTTTGGTCCTCTGGATTGATCCCTTGAAACAAAAGAAAAAGAGTCAGTTCAGTGAGATCTCCATAAAGACAAGGAAACTTTGAATGTTCAGAATTAGCCCACTCCTGATGTTCCAAGCCTTGTGCTGGAGATGCCATTAATCATATTCCAATTGCTCCAGAGCTCTGGGGAGCAGCCAAGGCTGGAATGGATGTTGGGAATCAGGAGTGACCCAGCCCATTCCTGTGCTGTGATGCTCAGGTTCAGCAGTTCAGCCAGGCCTGTGTCTCATCTCAATACATTTGCATGTCAATGTTTTCATCTTGACCTCCAGCACACCCCAAACACCGCTGGGCTTTGTGCTCCTTCAGGGCCTGGCAGCAGCGAGCTGTGCTGTGGCAGGGACACGTAGGTGGTGCTGCAATGCCAGCAATAGCCTGGGCTGCCTCCCTGCTGCCTCTTCAGCTGCCATTTCTCAGTGATTTGCCTTCTGTGTGGTGCTTCTCCTTGTCCATGCACAGATCGGCCAGGCTGGAGGATCAGTTTCCATCAGAACTAGTTTCCATCAGAATTAGTTTCCATCACACTCCTCAAAATTGACTTTAGGCCATTCTGGCTTTGTAAAAAGAGGCAAAAGTGACACATCAGCCTCATCTTAGCACAGAGTGGCTTAAGACAGCCATGACCCAGAGAGTGGTGGGGATGGAGCTGCATCCAGTTGGGATCCACTCACCAGTGGTGTCCCCCAGGGATCAGTGCTGGGCCCAGTCCTGTTTAATATCTTTATTGATTATCTGGATGAGAGGACTGAGTGTACCATTAGCAATACTGCAGATGACTCCAAGCTGGGGTGGAGTGTTGATCTGCTGGAAGGCAGGAGGGCTCTGCAGAGGCACCTGGACAAGCTGGAGACATGGTCTGATTCCAATGGGAAGAGGTTCAACCAGGCCAAGTGCCAGGTCCTGCACTTTGGCCACAACAACCCCCTGCAGCCCCACAGGCTGGAGACTGAGTGGCTGGAGAGCAGCCAGGCAGAAAGGGACCTGGGAGTCTGGAGTGACAGGAGGCTGAACAGGAGCCAGAGTGTGCCCAGGGGGCCAAGAAAGCCAATGGATCCTGGCCTGGCTCAGGAAGAGTGTGGCAGCAGGAGCAGGGAAGTGACTCTTCCCCTGGACTCAGTGCTGGTGAGGCCACCCCTGGAGTGCTGTGTCCAGTTCTGGGCCCCTCAGCTCAGGAAGGACATGGAGGGGCTGGAGAAGGCCCAGAGAAGAGCAACGAGGCTGGGGAAGGGACTGGAGCACAAGTGCTGTGAGGAGAGGCTGAGGGAGCTGGGGTTGCTTAGCCTGGAGAAGAGAAGGCTCAGGGGTGACCTCATCACTCTCTGCAACTCCCTGTGATTCTATGACAGCCATACCCCTGGGTATGCCCTTCTCACCATGACATGACACTCAACACAGACCCCAACTCTGCTGCAGGACTCAACTTTGTAGGTAACTGAGGAATTCAGGCTCCAAATTCCAAGCCCAGCCAAGGCCAGGTGGATGCCATCCATCTGGAATCTCCCTCCCTGTGAAGAGAAGGGGGTGGAAAGGGGGAATATCGTCCTGATGGAGATGGGCCGCAAGTTTTGCCAAAGCAGGAGAGGTCAGTGGTGACCAAGGGGTCACCAGGTACTGAGGTGGTGAGGGCAGGGAAAGCTGCACTCCTGCCTCTTTTCCAGCTTGGTTTATATCCCTGCTTCTTGTGAATTAGTTCCTTGTGGAGACACAGTTTTCAAAAGTACTGCAAACCCACCCCAGAGCAGCAGAGGGAGAGAATTGCCCTGTCCTGGCCCAAATGGGAAAATATGAACCAAGCCTTGCAAGAATAAAGAGATTTTTGTTTTCAGTGATGTTGCAGGGATTCTTCTCTCTTTTGCTCCGAGCTTTAGGAGAGCTTTGCTCTGGAGCTGCAAGATTTAAAGTTCTTGTTTGTTTAATGCTACCTGCGAGTTTCCCAGGGCTGGAGAACTAAGGCTTTAGTGTTGCTGCATTCCCTGTAAAATCGTGAGAGCCTGCAAAGCAGGGCTGAGTCTTCTGCGGGTTTTTCTCCTCCTACCAACATAGTTCCTTCCTCTTCCTTTTCCCTTAACCTGTTACAGGACGAGTAGATCTTTCCCAAGCCTCTGTGCTCTTTGTCTGGGGTCACCACATGGACCACGAAATGCAAAACCCACAGAAACCAAGCGTTCAGAATCTCCACCTGACAATTCTGGCTTTGAATCCAGCCTGGAAGATGAAGGATAAAGCCAAAAACTAAGGAGATTTGGCTCAAATCAAGAGAACACGATGTTTTATGCCTGCAGCATTAACAGGAGCCGTTCGACTGGGTCATTAGCAAGTCCCTAATTGTTTGATTACCCCAAGCAGGCTGCGCAAAGGAAACAAAGCAGGAGGAAATTGGCCTCAGGGGCACTGAGATTCAGCTGATGATGTTCCTGGGTTGTTTATTTGTTGCGTTGCGCTCAGCGGAAGGTTTAAAAGCAGCCAGGTGGGAGACGTTGGGTTCGGCAGCGGGACCGGAGCCAGCGGTGAATCCACGTGGCCATAAAATGGGATAACAGCGAGCTAGACGAGAGGGAATGGGGAAGGATGGAAGGAAAAGCTGATCAGTTCCTTCTCTGCTCCCTCGGGGAGCTGGGAATGTCTCTCCCAAGGAACTGCGGCTCTGTGATGGGGATTTCTGGGACTTGAATTCCTCTTTTGCCAAACTCTCCCCCCGCAGCTTCCTCATGAGCATTTTGCCTCTGCTCAGCCAGAATTCCTCTCTATTCCTTCCATTCCTGCCGTTTTCCAGCTCTGTGATGCTCCAGAACCAGCACAGCTCCCATCCAGCAGCTTCCCCGGGTGTTTCTGAGCGGGTGGAACCAGCGGGGTTGATTTCAGCTCGTGGTTACTAGACATCAGGAATTAAGTAAAGCTAAGCAGAAATAAGATCCTTCAATCAGGTTGGATCACTGGAAAACACGAACAATCACGCTCTCTCCTGATGCCTGGAGCAGTAAACCTTGGATTTTCCCAGACTGGGCAGCCGAAGTTAATTTGGATTTGTTCGGTACCTGCAGGGTCAGTTTGGTGTTAACACAAGAACAAGGGGTTTATTTTGCTCTATTATCCCTTTGTGAAGGAACTGAGTTTAATCACATCTGGCAGACCTGCTGAGTATAATGTGTCCCAATATCCCATTACACTTTCAATTTACATGTATTACCTTCCCCTGGAAAAGTTCACTGCACTTGTGTCCGTTGAATTAAAGGGCCATTATGAAAACAGAGCAGGACATTTCAGTGATCTGGATGTTTGATCTCACTCTGGGAGGCAATTAGTGCTAATAAGTCCTGTACCCACTGTCTGCCTCTGATTTGTCTCCAAAATAGAGCATATAAAAGGTCTCAAGTGGGGCAGCAATTCCAGAGGGTAATTCCCTTCCCACTAAACTGGCTGATAATGAAGAACAGAAGAGCTGTGTCTGCGTAGAGAAGATCAGAGCCAAAATCTGCAGCTTTCAGACTCTAACTTGCCCACAGTGACTTCACAGTGAAGGAGCAGCACTCAAAAATCAATGCTGGTTTAGTCTGAGCCTTGCAACGTGAACAAACCCCATCCAAAACAGGCTTGGGAGTTAATGATGTTGTTGAGATAAATAATTAAAGCCGAAGGGGGAAAGACAGGCGTTTAAAGGCTGGACAAAAGCAGAGGAAACACAGTACAGAGCAGATTCACCAGGAGATGAAGATTTGATCGCCATAATCTGTATTGATCAAGGCATTTCCAATCTGTTCATCACCGGGAGAGAAAGGGAAGGAGAGGAGTGTCATTAGTCAAACAATGGCTGTGCCTGAGGGCTCTGTCATTCACACTCTGCAGCTTCCCAGGCCGGGATTCGCTGGGAGGATGTGTTTTCCAGGCAGGATCACCAGCCTTTAGGATTTCACAGTTCTCAGCCTGAAGCTTGGGAAGAGGGCTCGTTGGGAGAACAGGGATGGAGCTGCAAGGGAGGTCTGGCCATAAAGAGAGAGGGAGGGGGATGGTGATGCTGGAGCTGGCCCAAGGTCCTGGGGTTCCAAAGAAGAGCCCGGGGCTGTGCAGAAGGTGCTGGCTCAGGAATGAGCACAGATCTCCTGAGATGGGAAAAGGGGAGCTGAAAGGAGAGGGACCACCTCTGCCAACCAGCCAGGGATTGCTGCCCTGAGAAATCACAAGGGCAGGGAATGGCAGGAGAAGGGGGGGGTTGGTTTGGAGCAGCCTGGGCTGGTGGAAAGTGGGACTGGATGGGCTTTCAAGTCCCTTCCCACCCAAACCCCAGTTCTGGGGTGTGAGAGCAGCTCCCAGGGAAGTTCTGCTCAGAAGCACCACCATCCATTGTTATGGACTGTGTTTACCTGGTGAGAATATCCCCGTGTTTTTAATTACCAAGCACATCTGTTCCAGTGGCTTATTCATCACCTGCAGTTTTCATAAGCTTTGCAAACTTCTAAATGCAGCAGCACGCTGGGGACAGGAGCAATAACCCCGTTATTTTCATGCAAATATGGGGAGTGAGAGGAGCAGCAATAATGAGGAGTTAAAACAGAAGGAATGGGTGAATATTCAGCAGTGCAACGTTGCCCCGAGCTCTCGGCAGGATCTTGACTGGTGTTCAGTGTTGGGGACAGCAAGAAATGAAAGACAGGACGTGGATGTGCCTGTGCCTCTGCTCCCAGCTCCACAAATGCAGGAGCTGAAGCCCAGAGCTGTAAAAACTGGCCTAACATTTCACAGCAGCTTTGCTGAGGACAGAGGTGGGTCTGGAGTAAGAGAAAGGGGGGGTTTTGAGACTGGTTTTAAGTGTGTTTACTGGTGTTTTTTTTTTTGATAACTGAGAGCAATTTTTAGTGTGCTGTAAAAATTTCCAGCTTTGGCTTTGGAATTATCTCAAATGAAATCAGAATTAAATTTACCAGGGGGAATTTTAGAGGTGGCAGAAGAGCTGAGGTGGCAAACTCAGCTGGGCTCCTCCAGCTCATGGAACAGCAACACCAAGTGCAGCCCAAGTAACACCAGCAGTCACAAGGGGGATGCCTGGGGGGTACTACAGGGTGTGGAGCCACCTCTTCTCCTTGCTCAACAAGCTCTACCTGCTCTCCTCATCTCAGGAGAAGTTCCTCAGCCCTGTCCAGCCTTCTGAAAGCAAGAGAAAGTAAAGGAGTGCTAAGAGATGAAGAGCCTTGGAGACAGAGTGCAGCCTCCTCCAGTTATGACCTCAATGGTGGAACTGCATGGTTTGGGCTGGAAGGGACCTCAGAGAGCAGCCAGTTCCAACCCTCATGTACTCCTAGCATCTATTTATCTGTTTATTTATTCATTACCTTTGTTCTGTGTCTCAGCACAGTGATTTCTTTGAGGGCTTGTGTGGGTTTCCTCGTGCTCTGTTTTATGTGTGTGCTGAACCTTCAGGCTCTGGCAAGGGAGGGAGAGCGAGCATTTCCTTAAATTTTTAAGGAGAAGTTGCTGGAGATATTTATATATTAATAAATTTGTACTGAAAGACAGGTATCCCCACAGGCTTTCACCTCTAGATGAATAAAATCATCTACAAAAGGCAGCACAAGAAGGGCAGGTGAGAGAGTGGGGATAGAAAGGTAATGGAAACAAAGAACCACGGGATGGTTTGGGTGGGAAGGGACCTTCAAGATCATCCAGTGCCACCCCTTGCCATGGGCAGGGACACCTTCCACCAGCCCAGGTTGCTCCAAGTTGTCCAGCCTGGCCTTGGCCCCTTCCAGGGATCCAGGGGCAGCCACAGATTCTCTGGGCAGCCTGTGCCAGAGAGATCTCAGTGTGTTCTCCCCTCTCCACACCCAGCCCTCAGTGCAAAGTCTTCCCATCTTTTCCTCCTCCCTCCGTGTTTTTAGCACAGCTGGGTCATAGACTCTCAGACCACGATCACATAAATAAATAGGAGCTGTACTAACTCCAGCTCCAAGCCAGGAGCTGTTTTCCCTGGCTCTCTGGAAGCTCCAGGTCCCACTCTTTGAGCACAGCCTGCACTGTGCTGGTCCAGGTATCGATCCCGAGCCTCTTCCCTATCGGATTTCTCTCCAGGCACACAAATGAATTAGATTCTCTATCAAGAAACAGCAGAGCCCAGCAGCAAATCGAGAATATCTGGGCAAAGATCTCTCCCTGTTGTTGTGCAGCAAGCAAAACAAAACTGTGAATCTTTTGTGCTTATTTAAAACTAAAAAGTGCTGCCTTTGGTTGGGAAATGGTGGCCTCTGTTCCCATCTTGTGCCTGAGTCCTTCCCATGGAGGGAAAGGCGTGTTCATTGCACAAGATTCTCCCCTCCAAAGGGCACTGCCAGGGAGACATCACCTCTGCAAGGCATTTTGCACTTTCCAAAGAGCATTGCCAGGGAGACACAGCCTTTCCACGGGCAGTTTGCCTGGAGAACAAGAGTGTCTCTCCTGTCTGGGGGTGACATGGGGCAGGTGGGACCTTGCCCAAGCCCTGTTTTCACCTTGGAAAAATAAAAATTATCTTTAAATAATTTTCCTGTTTTGAACTGGAAGGAAGAATCAAAAAACTCTCCAGTTGCTTGTCATTGAGGAAGAAAAACTCCAACCAGTCATAAAACCTTGGGTCTTCAGCTGTTTATTTCCATCTGACCTTTAAAAATCAGCTGTAGTGTAAACAACAAAAAAAAAGATTTAGTTGGAAATGACAAAATGGGCTTTCAGCAACTTTTCCAACGTTTTCCTTCCTCCAGCAGGAGATTTGTCAGATCGAGCCTTTCCCTCAGATATTTTTGTCTTCAGCAAATTGATATCACCTAAAAAAAAAAAAATAAAGAGAGGTTTTTGTGTCAGGGAGGAAGCTGGGCCAGGAGTTTGGAGGAACAATGCCACGTGGGTGATTTGTTGGGCAGAAGAGCAGGTGATGGAGGAGTTTGGGAATGTGGCCTCTGCTATGAACCCTCCATCAATCTGGGCAGCGTTAATGCTGCTGAAATTGTTCCCTCTTATCAATTAACCCTCCTCAGTGCCCAGAGCTGCCCATCCATCTCCTGGCTGGGGGCACTGAAGTGTCCCCAAGTGCCACCTGCACAGCCCCTTCTCCAGCTGGTGACACCAGGGCGTTGCTGCCACATTTCCTCCCCAAATTTCCGTGACTGCGGCTTTGGCCATTAATCACTAATTAATTTTTTATCAAGGGTGCACGAGGAGAATCTTAATTCCTGGGCTGGACTGATTCCAACCCCTCTGCCTGCCGGTTCTCCACGTTCACTTCGCTCCTGGCTCTCCCTGTGCTGCTCTGGGGGTCTCCCAGCCTGGGGGGTAACACATCAAACCAAGAGATTCCATTCCCACTTATTAGGCTGAGGTTTCATGGAATTATCACAGAATGGTTTGGATCTTAAATCCCACCCCGTTCCACCCCCTGCCATGGGCAGGGACAGCTCCCACTACCCCAGGCTGCTCAGTTTGCTGACTTTTGGGGGGATTTCTGTTCTGCCTCAATCATCTCTTGCTGAACACACCTTTTAGCCCTCTCTGCTGGGCCCTCACCTTCCCCTTCCTCCTGCCTTCACTGGCTGCTTCCAGAATCCCTGGCTGTGTGTGTGACTGGATTTTGGCACTAGAAATGTCTTCAGCTTTCCTGTATTTAACTCAGCACCTCAGTTTTGGGACCACTCCCAAACCATTTGCAGGAGCCTGAGCTGCTGCTCTGTGTTTCTAAGCAGGTCTGTGAGCAGAGTCGGGGGGGGGGGGGGGGGGGGGGGGGGGGGG
>JAWWES010000080.1:3819254-3834817 GCA_035583135.1 Lophotriccus pileatus | reverse complement strand
CCCCCCCCCCCCCCCCCCGCGGGGGGAATGTTGAGCGGCAGGGCCTGGGATAATAAGGTTAGATCCAACCATCCCTTTTTCCAGCAGAGCTGTGGACAGAAATCCTGCTCCTAAACCCAGCTGGGCATCTCAGGGGTGCAGGACACCAAAGCCAGGCAGAGAGGGGAAGGATGGAGCCTCCAAGATTGGGCAGCAACAGATAATTTGGGGCAAAGGTGCCCAACCCACACCTTAAAACCACCCCTGGACCAGCAGAACATCATCCCTGACCTGTTGGCTGTTCTCTCTCTGCCTCTTCCCAGGGCTGAGATGGGCTTTTACTCCCTCCCTGTTTCATTCTCTGACAACAGAAGCAGTGGTGGAGCAGAGTTCTGGTGTGGGACGGAGATGTAGGGGGTGGCAGGTCACGCAGGGGAGCTGGGAGGGGGAAATGGTCAGGAGAGGAGCCCAGGAGATGAGCCTGGAGGGGAAGGACCCTGGTCCTCAGCAGAGGGTGCTGTGCTGCCTGGGAGCCTTGGGAAATATGCCCTAGGATCCTGCTCTCTGCCCTCAGGGCACCTTCCCTTGGTGGGGAGAGCCCTTTCCCAAAACAAACAGAGGAATTTGGCCACAGGCAGAGCCTCCCCTCTGCCCCTCCCAGCTCGGCGGGGTGTGACTGATGCTCTGCAGCTCCTGCCAGCCAGGATGGCATTCCCAGGAGAGGGGAAAAGGGGCTCTTGTTTGCTGTGTGATTCCAGAGTGTTGTTTCTGCCACAAGCAAAAGCGGGGAGCTTGGAGAAGGGCTGACAGCACTGACAGCTGAGCTGAGGAGCAGCAGCAACAACGAACAGCTTTGGAAATGGGAACTGCTGGAGAGAGACGGGATAAAAGCTTGGGAATACCTTAGAGGCAAGGCAAGCTGAAGCAAAGGAATACCCAGTGGAACAAACTGGGGGTCTGTCTGTGCAGACAGAGCTGTGGCAGGAATCCTCCAGGGAGGGGGGGATGTTCTTGGACGGGGTGGCAGGAGGGGATCGGAGAGGCACGGCCCTGTCCTGGGCAGAGGAGCTGCCACAAGACACATCTTCATTAGCCAGGCAGCATCACACCATCTGCAGGCCTCCAGCTGAACAGCCAGGGGGGAACTTTGGAGGCAGAGCTGCCCAGCAGCAGTCCCAGAACAAAGCCAAGCTCTTGAAAGCACCGCAGGTGCCAAGAGGGACTCGAGCACCATATGGCTGAAGGAATAAATCAGACCTCAGAAAGCACCCCGAGGAGAACAGCAGATCCCTGCCAGCACTGGAGCTCCCCAGGTACATGCAAGACCACTGGCAGACGTTGAAACAGCTCCTCTCTCCCTCCCTGGCGGTGCTGGATGCCAACACAGAGGCAGGCAGGAGCCTGGATTCTGGAGATCTTAACGTGCTCAGTTCCCTGCTCAGTCAGGCAAGGAAAGTCGAGCTCCAAAGTTCCACTGGAAGGCTTTGCTGACTCCTGGGCTCCTCCAAAAGCAAGACATTGCAGGGACCTGCTCTGGGATGACTGTCAGGGAGTTTGTCCCTCTCTGTCCTTGCCCACAACCACAAGTTTCCCATTCAAGCTGGAAATCAGTACTGGTGATTTAAAGGAGGTGCTGTCGTCACAGCCCCTTCCATGGCTGGAAATGGATCCATCGGAGGAACTTTGTCTCACATCCCTTCCCATTCTGCTTTCAGGAGCCTGGATGTGCTTGGCATGTGCTTGGCAGGGAGACACACGTACAGGGGACAGGGAGGCAGAGCCAGTGCAGCCTGAATGACTAATTGGCCTTGTTTGTCATCCTCTGGCTTGTGCCAACTCACTGGGAGCAGGGAACGAGCTGGGAATGAGCTGGGAACGAGCTGGGAATGAGCTGGGGCCACACAGGAGCCAGCCCAGCAGAGCCAGCCCAGCTGCAGGGGCAGGTTTGTAGCTCAGGAAAACAGGAAAACCTGTTTTCCAGCCCAGACAGTGCCCCAAAGTGCAAACTTCCACCCACATCAGGCCTTTTTCAACAGCTTTGTTAAACCAGCTGAGGGGCATCACTGGCCAAGGCCTCGCAGGGGGGTTGGTTGCGACCTTTAGTCCTTGGATCGGCTCGTTCTCTCCCTTCCTCTGGCAGCTGAACCCTCCACAAAGCGCTGAAGGATGAGATAATTGGTCTTGATTCCACTGCGGATCTTTCCCCCCCTGGCTGGGGAGACATAAAGTCATGAGCTGAAAGCACAGCTCAGCCTAAAGCTGCTCCTGAAGGACAGGGGGGTGTTTTTACAGCTGCCAGGGGCTTCTGCTGGCTCTGAGGGGGTGATGGTGCACCTTGCAGGACAGGCTTTCAGCTCAGGAGCACGGAGAAAGTGCCATCGAGGCTTTTCCCTGAAGGGAAACTCCCCGTTCCAAGGTTTCACCCGTGTCATTCCCCCTGTTCTCCCCTTCGTGTGCACTGAGAACAAGCTCTGAACACAAAGAGCAGGGGCAGCCACGGGGCATCTTTGGCCTGAGAAGGATTAATTTAAAAATGTTGGTGCCAGGAGGTGTCAGGGAGTGAAGGATCCCGTGGGCTCTTCCCTCTGGACCTGGTGCTGCTGGATATTCCCAGCTCCCCATTCAGGCTGGAGGAGCAGAATGAGGTTTGCTGATAAATCAGGTGTGACACTCCTGATTTTCCCTGGCATCCTTCACTTTGTGCACTTCAGAGTCTGGGGAAATTCTGAAGGCAGAGCATTTCCAAGCCCCAAAATACCAGTGGAATTGGAAATGGACCAGAAGGAGCTGCTCATTTGTGCTGATCCCAGGAAAACTTCACAGAAACCCAGGAAAAAGCAAGGAAAGAGGAAAGCTTTGGGGTGGAAGGTGGCTCGCAGGCCCCATCCTGCCCAGCACCCTTGCAGGATGTTTTCCTCCACTTTTCCAGGAACACTGGAGCAGGGGGTGGGTTTGTCTGCTTGGTGGTTTTGGCAGGGCATGCCTGTGCCCTGGGAGAGCAGCTTTATTGAATCGGGAGATGAGATTTATCGGAGCTGGAAATAAAATTAGGTTGTCGCTCTTTCGAAATCCCCCCCCAAAACGAGACTCAAATTCTTTTAGGGGAGGGAAAGCTGAACGCAGAATGCAATCAACTATCACAAATGTTTGGGGAGAACGCTGCAGGGATGATTGGAGCTAACAACACTCCAGGAAACTCAGAGTTGGGTTGGATTTACAGGAAAGCTCCAACCTGAGGATAGGAATAAAATTTAAGATCTCCTCTGACCTTATTTGTGCCCCTGCAGATCTGAGAGTCTCCAGACTTGCTCTATTTGTACAATCACATTCATATTTCCATGGGGCTTGAAATCTGATGGGGCCACACAACAAGAGAGAAGAATAACAGCAGATGATGCAGAGACAAACTGCCTCGGGAATGCAGAGAGCTCAGGGTGCCCAGTTCAAGAGTTACCCTTAAATGAAAACATTTGTTGAGCAACACTGGTTTGGAGCAGCAAATTAAGACATTTTTTATTTTTTTCCCCCCTCCTGGATGCTTATTTCCAAGAAAAAAAAAAAAAAAAAAAACAGGCTTAATATGCAGCCTCCAGAGCTGGCTGTAATCTGTTCTGCTGGGTTTATTTGTCATTAGTTGGAATCATTGCAAGAAATCTGTGCTATCACTTGCAGATTGCGGCCTCAGAGAGAGAGAGAGAGAGAAGCAAATCCCAGTGAAAAACTGCAACAGAAGCTTGGAATGTGATCTAAGATGCTGTTAATAAGAGCAAAGTCTCTTTGTTTGTGCCAAGAAGTGGCACAGCAGAGGCGTGGACAGGCAGAGCTGCCTGTGCATACATTAGCACATACAACTTGCACCAAACAGGAGAGACCCAGGCTCTTGCAGATGGCAGCTTGAACAGCAAGAGCTTTTTTGGAATGTTTCAGCGGCTTCAAGAAGCTTATAAACTGTTGGGATGTAGCTGGATTTTGGGGAAGGGGACGTGGTTCAGGTGGGGAAGGCGTGTCTTGGTTCTCGTGGGTCACTCCTGCATTGCCCAAAGGCTGTGGGTTTGATCCACTGCTTTAGGGTTCAAAGCTTCCCTCTGGTGAGCAGGGACAGCACCAGGGAAGGGCTGGAGCTGTGCCAGGGCAGGGTTAGGATGGATATGGGGAAAGGTTCTTCCCCCAGAGGGTGGTTGGCACTGCCCAGGCTCCCCAGGGCAGTGGGCACGGCCCCAAGGCTGCCAGAGCTCCAGGAGGGTTTGGACAACGCTCTGAGGGACAGGGGGGATTGTTGGGGTGTCTGTGCAGGGCCAGGATGCTCCTTGGTGCATCCCAGCTGGGGATATTCCATGATTCCACGATAGTCATGCACAGACGGTGGCTGAGGACAGACAGACTCCCCTGGCCCATCCCAGCAGCTCCCAGGACCAGCAGCCCCAGTTGTGGTGGTTTGTGCTGGGACAGCACCTGCTCCCCCGTTACTGACCCCAACCTGACTCTTGGATCCAACCCAAGCATCTAAAAGGTGTTTTCCAACCTAAACAACTCCCTGAACTCCACTGAGCACCCCCTGCCCCTTCCCCTGGGATTTGCTGGGCCAAGGAACGGGAAGAAGGAGCCAGTGTTGCTCTGCTTCCTGACCTGCCCCGATTCCAGCTGCTCTGGGAGCCTTTATTCCATGTCACACCCAGCCAGGCTGTGCTGGGAGGGCAGTGATGCTGCCCAGGGCACAGCCCAGCTGAGGGGGCAGAGCTGGAGCCTCCCATGCCCATCCCAGTGAGCTGATTCCCTGGGGACAAACCCTGGGCAGAGCTGGGATTGCAGTGACGAGCAGAACCAGCAAAGCCCAGCGCAAATGATCCTTTTTTTTAAGTGATTTTACTCCAATGTAGTGGAAAAAACACTTGAGGAGCTGGGTGAGTTCATCCAGTCATGGATAAAAAAATCCCTCAACTCATCTCACAGAACACCAGCAAGTCCAGAGCGGGGAGAGCTTTGGAAACCAGACACTGTCCTGTTGTTCTAATCCCCCAAATCCACTTTCAAAGCTGAATCTCAGAGCAAGGGCTTGAAGGGTTTAACAACTTCCTAGAAACCAGTAGTGCAGCAAAAAAAAAAAAAAAAATTACCTGCTTATATTAATAGGTTGTATTTTTAGCCCAAGAATTAAGTGTTCTGCTCAGCAGCAGCCACTCCTGCAGGGAGGGATGATATGTGTCCTCAGGACTGAAGCTGGAGAATAAGATACAAAGAAAACCTTTTCTCAGGGTGTTTCTCCACCCGAAAAAATTCTGCTTGAAGGACTGGCCAGACGTGTTTTGCATGAAACTTCGATTTTTTAGAGAACATTTGAGGGAAATGTCTGCTTGCCCCCCAGAATACTCAGTTTTTCCTTCATGGAAGCAAAGCCACAACATTTCTTTTACACATGAACTTCCCATTTCTCCTTTTTTTTTTTTTGTTTTGTTTTGTTTTCTTTTTTTTTTAAAAAAAAAGATTTAATTTCCAGTATTGGAGTTCAGCCAGAAAAATATTGGTCTTCAATTACTGAGATTCAATTTGGTCTCTTTCTGAGCACTTGGCTTAATCCAGTGCAGAAAGGTCTATTAATGAACTCTCTTACAGATGAAAACAGGAGGCAATACTTTGCATTTCATTAGCTCTTAAAGGAAAGCCCAGCAAGTTTAGCAGGGGCCAGCAATATTTTAATTAGCCTTGCAGAGATTGTCTTCTGCTACAACAGTCCCTTTTAATTACATTTGTTAAAATGCTGTCGAGCAGATTGACTCCCCACTTTAAGATCTCTCCACAGAGTGGTTCCTCCAGGGTGGGAACACAAAGACATTCCAGGGGGAGCTGGATTGGAGATGTTCACTGTTGATCAGGGGAAATTGCTCCTGGTTGTGCTGCCCAAAGCAGGCCTGGATAAAATCCAGCTGGGGAGATTTAGGGTGGGAAGGAGCATCACTCATTCCACAGCCTTCACCATCAGGGTGGTAATTTGGGGTTGAAGGGAGTTCCCTCACCATCAGAGTGTTAATTTGGGGTTAAAGCCAGACTGGTTCCCATGTTTCCCTCCTCAGCTCAGCACTGATCATCCCCTCATCCTGGCCCTTTGGACACTGCCAGAATCAGGAGAATTTCTCAGCCGTCAACCAAAATCCCACTTTTCCTGGGAATTCCAAACATTCTCTTTTTGTTTGGCATCCAAAGAGCCACATGAGGATTTAAATATGGGGGGTAAAGTCACTTCTCCACCAGTGCCTCAAAGGAACCTTTATTTCTGTTTTTTCACAACTTTCTCAACGGTGGCAAACTTTTAACGAGCAGAGATTTGCCTCCCTTTCAGTTCAGTTTCAAAGATGGGTTTGAATTGTTTATTTTTTTGGTTAAAAATGGGGGAAATATGTTCCTTAACTTTTCCTTCCCAAGGTTCTTGGAGGTCTGTTCTCACAGGCCCTGACTCTTTACATAACAAGCCTCCAACTGGTATGTGCTAGAACTGCAATATGCTGCTTCCAAAGCGAGATTCCAATTTAATCCCTGGTCCAATTTGTGGCTTCCAAGTCACAGCAGTGGCTCCCTTGGTGTTTAAAAATACCCCATCAGCTGAGGTCCATTTGCAGCCCAGAAATGCCAGCAACACATTGCTTATTTTGCAAGAAGAAACCATGTGCCTGGTGTCGCTTTTGTGCTTTGGAGGGTGTTTTTTGTGTGTGTGTGTGGCTGAGGCTGAATTTTCCCATGTGTAGAAAAGGAAGAGAATCTCCTGTTTTGAATGGCTCATTTTTTTTGGAGTTTGGAGGGACAAGGAAACAAAGAGACAAAGGAAAATCTTCAGCTGAACAGTGAAATGCAGGAGACAAAAGGCATTTATACAGCAAGAATTAGGAGTGTTGTATCCACTGAAAGGATTAAATAAAACCTGATTCCAGGCTGGGAGAGGCCCCTGAGAAGGACAAATTGATTTCTGAAGGGGCTGATCCATCATCTCCTGGAGATGATGCCCACAGGGATGGGCTCATCCCAGAGCTCCAGGCACAGGGAGGGGATTTCACCTGGCCTGGGACTCTTTCCTCCCTTTCATTTGCAACCTCACAGCTGGAATCAGCAGGTACAGCTAAAATTGGACTTCTCTTTCCAGTCAAACCCTTTGTGTCTCTTCTGTTTTCGCCGTGGAAGCTGAGCTGGGACAGGAGGTTTTGCTCAACGTGTTCTGGTGCCACACAAAGAAAATTCATTAAAGTGTCCTTGAGGAAGGAGATCATTAAAAATTAAGCCTCTTTGAAAAGCTGGGTTTTTGTCTGGCTTTTCTTTTTGTCCTTCCAGCTTGGAAACAATTTTCCTCCTTTTTTTTCCAGAAACTTTCCCCAGAGTCACATCTTGAAAACTCCACCAGTGTCCATAGAAAATGTTGATTGTTTAAAATGGGCACAGGGAAGGGAAGGGGAAGAGGAAAGAGAAGAGGAAGGGGAAGGGGAAAGGGAAGGGACACAGGACACCACAGGGTTATAGCTGAGAAGGTCTCAGGGGGAGCAGGGATGCTCCAGGCTGGCACAATTCCTGGCGTGGCTGTGTTTGTTATTCCAAAAAAATCCCTCTGGAAGAGTCTTGAGGAATGCAGGTGCTCCCTGAGCCTCCCAGGGCGGGAACTCTGCATTTCCTTATTGCTCCTTAACTCCCCCTGCTCCAGGTCCCAGCAGGATCCAGGGGATTCCCGTGAGCTGTGCTGCTGAAGAAGGAATTCGGGAGCACTCCGGGTTATTTGTGGCCTGATTGCTGGAGGAATAAATGAATCAGGGAAGCACATCCAACAGCACATCCCTTATTCAGAGACCAGCCCAATTTAATTAAGTCTGAACAGCCCTTCGAATGGGGAATGCTGAATCAACTGATGGGCCCAATACTCTGGAGAGTGGTTTATTGGAAGCTCTTGTCTGATTCCGAGGGTGCCTGAGCAAAAAGTAAGAAGCAGATCCTCCCAAACCCCTCTTCCTCTCCAGGCTGGAGGCTGTTGGGTTCAATTCCAAACTAGATTTTCCACTCAGGAGTTAATTGGTCCCTGATCTTCCCAGAGACACGAATAGTTATTGAATTTTGAGCTGAACCCTTTTTCCATTCCCAGTGGTGTAAATCAGCAGTGACAGCACTGGAGGCCTGGAGTCTCCAGGGAAAAGGGATCAGGACCTTGGTGCCACAGGCCTGGGATGAGAGACACTATTCATAGGAGCATGGAGTGACCAGGACAAGGGGGAATGGCTGATAGAGAGCGGGATATTGGGAAAGAATTCTTCCCTGGGAGGGTGGGGAGGCCCTGGCACAGGTTATTCCATGAATGAAAGTGTTCAAGGACAGGCTGGATGAGGTTTTGAGCAACCTGGGATAGTGGAAGGTCCCCTGGATGATCTTTAATGTCCCTTCCAAGCCAAACCATTCCATCATTCCATGGTTTGTGATATTCACAGGAGTGTCTTAGCTTGGTTCAAATCAAGACCTGCATTCCCAGCACCTCATTCCCATGGAGTGGGGGCTCCATGGCTTGTCCCATCCCACAGACTCTGCTGTAAAGCCCTGAGTGTAACACAGGTGATGCTCTAATCCAAACCTGGTAGTGGTGGTGAAGGCAGCACAGATTCCCCTCACAGTTATGCCCACCTTGGTCTGGAGTAACTCCCCAGAGTCACTTCTATCACCAGGTTGCAAAGCTGCGAGCAGAGACCCCATTTTTGGCTGTAGGATCCAGATTTCCACGAATCCATCCCCACAGCACAGGAAATCCGGAGATTCAAAGATGCTCCATGACAGCTAAAAGCGTGGAGACATCCCAGGGTGAGCTGGACCCCCTTCAGCATCGGTGGAAAACACATTTTCAGTGCCTGAACCACAGAGCAGGAGAGCTGCATCCAACAGATCCCATTGGAAAAAAGGCCCTTAATCAGGTTTTTTTTTAAGTTGGGCAGGGGAGAGTTCCAGCAAACACCTGGAATGTGGATGCTGATTTTCTGAAGGGCTCTGACTCCATCCAGGAGCAACTGTTGCTGCTGGAGACTGCACAGAAGGAGCCAGGAACAGTCCACACAGGATCAGATTTTGATTTTAAAGCTTCAAAAGATCAGAAATGTTTCTAAGACTTTCTTTTCCCCCCCTCTTTTTTCTCTGGGGAAATCAAGTTGCACGTTAAGCCACTGATTTGTTCCCAACAGGAGAAAACGAGTTGTTGGAGGGGATATTTTTGTCGATTCGGGTTTGAAGTGAAATCCTCTTGTTGCCTCTTCTCAGGGGCAGAACTGGTGACAATATTATTGTGCTTTAATAAACAACCTGCTGGTTTCCATCCTGCTGGTGATTATTCCCATTTTGCAAGCAGGACTCCTTCCCAGTTCCTCAGTGTTTAGATTCCAGTTCTTTATCAATCCACATCCATGTTGTTCTTCAGAGCAGGAGGAATCACACCTGAGCAAGTGTTTTCTCTAATTCCAAGCAAAGGAAAAGGCCAAAGAGGACAGAAAGGATCATCTCAGCTGACCATTAATTAATTACCTTTCAGGGAAGATTATTAACTGCTTAGTGACCTACTGACTCAAGGGCAAACGTGGCTGGAAGAGCTTCTGCTCTAATACAACCAGAGTGGAAGTGGTGAAGTCATCTTGAACATTTGTTAGCTGTGACTCTGAGCACCTTCCCAGGATCTGAAGGAAGCAGCAAGATTTCCCAGCCAGGGAATGACAGAGTGGGAAAATTCACCAGGTGTAAGAGGAGGCTTTGCCTGAGAACGTTGAAGGGTCAGATTAGATCAGGCCTGAGACCCATCTCAGGGAGGCTTCATGGGCAGATGGGTGGGAAATCATCTGCTTTCCACTTCATCCTTCAGAAGTGGCAGCTGGTGGGGAGGTGGCCCCATCCAGGAGATGATCTTTAAAGTCCCTTCCACCCCAAATCCTTCCACGTTTCCGTGATCCAAGACGTGCAGTTACTTGGATTTCTGAGCTCTCCTTTCCCATTAACCATGGAATTGTTATTCTCACACCAGTCCCTCTCTGGCTTCACCCAACTTCCCAAGGGTGTGATCCACTGCCAAATCCACGTTCCCCAGGGTGTGGGCACACAGGACAGGCACATGGAGCCCTGTGGGATGGTTGATCCACCCCGTTTTGGGATCCCTCCCCCCTTGTGTAGAAGCCACGGTAACATTTGTTAAAAACTCATTTCCTGGTCAGGGATAATGGATTTTCCCTGGCTCCTTTACAGTGGATGTTGTTCATCCTGAAGGGATGCAGGGAATGCATCAAATGTTTTAGGATTGTTGGGAATTTGGGGCTTAACATTTTTAGCAGAACTTCTGTTTTCCTTCCTGCAAGCTGAGCAGGAGCTCCCTGAGCTGAGTGTGGGTCTGGAGAGGAGAGAAAAACTTGGAAGTGATAAATGCTGGGAAGGAAAAGTGATCTGAAGTTGCTGTCACATCATAATGCAATTTTCAGGTCTGGTGTCTGGTATTCTGCAGGATTTGGGCACGGATTGCAGGGCCCACTGGAAAGGGAGGGCTCCCCCTGATCCCAGAGACATAAAGCACTGGCTCTGCATGGGAAGTGTTTCCAATATCCAATAATAAATAATCATAATGGGACCTTAAACATGTCTCTAAGCAGGGCTTAGAAAGCCTTCCTTTCCCAGGGAAGGCTTTAACCAACCTGGGGCCCGGAGAGCTGGCTCTCCCCTCAGCCTGAGGATCACCCTGCAGTGACCAACCAACCACAAACCTCCCACCCCCAGGGTGAAAAGGAGTGATTTTGGTGAGAGGTCAATTTTCCAGCAGAAGGGAATTCCCTCTGGCTGGATCCACCCCCTTCCCCACAAAGCCACAGATCAGCTCTCCCTGTCTGCTGTTAAAAGATGGTTTTCCTCAAAGTGGAAGGGGAGCTCTGGGCAGGTCTGGGGGGTGAGGTGGGGGAGGATGTGCCAAGGAGGGAATCCAGCTGTGGGAATCCAGCTGTGAGTGCTCCAGGGCTGTGATACAGATGTTTGCCTCTGCGTTGCTGCCCCACCAATTCCCAGGGGGTCTGAGATCCTCATTTAAAACACTTAAACCCCCCTTTTCTTGCAGTAATTTCAACTGGGGAGTGACAAAACCGGCAAGGGGAAAGCCGAATATTCCAAATGCAGAGCAGAAAGCCTGGCTGGGTCCTCTCCCCCCCCAGCCCAGGCAGCACAGAGCACTCAGGGCTCTGTGATCCCTCAGCCCCGGGGAAGGCACATAATTCACAGCAATAATTCTCGCAGAGATTTGCTCTGGACTGCAATTTCTTCCAGTTCATTCCCTCCCTGCATTTGAATCATGTTTGGAGCCGCAGGACTCACGAACCTGAGTGCTGCTGATTGCTCTGATAAGCCTGAGGTATCATCTCTGAGCCCGGGCTGGCCGTGCCACATTATCCCCGCTCCCACCGCCAATATTTGCAACTCCTCATTCACCCCTGCTGATTTCCAGCACCACCAGGCTCCTTCAGCCCCCAAATTCCAGCCCCCAGCCAAAGAAAGAGCAGCTTCACCTCGGGGGGCAAACCTTGCCGGGATGTGCTTCCCAATGGTTCCTGCCTGGAAAGGAGCTGAGGTGCCATCGGGAGGCACAGAGTGAAAGGGGAGGAATAAAATGCCACCAAGTTTTGGTGAGGCACGAGGTGATGTGCTGGATGTGCTGGAAATCCAGCAGATTTATGGAGAGCTGGGTTAGTGGAATCACTGACATCACCCTGGGAGCTGCCAGCTCTCTCTTCCCTGCCTTTCCAGCTGCGAAACTGAGACCCTGAAGGCGTTTGCTCTGCTTTGAACAGGCGTTTGCTCTGCTTTGAACCGCCAGGATCTGCACCCTCCGGTGATGGCAGAGGGAGAGAGAGGTGACATCTGCCATCCCACCCCCTCAGGGGACTGAAAGCTCCCATTTGTCAGCGCAGAGGTTCCACCCTGGATCCAGCAGCGACAAATCCCTGTCACTTGGGCAATCCAGCTGCAGTCCCGGGGTGGTTTTTCAGGGCTCTTTGCCAAAGCAAAGCACTTTCCTCCCTGCTGCCTGGCCAAGGGGGCTGTGCTGCCTGGGCACGACCCAGCACTTTGTCCCCACCGCTGCCAATCAAAGCCTAAATCACGCAGGGATGCAGAGCTGGGAAGAGCTCCTGGGCCTGCAGCAGCAACAGGCACTGGAAAGGCACCTGTTGCTCTTTGCCTCTCCTGAAGGCTGAGCCAGGCTCAGAGCAGCCACCACAGGCCTTTGGGAGCTGTGCATCTCATCCTTCTGCTCCATTTAGGCTTAAAATGGGGATAGATTGGATTGGAAGGGGCAGCTAATGAGGCCAGCCCGAGGCAGGAGCTGCAGTGGGGTCTGGGAGGCTGGTGCTCATTTCCCTGCTGCCCAAGCTCAACCTTGTGCCTGATTTCACTGATCCAACTGCTCCTACCTCACTCTGGTGCCCAAATCTCAGAAGACCCAGCTGCACAAGAGGTTGCTGTGACCAGCCAGGAGTCTCTCCCTGCTGAAACAGGAGGCTGAGGATCAAGAGTGATGGATATAAATTGTTTTCTCTCTACTGGAGTGAGGGGAGCTCTGAAGCAAAACACTGACTCCTCCCTGCCACTTCCCCTGGGCGTGGGAAATGAGTTCCCATTGTCCCAAGCTGCTGGGATTTTGAAGGGTGGCTGCTGAGAAGGTACTTCAGGCTGTGGATTTGCTCACAGTTTCCTTCCCAGTTCTCTCTCTTCATCTCTCCCCAGAGTGTGAGGGGTGTCCTGAGTGGGTATTGCATCATTTCTCCTTGGTGGCTGGTGTTCTCCTGGACAACAGGCCAGAGAATCAGAGGATCACAGGTCACAGGATGATTTGGGTTGGAAGGGACTTTAAAATCATCCAGTTCCGACCCCTGCCACGGGCAGGGACACCTTCCACTAACCCAGCTTGCTCCACTCCTCATCCATCCTCCATATGGCCAAGATACAGACTGGAAAGTTGAAAGGCAAGGGAAAACAGTGATTTTCATTTGGGTGATGATTTTCTCTATTTGAGCAACATCTGCATTGAAGGTACATGTTTCTTTACAAGTTGCCAGCTTTTTCTACTTCCCTTTTTTTTTTTTTTTTAGTTGAAAATTGCTCCTGTGCAAGTGTTGGGAAGGCAGCTACAAAACAGGGTCATCTCCCTGCTCAGCCCTTGGCTGCCCACGAGCAAATATTCCACATCCTCAGATCCCTGAAGTCACCAGCTGGTGACTTGGACTCCCTCCCAGCCAAGTCATTCCAATCAGGTAAACACAAAGAGGGAAAGGCTGGGAGTGAGGTGGAGCCCATTCCCTGAAGTTTTACAGGATTAATTGATTTCTGGTTGAACCCTGAGCCCTGAGGATGCCCTGTCTGCCCAGAGTCAGGGTCAGGCCATCAACCCCAAAGGTGTTTTCCCTGCTCACCCCGATCCATCTTGATGTCCAGAGGGGTCGAGTCCCTTCCCTGGAGCCTCAGTTTCTGCCTGGAGCTGCAGAGAGGGCTTTCCTCGCAGCCAGGCCTTGGCTCAGAGCCAGCCCAGCCACTCTGAACTCCTGCAATTAGTCAAAATCTGAAGGTGAATTATTTCCTGACAAAAGATGTGGGCAGAGGTGAAGGGGGGATGTTTTTAAGGCTTCATCGGTGCAGGCAGGGGCAGGGCTGGTGTGCTCAGCTGGGTGAGCCGAGCCTGTGATGGAGAGCAGCTCCTGATCTGGGTAATTAACGGCCACTGAAGGATTTGACAGCCTGGGAGAACATTTCAATGAGTGTTCCAGCAGCAGAGGTCACTGGCAGTTCGGTGCTGCTTCCAAACCAGGGATGAACAGCGTGTGCTGGTCCTCACCTGCTGGGACCCCCCACTCTGCACACACAGGGGAGGATTTTCCAGCCCCACAGTGATTCAGTCACATTTGCAGGAGTCCTCTGTCCCATCTCCCCCTCTCCTTTCCCTCTGTCATTACCAATCTTTCCATTTGATGGCAAGCTGCAGTTTCCCAAGAGGCAGATCCACCCTGGGGGTGCAGCACATGTACAGCCTGTGCTGGGAATGAGCTGGGAAAGAGCTGCTCCCTCCCACCCATCCAAGCAGGAAAGGGAAAGGGCTCCCTGACACACAGGCTGTGAAAAATCCTGCCCTTACATCGTGTTGCTGGTGCAGCTTCCTTATCCAAGTTAAAAAAAAAAAGCTGGCTGAAAATCCACCTCTAAGTATTTTTTTACCCTTCAAAAATCCCTGGAAAAGATAGACATTTCCCTGGGAAATTGGGGTTTTTTATTTGCTGGGACTTCATTGCAGCCTCAGGGGGAGCCGAGGACAGAGGTTGACCATCCAGACTTCTTTGCCTGAGATTTCCAGCCAGAGCTGGTCCAGACTCTTTTCTGTGCTCCAAAAAACCCGTGGATGTGGCACCTGGGGATGTGTTTTCGTGGTGGCCTCAGCATTTGCTGGGCTGACGTGGTCTTAGAGGGTTTTTCCAGCCTCAACCATTCTGGGATTCTCTGAACCTTCAGGCCTGCTGCCTTTCTCAGGAAAGGCTTTCCTGGGTGCTGTGGGAGGTGACCCGTTGTTCCCATACACATGGGAGCTTTGGCACCCTCTGGAATAACCTCTGGAATAACCATCAGCAAATCACTTATTTCCTGAACATGCCCCAGCCCCTCCTGGTGTGTTGGGGGGGTCTGGCTCCATCCACCAGCTCCCATTCCCCCTGCTCTGGTGCAGGGCAAGCCAGAGCTGCTGGCTGGGTGAGGATGAGCAGCAGGAGCCCCTCCAGAGCTGTGAGGAAGCGTCTGGGTGTGCTCTGGGAACGGTGACAAACTCCCAGGGCAGAGACATGAGCTCACTCCCTGCCCGTGGGGGAGGAGGGGAAGGGGAGTGGTGGGACATGAGACCTTCAGATCTCTCAGCTGTGGCTTTCCACAGCAAATGTGGTGAAAACAAGCACTGTCCTCCTGATGTGAGGCTCTCATTAATGCCATCAGTGACTGTGCCTCTCAAGGCTCTCCTGCCTCGCTCTGCACTGCTTGGGTTCATTATAACCCATCGAATTCCTCCTCACTGAACCCCTGAAGGGGGGTGATTTATGGGGTGGCTCTACTTCGTCCTCCCTACCACCTTTTCCCAGCCCCACAAAGGCCCAGGGGCAGCAGGGGAAGGTTTCATGTCACCTGAGGGGGTTTCATGTCCTGGGGGCCATCAGGCACTGCCTGGGTGAGGGAGGGGATGGTCCCACCCTCACTTGGAGTTCTGGGGACAGTTTTGGGCACCACAATATAAAAAAAAGATCTAAAGCTGCAGGAGGGTGTCCAAAGAAGGGATGTGGAAATGGGGAAGGTCTGGAGTGGCCACAAAAGGAGTGGCCAAGGACACTTGGCTTGTTGAGCTGGAGGAGAGACTGAGGAGAGACCTCACTGGGGTTTTCAACATCCTCCTGAGGGGCAGCTCCATCTCTGCTCTGGAGACCAGGGACAGCCCCCAGGGAAGGGCTGGAGCTGTGCCAGGGTCAGGTTGGATCTCAGGGAAAGGTTCTTCCCCCAGAGGGTGGTTGGCACTGACCAGGCTCCCCAGGGCAGTG
>JAWWES010000080.1:3785905-3815637 GCA_035583135.1 Lophotriccus pileatus | reverse complement strand
AGGTTGCTCCAAGCCCCATCCAACCTGGCCTTGGACACTTCCAGGGATCCAGGGGCAGCCACAGCTTCTCTGGGAAATCCATTCCACCCTCACAGGGAAGGATTTCTTCCCAAAATCCCATCTAAACTTGCTCCCTGCCAGTTTAAATCCTGATTCTTGCAGGTTGCTCAGCACACTTGCTGAGGGCAGGTGTTGATTTGGTGTTTGAGCCCCAAATAAAATAAATAAACCCAGCCCTTGTAGCATCCTGGTTCCTTCCTGCAGTTTCCCAGAGCAGGTCAGATGTGCAGGGAGGGGACGTCCCACACCCATCCCAGCTCCAGGGAAGGAGCAAAACCAGAGCAGCTCTCAGGGAAGGACTGATTGCCAAAGGAAACCTGGTGGAAGATGATGGTGGCAAGGCTGTGCCAGGCAAAGGAGGACAGGGGGTGTTCTCTGGGAAGGCACGGGCAGGACAGATGGTGCCAAGCCGAGAGGAGGAAACGTGTAGGAGGGAAAGCACCATATGGGAGAAGTGGATGAGCGGGGAAAAAAAGAGTGACATTGTTTGCAGTTCTCCTTAGCTGGCCAGAAGCTGTAAAACACACCCTGCATTACCCCAGCAGTTCCTTGGTTCTTGCCATAGGATGTTTCCTTCCCCTCAAATCCCTCTTTTCCCGGGATGGTGCGGATGTTTGGACACGGAACTCAGCGAGTTGTCAGTGAGCCACTTTTAGCACATCCTTTATTTGCTGGAGAGCTGGGGAATTTCCAGCTGATTGTTTTCTGGCCAGGAATTATTGTTTTATAGAACCTCAGTGTGTGTTGAGCTTTGGGATGCCTGGAAAGAAAGCTTCTTGAGAAGCAGCCCCATCCTCCCAATTCCTATTCCTGGAGGAAGGGGTGGCTTGGCAAAGGAGCTCCTTCTCTTCTCTTTTAGAGTACCTGCTTTCTGAGAGGGAAATGCAAATGTCAGTGTTTCACGTTGGCAGAGCAGCCCAGGCTGGACATGGTGAGAGTTTTAATGAACCAGGTGAGGGGTTTGACTGCCCCCAAACCTGATGTTTGGGATAAACAGCTTTTGCTGGCTCAGTTGGAGCCCCAGGACACTGCATTTGGTAGCTCAGGTTTTTCATGGAATGCCTGAACGGTTTGGGGTGGGAGGGACCTTGAAGATCACTCAGTGCCACCCTCAGCCATGGCCAGGGACAGCTCCCACCAGCCCAGGATGCTCCAAGCCCCGTCCAACCCGCCCTCAGGTTGTGCTGGCCCCAGAGATCCCAATCCAAGCGTTATCCACCCAGGGCTTTTGCACCAGCTTAGATTTCCACTGGTTTTCCAACATCCAGAGCAAGTCTCCTCCTGGAGAGAGGAGCCTGGGGGAAGCTGAAGAGGAGAAGCTCTGCCTGGGCAGCTGTGGGATCCATATGGGATCCATCCCAAAGGATCACACCCACTGAGCTGCCACGGTGGGGACGAGGCATCTTTAAACAGCCTTTGGCCTCCAGACTCCCCTGAGGGACTGACCAATGCATGGATTAGAGGGATTATTACCCTGGTGTGTCTCCTCTGGTCTGAGGACTTGGGAAATTCAGTGAGGTTTGAAAAAGAAGGCCAAGCCCCCAGAGCCATTTCAGCGAGCGCTCGATGGCTCGGCACGGACTAAGGGCTTGATTGGAGCAGGGATTAATTGCAGGCCTTCCTCTTCCTTGGAGCCCAGCTTGTCTTGGGCTTGGCACCTGCAGATGAAGTTTTACAGGAAGATCTCAGTCCATGACTGTGCTCCAAGAAGCTGTAAAGATGCCATCACCTGGGGTTATTAAAAATGAGACTTAATTGTGTTGGAAGCGAGACTTCTGTCATCCCCAGCCGCTGACAAAGCACCCTCCTCCCGCAAGGAAACCCTTCCACCACCTTTCCTGCCAGGCAGGCTGGGAGCACAGGGTTTGTTTTTCTTCCCAGTTCCAACTTTTCCCCCAGTTTCAGACGGGGGGGGCAGAGCTGAGCAGCCCCATGTGTGGGGGATGATTTCAGGAGTGTCTGATGGATTCCTTGAGGCACTTTGGGACCAGCTCAGGCACAAGCAGGAGAAATAAATGCAGCAGCAACGGGATAGGTGGGAAGACACATCCCAGGGAGCTGCTTCTCTTTCCTTGGAAGCTGCTGTGCCGTGGAGTGGCCAGAACACAGGGCTGGGGCTGAGCAGATCCTCTGGTGAGGGCACAGAACACGGCCCTGCAAAGACCTGGGGACAGGAGGTGGCAAACAGCTCAGGGAGGCACAGGCTGGGCCATGAACCCTCCAGGACCATGGTGCTGCGCCCAAAATTCAGCTCCAGGAGGGAATTGACTTGAGGCAAAAGGTTTCTCAGGTCACGCAGTGGTTGATTTGATGTGACTCTGATTTCAACCTGGGCTGGTGGGAAGTGTCCCTGCCCATGGCAGGGGGTGGAATTTGACGATCTTCATGGTCCTTCCCAACCCAAACCATTCCATGATTCCATGGCTTTATGATCATGCCCAAAGAAGGCACAGTTTTGAAGGACAGAATTGTCAGTGGAACCAAAGTCCCCACAGAACCCATCCAAGGCTCCCTAATTCAGACAGCTCTGAATTCCTTAGGTTTTGAGATCCCTCTTGGGTTACATTCCCAGAGCTGTTGTGTGTCCAAGAGCAGGAGCCACCTCAGCACCTCCTGCAGAAATCAGGGTTTTATTCCTTCACCTGGCAGCTGCTTCCTTCCAACTGCAGCAAAAAAGCTGCTCAGGCTTGAAAGGCACAACACGGCATTAAACCCAGGAAAACGGGCCAGTGATGGCTCTGGGGTTTTCTAGGATTAAATGCTCTCTGCAGGGTGAATTTGTTGCTCTTTAGTGCTCTCAAGTCCTTTCTTGAATGGAGGGGGATTTAATCCAGAGGGTTACTCTCACAAAGCAAACAAAATGCATGTTTTCAGCCCAGTGAAATCCAAAGGTGTCTGAGCTTTGTCTCGGGGTCTACAAAGGCAAAAACTCTCCCCGTGGGATTTCGGTGCCAAGCTGTGTCTGTAAAGGATAAATGAGAGGTTTTATTCTTTGTAATCTCGCTGGAGCTTGTCTGGGAGGAGCAGAAATCCCCTTTTGGGATAGAGCAAGACTCAGACGGTGGGAGAAGTAACAAAAAGCTCTTGCAGAGCTGCCAAACTCTCACAAGGGATGAGCAGCTCGACCCCAGCTGCAGAACAGCCTCTTCTGCAAACACAGGACCTGTGTTGAAGAAGGAGGAGCCCCAGATCCAGCCCCTCTCCAGTAAAAAAAGGAGTATTTCACAATGTTTAGGCAGCAACGAACCCCCTGAGGTACTTTGTGGCCTTCAAGCTCTGAGTTACCTGCCTGGCTTTTGCCTTTTTCTCTTCAGTGGATTCTGCTCCCAGAGGGGAGATTCATCTTAGCCTGGGCTATAAAACCTAATAAGAGTTCTCTGAGCACCTGTAATGGTGATCCTGTATCCAAATGTGTGTGTCATGGAATCATGGAATGATTTGGGTGGGAAGGGACTTTTAAAGCTCATCTCATTCACCCCCTGCCGTGGGCAGGGACACCTTCCACCAGCCCAGGGTGCTCCAAGCCCTGTTCAACCTGGCCTTGGACACTTCCAGGGATCCAGGGGCAGCCACAGCTTCTCTGGGCACCCTGTGCCAGGGCCTCCCCACCCTCAAAGCCAACAATTCCTTCCCAGTATTCCACCTAACCTTGCCCTCTGGCAGTTTTGAGGGGAGTGCATTCTCCCAAGGGATGGGAGGGTGGAGCTGCACGTGATGGAACTGTGAGGCTCCTTCTGCCACTACAGAGCTTGCAGGGGACAGGGGAGAGGCTTTGCTGGGCCAAACTCCTGCCAGCTGGGACATGGGACTGCTGCAGTTTGGCTTAATGTGACCAGGACACAATGACACTCACTCTGCAAAGAGGGCTGAGAGGGAGAGGAGAAAGAAAACGGGATAAGGAATGAAGGGAGATTTCAGGCTGAGCTTTAGTGCAGATGGAGGAAGGCAGAAAAATGGGAATTAAAGCTGAGAAACCACCAGAGGGGCAGGATGAGACCCTGCTGCAGGAGGAGGAGCTGGAGGTAGCTCAGCTCAGGAGCTGACAGTGAGCTCTCAGGTCCTCCCTCTGCAATTAGGACTCTAGTTATAAGGACTCATTAATCTGCCATGCCATCAGTGGGGCTGCTGCCTCCCAGAGTTCCAAAGGGACTCGGTTGGGTGGTGACTTGGCTGTTGGATGAGATCTCCCCTGATAGGATCTTCTCATTTCAGGCTTCCAGGGGCTGGGGCTGTGATGATACAACCAGGACAAGAACGAGGCTTCAGTTCATTTTCACCTGTCAGCTGCTCCCTTACAGCTGAATTTTCTGCTGCTTCCAATCTCTGCTGTTTGTCCCTCTGGGGAAGATCCTTATCGAGAGCTTAGAAACAAGGGCTGATGGAACAGCACTCAGAGAGCACAAGGAAATATTATTCCTAAAGCAGGCAGGTCTCTTGGGTTTGGTTCCACCCACCTGTGGCTCTTGGCACGACCTTCAACAAGCCCAGCCCAGGTGTGTCATCCCAGCACCAGAACTGGGGAAGGAGAGGCAAGATCAGCCCGTTCTCTACATGAGACACCCTTTCTACCCCAAAAGCTGAGTTCCAGGGGTTCCAGGGACCAGGGGGATCATGAGGACCTGGGTGTTACCTTCACTTTTACAGCGTGGCCGAGGCAAATAATGCAATCCAGGTCCTTCAGCAGTCCTTTTGGCGCAGCTGAAACAGCACAAAATCCCGGTATTGCACTCTAAGGCTTTTCCCTGCGAGAGGAAAATGAGGCTTCCCATTACTCCTGTCCTGGTTTGCCCACAAATAGCTCCTGGCCTGGCTTTCTGCCCAAGGTAGGGCTCCCCAGACACTGTAACACACCCCGAGTCTACGGGTAAAAGGTGGTTTGAGAACATAAAAGGTTCTTGCAGAGCTACAGCTTCACCTGGTGAAGGATTTTGCCAAATCTCTTGGTTCTGAGTTCTTTTGGTGTCAAAAAGAAGAGAGCCTCAGCAGCAGCAAACTGCTCCCTGGGTGCACTTCAGCCTTGCAAAATTGCCCCTGACACAAATAAAACATCAGGGGGGATACAAAAATAGCGACACACCAACCACTTTTTGGGTAGAAACCTCCTTAAGTTATAGCTACATGAGGACTAAAGAAAGCAGCAAAACATTTCATATTAGGGCAAATAAAATGTTCCACTTAACCCAAAGTTGCTTTTTTTTCCAACTCTGCTTATTGAGCAAAAAAAAAAAAAAATTCCCAGATTTGAATTTCAAGTTGACCTGAAGCAATTTTTTTATTTGCCTATTTGTTTGCTTGAAATTGCCAGTGAAGCAAAAAAAACAAGTCAGTTATTTACACTGTTCTACCTGGGATGTACCTGCCTGAAGGATGTGATAAACTATTTGCTTGACTGGTTACTGCCAGGGAATGCAAAAGCTGCAGCAAAGGGTGGGAATCTTGGAGAAGATACAAGCTGGAGAGGATGAGACCTCACCTGGAAGTCACCATTCCCTAGAATGGAATTAAGAGAGTGGAATGAATAGAATGGAATGAACAGAATCGTGGAATATGCTGAGCTGGGAGGGACCCACAGGGATCACCCAGTCCAACCCCTGGCCCTGCACAGACACCCCAACAATCCCCCCTGTCCCTCCGAGCGTTGTCCAAACCCTCCTGGAGCTCTGGCAGCCTTGGGGCCGTGCCCCTGCCCTGGGGAGCCTGGGCAGTGCTCTCCAGCCTCTCCCTGCCCAGTCTGTCCCTCCAGCCGGGTTTGCCCCAGCCTGGTGCAGGATCCCACTCTTGGCTTTGTTAAACTCCACACAGAGGTGACTGCCCAGCCCTCTGATTTGTCCAGGTGCTGTATCTGCCCTCAGTTTTCCACTGAAATATGAACCAGGCTAATAATTCACATCCAGTCAGAACTGCAATAAACTTCATGTCTCAACCCTCTGGATGCCCCCTCTGATAAAGGCTTGCAGAGGAAGCTCAAGGCAGCCTGTACGTGCGAGTCAGGGCTATAAAACATGGATATCTCCCTCCCTGGGCAGCTCAAAGGCTTTCTGAGCCAAAGGTTATGGAGGTTGGGGAGGTCAGTGCAAAAAAAAAAACCAAGGCAGAGTGGTTTTGATCACCTTCAGCAGAGGTTTAATTAATCTCCTTGATTCTGCAGCGAAACACACCAGGAAAATGCACACGCCTTGTTCTGCAGAGCTTGTGATTTCCCATAACTCAGAGCAGTAAAAAGCAAACCCAGGGCAGTCATTTTTTATGCCCCTTTCAGTTCAGAACACAAATATGTATGCCCTTATATTCTCTCAGATCTCTGCACAGACGCTCAAGGCGCTGGCACAGCGAAACTAACCCCCCTCGGGAGGGGCAGCGTGGGTGGGTGGAGGGGTCTCCCCGGTGATGGAGGTGGGATTCATCCTAGCAAGGGGCAGCAATTCCCTCCCCTGATCCGAAAGCGAGTCCCCAACCAGCAGATTTCACATTCTGCAAGGAACAGGCAAAGCTGTTTCTCTCAAATGACCTCCAGCCACGAGCCAGGAGAACGTGCCCAGAGGACACCAGGATGCTCAAAGCCAATAAAGCCTCTTTGCTTCCCTAATCTGCATTTGTGTTTGGTTAGTTCCTTCCCTTCTGAATGCTTTGGGGATTTCAGCATGGCATCTGAGAGGAAGAAATTCAGGATTCTGGGCAGAAAAAGCCCCTTTTGTTAAAGCAGAGAGCCCAAGATCAGCCTCAAAGCTTTGCTTTGCTTCACGACACCGTGTCCCTGAGGTGGTTTTGACTCAGTGCTCAGACACAGCTCACTCCTGTGAGTGGGAATCACGGGATTCTCCACAGCCAGCCACATCTGCAGCTGGGATATTGCCTGGGCAGCTCAAACTGGGAAGGGAGGTCCCTCTGCAGAGCTTTTATCACCCGAAATACGAGTGTATGAGAGCAGCTCAGCAGCTAAGCTGAGGAATTAGTTCTCCCAAGGAAGTTCTGGCTCCTCCTTCCCCTTGGATGGGCTGAGTGACCCCTTGGAGGTGCTGGTCTGTGCAGAGGGGCTGTGCTGGTCTTTCTGAGCCCCAACCACGGGCTCTGGCTCTCCCCAGAGCCCCCCAAAATAGGTGCAGTGCTTTGCCCAGAGTCACCTTGGGTGGAGCTTTCTGAGGACAGATCTGACCTTGCCAGAGGCCAGGGCTCTCCTGGATTGTCCCCTCCAGTGCTGGGGTCCCATTTTGGCCCTGTTCCATGAGCAGACAGCCCGTGCCACAGCTGCAGCATCCTGCATCCATGCCACGTCCCCGCTGTCTGCAGGCTCTGCCCAAGGGGACAAACCAGTCAAGATTGGACTTAACAAGCCTTTCACTTAAGGTCTTGGGCCATCCCTTGGAACAATCTCTCTTCCCTCCTTCCATTAGCAAGCAGCTGCATCTGGGCCTGGAGGAGATGTTATTTCGTGTCCTATTATTGCAACAGCACCTCGGAGCTACGAGGAGATTGAAACTGCCTCTGTGTTTCCTCCCCAAATGTCAGGAACCTCGGTTCATACACATGGTGTGGCCGTGACCTCTCTGCTCAGAGCTCTCCAGGGAAAGCAGATGTGATTTAAAGGTCAGCACAGGAGTGTAATTGCTGAGCAGAGTCCACAGCGTGAGAGCTGTTTTTGTGAAGGGCTGGAGAATTGATTGCTGGGCGGCGCCTGGGGTCGTTTGCACAGCAAGGAGCTGCAGAGTGAGGGGGCAGTGGTGGACCCCTCTCCCCTGAAACAGCTCTGGGCTGATGGAGAGCAGGAAAACAGGGCCAGGGGCAGGATTACAGCGTCCTCACTGCAGCACTCAGCACCCACGTGCCCAAGGAGGGGTCACCCACAACCCCCACCCCTGCAGGGAGGGGATGAGGTGCTGCTGCTCCAGGAACTGCAGCAACACAGACAGGATTGATCAGCTCTGAGAATATCCCTGGCACAAATCACAGACAGCCCCAGCTGGCTGCAAAGAGCAGAGGTTGAGCAGTGGAGGCGTCCCCCAAGACCTGCAGCGCTCCCTGCTCGCCCCTCTCCATGTCCCTGCATCCCTGGAAGCTCGTTAGCTTTATTCATCTTTATCCATCCCTGCCTCCTGGAGCCACGTGGTGGGACAGGACTCCTTGCTTTTGGGTTTTTTTAACTTCTGTATTGAATTTCTGCCCCTCTGTATTGTGCAAAGGTGACCTGCAAACCTCCTGCACGGGGCAGAGGCCAAATGGAAACGAAATGAATGTTTGCTCCCACATCTCCCCCACCTGAGGCTGGTCTGGTAATGTTTGGCCACTTGCCCCAGGGGAAAGGGAGATGAATTGTGCTGCTCTCAGTCTTGTGTTTGGCTTGACCACGTCTGGCTCATCTGCAGCTGTTTGTGAGAGGTTGTTTTAAGCCCGTGCTAATTGAACATTCCGTCCTTAAACACTCTTCTCCTTCCGTGCTCCTTCCAAATCCCCCTGTGCCAGTGATGCTCTCCAGTTCTCCCTGGAGATCCTTTGCCCTTTGCAGGTGGCAGGTTTGCTCTTGCTCTCTAAAATCAATGGCATTTTTGCTTTCCAAGTATCCTTTTTTGCCTCTCTTGCAGCACCTCTCCCTTTCCTCCTTCCAGCTCAGGGACTTTGCTCACCCAGAGGAGAGACCTCACGTGTCAAGGACTGGGGGAAAGGAGAGCTCAGATCCAGACTTGCCCATTGCCACCTCTTGGCAGGAGCAAAGGAAGGCAAGGGAATCCTGTCCCCTTGGGAAAGAGAAAGGTGGGGTCTGTTGACATCCTGTGAGTGTTATTCCTTGTCTCCCTGTGCATGGCAAGGGGTAGAATTGGATGATCTTTAAGGTCCCTTCCAACCCAAATCATTTTGGGATTTTCTGATCCTAAACTAAGCATTTCAGGTTCAACAAATTGGCTTCTCATCTGACAAAATCTGTCCTCAGCTTCAGGCTGGAAGCACTCCAGCCTGAGCCGTGGGGATCCTGCCTGCTGGGGAAAGGCAGTGGCAACAGCTTTGGGGCTGTTAAAACTCCCCTGTCAGAAGAGCCCATGAATGTACATCCAAAATGGACCCTTGTCCAGACAAATCAAATTTATTTGATGTGGTGAATGAATTTTGCAGAAAATTTAGTGCCTTCTTCTCCCCATCCTGGTGTGGATAATGGCCTTGTTCTGCCTCTCAGGGCACACAGGAGCACACACACTGCTATAGTTGATTTTTATTTAAGGAGACATTTTATTTTGGCTTCTCTAGAGAGTGAAACAGCAGTAGCTGACTTCCCATGCCTGGTTTTACAGAGAAAACACATTTCTCAAGGACTCTGAACCTTTGTTCCCTCTTCCTTGTGTATGTGGGTTATGGATGTGTGTTCCCTGTGTTCCTGAGTCCCCATTCCCTCTGAGTCTCTATATATTATTAATTTGTTTGCCTTTCCTGGTCTGGTTCTTTGCAGGTTTTTTAACTCTCAGAGTTGGCAGTAACAGGCCAACAGAATCCATGAGAATTCCTTTCCTCCTTCTCCTCCTCTTCCCCCTCCCCATCTCCTGGGGCCGTGTCACGACCCTCTCTGCAGGCTTTGCTTTTTGGGGGTGCTTTGGCAGTTTACATTTCTTTGTGGATGAGAGGCAGATTTGAGGGGAAGCAGCAATTCTTCCTGGGAGCCTGGTGGAGATTTCCTTCCCCTGTAGCATCCTGGGGAGGTTTTGGAGCCCTGACTTTGGCATGGGGTCCGTTTCACACCTGCTCTGGCCTCCAGGATCGGTAGGTCCTGTGTGTAATCAGGCAGCCCCGTGATTTGGGGTGTGCTGGACATCATTAGGTGCCACATTTGGGCAGCTGAAGCCCACCCTGCCCATCTGCATCCCCGTCCCCACCCGTGCATCCCATGTGGACGTTCACACACGGACCCAAGGGAGGACAGAGCTCAGCCCAGCACCTTCATTTCCTTCTTCCCTGTCATTTCTTCCCTCAGCCTTCCCAGCCCGTGTCAGGCTGTGAAAACCTCCAGGAGAAATGACAGAATATCAATTCTTATTTTCAGAGGGGGAAACAAAAGGAGTGAGGGAAGAACAAATCCCCTGGGGCTGAAGCATCTCCGGGCAGTGCCGATTACAAGATGTATCACAGATGTATCTCTGACCTGCTGCCTGCTAATCCTCCTGGTGCCTTTGGGAAGTGCCTCCCTGCTCCCAGCTGAGCTACCTCTGGCTCTGATTCCCCTGGGACTCGTGGCATGTGAGGAGTGTGTCCCCCAGCCTGTCCCCAGGCACGGGGACCAGTGACAGGGCAAGGGCAGAAAGGATCAGGGACGTTTTCTGCCAGTTCTGCTGGAGAGGACGGGGTGAGACATTAATTGTGCGTTTTTAATTGGAATGAGCAGCTCCAGCCATGCCCACCAAAGGACTCTGCTGCCTGCAGAGAAGTTCATTAGCAGCAGACAGCAGATAATGGGCTGTTCCCTCCACGAGCCGCCAGAAGTGTCACTTTGATGAAGACGTGTAACCATGGGCACGGTGGGCCAGGACCAGCATCTCTGCTGGGCTCTTCATGCTTCAACTTCCAACTCCAGCAGATCTCCCCCTCCTCACTGCCTTTAAATCAGTCCTAAATTCACTCAGAGCAAGTTGTTAATGAGTGCTAGGAGAGCTGGGAGCCCCAAAACGAGATCAGCACTAACGGGGTGAGCTGGGAAGCAAAGCATCCCCTTTCCCTGCCTTTCATCCACTGCACCCAGCTCTGCATCCAGCTGCTCCTGCAGGAATGAAATAGCTGCAGCCTGGGAATACCACTGATTCAGTGCATCCACCAGGGCACCAAGGACATGGAAATGGAGCCGGTTCCTGAGGTTCAGGGCAATATTTACTACAAGTCTCTCTGCTCCAGGATTTCTCCCATGTTCATCATTTCCAGACTCGTTTGTGCTGGGATCTAATCACTGAGACAAGCCACTTAAACAGAGCACATTTGTCAGTTGTCAGGGTGAATTTCCTGACTGGGAAGTCCATCGTGGAGCAAAGCAAACTGCAGGTGTGCAGTGCCAAAAGTAGGGCCTGGGTAGGGCTGAGACCACGAGGAGCTTCCCCATCCCAGAGCTCCAAACAGGGACAGTGTCCCCTGCTGATGGGGCCTTCCACATGTGGGACCATCCATTTGTGTGACCACCCATCTGTGGGGAGCCCTTACTCTTGGTCAGGGTGTGATCAGCCTCAAACCTCCCCACTCCCCTCCCAGATTGCTCCCCCGAGGCATATCTCACAGGAAAACTCGGAGTAAAGAGGGCCCAAACCGTTTTTGTTGCAGATGTCTTCCCAGAGCCCCTGCAGCCTTTTCTCCTGCAAAGCAGTTTATGATAAGTACTCCTAAATGAAAGTTCCCTTCGAGATCTGCCATATATTGAACAAATCAAATCCATCCTGTTCCTCTGCAGGACTGACCTTCTCCCAGCTCATTCCTTCTTGGTGATCTGCTGAATGCCTGTGAGGTGTTTTCAATACTGTATTTACAAGGAGACACATCTGCCTGTGATACCTCTGCTTGTGCCTTGAGTTCTGTTCTTAATTATGACGGCTATTTTTAGCCCAGACTCATGGCCTGGTGGATTTCCCATTATAGACAGGAGCTGTGGAGGGCCCTCATCTCAGGCTGTCTTGAAATGAGGCCATCCAACGTGCTGTCAGCCCTGCTCCCTAATTAGCACAGCGTGGTGGGGACGAATTCATTATTGTTTGCTTTGGGATTGGACCCAGAGACACCTCCTGACTCAAAAACCCCCAGCTCAGCTCAGCACAGGGCTGGGCATGAGCACCCAGCCTGGAGGGGCTGCAAAATAAACCCAGGGAAGGGTGGGGATATTTCTTTCTGAGCATCCAAAGCAGGATCCTTTAGCAAGGAGTGCACCCAGTGCAGGTTGGGGGACGGGAGGTTCATTGAAAAGTTCCTGAGGGATGTTTTTAGCTGGTGGGGAAGCAGCAGGAATATCCTTCAGGCTCTGTTTCTGCTGCAGCCTGAACAGGTGGGTTGGTTTGCATTCTGTGCATCACAGCCAGGGGAAGCAAAGGGACTTTCTGGGCTGCTCAGGGTGTTTATTGACCCTCCAGCCCTGCCCTGAAGTGGTAAAAACCTGTGGCACCTGGAGATGTGGTTTTAGCAGGACTGGAAGGTTGGGCTCGATGACCTTGAAAGTCTTTCCCAACATTCATCATTCTCTGATTTCTTCCCAATACAGTGCTTGGCAGATCCCAGCTGAGGAAAACAATGAGCATCCCTGCCCTTATAACCAAGCAATTACTCAGAGCAAGGCCCTTTTAAAATATTTTTTAAATATTTAAATATGAGGATTTAAATACAAGGATTTTTAAGGGATTTTTTTTTTTTTAATATGAGGATTTTAAAAAGCTGAGCTTCGTGTCCAGCTCTTTCCCACCCCAGTGTACCTTCCAGGGAGGATGCTGAGAAATCATTGGCACTGCCAGGTCCTCCAAGGTCCAGAGGCACAGTGAGGGCCTCATGGAAACCCTTGTGGATGATACATGTGGTGTCACCTCTGATTTATTTATATCCCTCAGAAAAACCCTGGAGGAAACACAATTGCCCTCTGAATTTGTTACAGAGGCGTCCTCACAATAAAACACTTCAGTGGAGCAGGAGGAGATTTAAGGAGGGAAATACTCAGACTGCTCAAGTGGCCACAGCTCAGCTCCTAAGCTCCCCTGGGCTGCTCCCCCAGGCTTTGGGGACAGGGACCTTCCCTCCCCTAAACAAAATGCTTTTCTCCTATGAGGCACAAGCCCCTAAGCTGTGGTTGTGATGGAAGTGCTGTTATTTTGGATAAGAGGAGCTCCTGGCCCGCTAAACTTGGCCTGATCCTTTTTTTACCCCAAGCAAAGGCCGTGGGAGAGCAGCAGCTCTTCAAAATTGGGAGGAAAAGAAACACACACCCCCCCCCAAAATAAAATTCATAAAGGCAATAGGAAACATCTCTTTTAACCCCTTTGCCAAAGCCTCATCCTCCCCTCAAGCCTTTCATGCTCCTGCTTGGGCTGTAAATGAGGCAATGCAGCCACGATGTGAGGGGCAGCAAAACTGACCAGCATTTCTCTGGCACAGACACACTGCAAAGAGAAATGTGGGCTCTCCGTGACCAGAAGTGCTTTCCAGGACCTTACCAGCACCATTTCCAGCAGACTTCAGGCCATGCTTCATTCCAAGAGCTCTGAAACACCTCGGGGATGACACAAAGCAGGGCTGTAACTCTGGGAAAACACGGTATTTTGTCCAATTCATGGACAGCTGGGAAAAAACCCACCTCGGGTGAAATGATTTTGGAGTGGCTGCGACGTCCTGTTTGGTCCGAAAGGAACCGGTTCCCTCCAGTTTTTCGAGAGTGTCTTTTACCTGACATTTTGAAAAGGCCACAATCCTTCATCTCAGAGCTGCAGAGCTTTCATTTGGGGGGTTGGAATTTCACTGTGGCTTCCTGAGGTCTCCTGGATCTGGAGCAGGACTGCTCCGTGTCCTACCCCAAAGCTGGTGCTGTGTGTCCAGCTGGGGACACACTGGGGGCACATGGAGCCACTTTCTCTGATCCCAGGGAAGGGTCTGAGGATAATTTTTTGGGGAATAAAGAATTACTGACTGACATGAATCTGGTTAAAACCCTCAGTGCCACAGAGTCACCATCATTACCAAAGGAAGTCTCAGCCAAAGCTCATTGTCAGCTGAGATATAAAAAGTCCAACATTCCAGCTTTAAACCTTCTGTTTTATTGCAAACAGGCTTTCCTGGGAATCCTTCATCCAGAAATATTGGTGATAACAGCTAACCAGGAATAGAAATGCCTCTTGCTGGAGGCTTGGGAAATATTCTGTCTCCTGGGGTTTAGATCTGTTAAAAGAAGGGTTTTCATCACTTTAGCACCCAAAGAGTTGCTCTTCCAGCACCATCACAGAATCATGGAATGGTTTGGGTTGGAAGGGAACTCAAAGCCCATCCAGTGCCACCTCCTGCCATGGGCAGGGACACCTTCCACCAGCCCAGGTTGCTCCAAGCCCCGTCCAACCTGGCCTTGGACACTCCCAGGGATCCAGGGGCAGCCACAGCTTCTCTGCCCAACCTGTGCCAGGGCCTCCCAGCCAGCAATTCCTTCCCAATATCCCACCTAACCCTGCTCTGGCAGTGGGAAGCCCTTCCCCCTTGTCCTGATACTCCATGCCCTTATAGAATTTCCTTTCCAGAGACTTTCTCTGACTGTTTGTGGGCCATCAGCAACAAGCCTTAAAAACATGTGATTAAAAGAAAAACAACCCTGGTGTTAAATAAGTATGGACTACCTTATAATTAATTTAAGATTAATGGGAACAACCGAGTTAAAATTCGGTAATGATAATTAGCAAGCGAATTACAATAAAGGAGAAGGCAGCAACTAAAAGTAATTATAGTGTACATACATTGAGATCCTGCACTGCCTAGGAAATAACACGTGTGCTTGGAGATAAGTACACAGTGGGACAGCACAGCAGGGCCCCCCAGCCTGGCAGCACTGCTGGAGTCCTGGGGCTCGAGCATCTCCTCGGGGTTCCCGTTGGTGCCATTAAATCCCAACCTGAGCAGGGCCCGGGGCTGGGGAGCAGAGCTGAGGAAACTTTGTGAAAGGAGATGAGTTCTTTATCCATGTAATGGGTAATGGGAGATGAGACAGAGAGCCACAGAATCATGGAATGGGTTGGGTTGGAAGAGACCTTAAGGATCATCCAGTCCCACCCCTGCCATGGGCAGGGACACCTTCCACCAGCCCAGGTTGCTCCAAGCCCCGTCCAACCTGGCCTTGGACACTTCCAGGGATCCAGGGGCAGCCACAGCTTCTCTGGGCAACCTGTGCCAGGGCCTCACCTCCCTCCCAGCCAACAATTCCTTCCCAATATCCCATCCAACCCTGCCTATTCCCTCTTGTCCTCTCCCTGCATCCCTTGTGAAAAGGGGAGGGAGGCTGGAGCAGCTCAGAGCAGCCCAACAGGACCTCCTGGTTTTGGCCCAGCTCTGTGTTATTTTGCATGCTGGATATTCCCTCTCCCATGGGTTCCTCATGGCCATTTGGCTTCTGCAGTCTCTGTTTGGATCCCTGTGCAGTCACAACCTTTCCCTGGTTGGGTGGGGGGGCAGCACCATCTCCAAGTGTCCTCCCGTGGGATCTTGAGCTGCTTCTCCAGAACAAGCACCGCAATAAGTGACAGAGCCTGGGCTCTCTGAAGGTCCAAACCAGCCTGAAGGGCAGCAGGATCAAACCACAGAATCACTAAGGCAGGACTAGACCTCCAAGATCATCAAATCCAACCTTGGGTGCTGGGGGTGAGCAAAGCCTGGTGCTGCTTTGATGCCTAAAATCGGCTCTTAAAAGAAAACCCCTTTTATTATCCCTTTTATTAACATGGCAGTGACAAGCTCTACTAAAACTTCTAGTGTGTATACATACATATATAAAAATATAATATATAGAATATAGAATATAATATTATTCTATATAATATATGATATATTATATATTTTATTATATGCAATATATTTATATATGGTTTATATAATATATATAATATATAATATGGATTTTAAGGCATCAGGTTGGACTCACACAAGGGTCTTGAACAAACCCCTTCCCCTCTTCTGGCTCTTTCCAGTTGGGAACAACCTGCCTGGGGCTTTCTTCTTCTTCTTATTATTATTATTCTTGCCAGATCTCCCCAAAAACAGAGGGGCATCCCCCTGGCACGGCCCCAGCCAGGCAGGGAAGGGCAGCACAGCTCCCCTGGCACTCCCTGGGGTGGGAGCAGGGCTGTGTCACCTTTCCCCCCTCCCCTGTCACTGTCACAGGGTGCCAAAGCATCAAATTGGATTGGGATTTGCAAATGACAACTCTGGGAGCAGCTGAGCAGAACCAGAGCGCTGACAAATGAGTAAGTGGCTGATGTTCATTTGGCACAGGTCATTTGTTAGGACAGAATCCTTCCCCCCCCACCATTCCCTCCCCCCATGGGTTTTTTATACATCCAGATTTTGTTTCAGCATTTCAGGGCTCTGATTCATCGACTCAGACCACTTGAGGTACAGACAACAGCGAGAGTTGCATTCTAACTAGGAAACAGAGCTGTTTGAGGAGTGGCCTCTTTGGAGAGGTTAACATTGTAAATGCATCTTAAATGTCTAATACATAATCAAATGCCATAAAAATGGAAATGTTATGAGTATTGAAGCCCAGAGAACAAAAATCATTGCTCATTGCTCCTGCTACCAAAGAATTCGTCTGTGAATACAAGCTGCAAACCCTCCTGCAGTCACATTCCTGGAAATATCAGGATGGAAATGATGAATGGGCTGTGCCTGTTCAGAGCTGTCCCTGTTTCAGAACCCTGGTCAGTGCAGGGTGGTCTCAATCACAGACCCCACAGGCTCTGCTAACCAAAGGTTGTCAGCTTTGTCCCAGATCCAGCCAACAAATCCTGGCCTTAGTCACCAGCCTTGCCCTGCTGGAGACACGTTTTGGGACATCTCCTTCAACCATCTGCTCATATTTCAGCTCAGCAGAGGCTTTCTGTGGCCTGATTTACCAAACAGAGGAAGGTTTTGGGCATTCCTCTCATGCCAGCCCGTTCCAGGTGTCACCACATCACCCCCAGTCCCTTGCACTCCTCAGCCCAACTGCTGACAGGAGGGACCCTCCCCAGAAGCCCCACCAGGCCCCCAGACCTTAAAGGCAAACAGGCCATTGTCAAAGTGCTTCTGGAACACAGGATTTTCCCTGGTAAGCGGGATTTGGCAGAGAAATTCCAAGCCCTGCCAACTGAGGATGTTTGGATTCGGCTTTTTCACTCAAAATGTCATTTATCCAACTAAAGTGGTATGTAGTGGAGGGCTGGAGCTGACAGCCACCCCACCCCAAAGCAGCTGCTGCAGGGGGAGGAAAGGCAGCAGCAGAACTCACAGTTAGTTGGTCCAAGGCCCCATTTCCCATTTTCAGAGGAGAAAGTTGCAGCCTGAAGTGCTTTTCTATTATTATTATTTTTTTATTGAAAGGACTATTTGGGAAGGGAAAGAAAAAAAAAGGGTTGAATGTCAAAATTGCAAGCAAACAGCAGTTTTCCCTCAGCCCCTCAGGGGGAGGTGCCTGTGCTGGTTCCTCTCCCCTCAGTGCAGCAGAGACAACAACCTGGAGCTGAAGTTTTAAAGGGGACGAGTCGATCTTGACTTATTGTTATTATCTCCTAATAGTTTACACTGCATTATTCCATAATTACTCAGTGAATCACGCTGACACTTTCCATGTCGGCTGTTCTGCTGAGTTACTCCCAGGCCTGGCTCTGAAGGCATCATTACTCTTGCTCACAGAGGTGCTGCTCCCTGGGTCATGTCTTGCAGTTATCCCACTCCAGGAGAGCACAGAGACAACGTTTCCTTGGCTTTAGTAAGAGTTTTCCCATCTCTGTAAATAATTCCTCGTTAATTAATGCTCCAGCCAGCTGGTGCTTATTGTACAGCCCCATGAATAATAGAATGGGGAGTAAATCCTTATTTTAATAAGGCCAAGAAACACTTAATTCAACCACTGTGCACTAAATTAAACAAATCTCTTCCAAAGTAGCTGAGGGAAGGAGCTGCTCCCCTGCAGGGGTTGCTTTGTCACCACCTTTCTTCAGGCCACTGAGGCTTTTCTTGTGCCCACGTGGACCTTGCTGGGGCCACCTCCATCTCCTCTGCTTTGCTCCGGGGTCCTGCACATCCTGCACTGGCAGGGGCTGAGATAAAGGGCTGTTTCTCTGAGCTGCACTTTTATTGTGCTGATAGGGCTTTGATTTGTAGGGAAATTCCTCCCTCTGAGCCTCCCTGTCTCTCGCTTTTGAGCCAAACTGGGCTTTGCCACAGGGGGCAAAACCATGGCAGGGCAGCTCTTTGGATTTATTGCCACTGCTTTTTTTTTTCTTGCCAGAGAAGATTTTCCCCAGGGATGTTTTGTCCTTGCCAGGTGTGCTTTTCTAAGTGCTAACAGTGTCCAAAACCAGGTTGGATGGGGCTTGGAGCAACCTGGGCTAGTGGAAGGTGTCCCTGCCCATGGCAGGGGGTGGCACTGGAGAGGCTTTAAATGTTCCCCCCAACCCAAACTATTCTGTGGTGAGGAGGAAGGTTAAAAATGCTCCTCACAAGAGGAGGGGAATGTTGCTGCCCATGGAAGTGACTCAGGAAGCCAAATCCTCCCAAAGCTGCCTCTTCGGACCCCAGGGCACTGCTGGGGGTTCCAGGCTGGAACTGGAGCTGGCTCTTAACACCACAACCAGCTCAAAATTAACTCCTGATTTTCCTCTTCGTGGCTCATCCCCCTTTCCCAGGGAGCTCTGTCTGCTCCCAGGCAGGGAGGGGGATCCTGCTGAGCAATTTTGGGTCCCATTTGTGCACCCCCTCCCCATTCAACCCCCCTGCCCAAAGCAGCTCCCAGTTCTGTGCCAGCACCACCACGTCCAACGTGATGCCTCTCTGGGAGTCTGCAGCCTGTTTGATTAGAGCTCAGAACCCAGTGCAGGCTGTGAAGTGACTCACTTTCCAACAAGATGAAATATTTGGGTATTTATTTGATCTCACCCTTTCATTTCCCAGTGACAGAGCAGCCCCTCTTCCCTTTGTGGATTGGGAAATCCTAATCCAGTCCCTGCCAGGCCTGTTTCTCAGCAGGGGTTTCTCTCTGAAAGCAGCTGGCATGCAAATGTAATGCAGTCCTTTAAAAGTCAGCGTTTTGGGAGACTTCCATCTATTTATTTAAGATGTTTAAACTAGAAAGTACTTGCAGAGATAATGATTATTTATGACCAGGTGTCACACCTTCTTCAAGTACGGAGGGGCTCTATCCAAACACAGGGAAAACATCAGGCAAACAAGGAAATGATAAAGAGCTGGAATGTAAAGGGGATCTTTGATTCTGATCCATCCCCTTTCCAGCTCCAGCCTCCTGGGGGGAAGCAACAGACTGCTCCTGAAGCCATGGCACTGCTGGCACCCTCTGGCACACCGAGGGCACCACCAGCACCAGGAGTGGCTCGGGGAGGTGCCCCTTTTTCCAGGGACCTGAGCATCCCAAATGCAGCCAAAAGGAGGGTTAACTGTGAATTATTTAAACCCCTGGCCCTCCGTTCCCTGGGGTCACCCCCTCGTGTTTCAGGGCTTTGCTTCTCTGGGAGAGCAGCCCCAGCTTGGAGCCGCTTCAGGTGGACAAACCCCTGCTTGGCTCAGCCCAGCTGCATTCACTGGGGCTTTTGCATCTCCAGCATTCCATGGATTTCCCCAGCCCTCCAGCACGGCACAGGAGTAGTTTTCCAGCAATCCCATCTCATTTCTGAAAGGTTCATCCCCACAAAATGCTTGAGGCTGAATGTTCTCTGGCTAACCCTTCTCCCACCAGTCGAGCCCGCGCCTAACACGCTTTAGCAAGGGATAAATCTCGTAATCAGGCCTGGCTTGTTTTCCTAACAAACAGGGGGATTTGCTCAGACTGTCACCCTTAAAGCAACTGGTGTTTGGAAGACAAGCAGGAGACTATAATTACACCAGGCAAGCACGATGTGTGTACACAGACCTGCCTCCCAGGAGCAATCTGGGGCGGGTGTGCCAGGATCTTTGCATGGAGAAGCCCAGAGTTATTCTGGTCGCTGATTCAGCCCCTTTCCCACTCACTGGAGCAGCTCTGGACCATTTGCTGACCTGAGTTACAGCACCAAGTTCATGTGTGTGCATTAGGTTTGCACCAGCAAGGAGAGGACCAATCCACATCCAAAGGAACGGCTGGAGCTGTGTCAGGGCAGGGTCAGGCTGGATCTCAGGGAAAGGTCCTTCTCCCAGAGGGTGGTTGGCGCTGCCCAGGCTCCCCAGGGCAGTGGGCACGGCCCCAAGGCTGCCAGAGCTCCAGGAGGGTTTGGACAACGCTCTGAAGGACAGGGGGGATTGTTGGGGTGTCTGTGCAGGGCCAGGAGTTGGACTGGATGGTCCTTGTGGGTCCCTCCCAACTTAGGACATTCCATGATCTATGAAACCCAAAGGAGATGAGACAATCCTGGGTCACACAGAGCTTTAGGTGTGTTCCCTTTTAAGTGTCCTTCACAGTGTCTGGAGGCACCAGTTGAGGAGATGCAGCCTTTAAAGTGTCCTTCTCACTGTCTGGAGGCACCAGTTGAGGAGATGCAGCCTCAGAGCAGGCAGAGCAGAGCAGAGTGTCGTTGATGAGCTGCTGCATCCAGAGGGGCTGAGGGGCTGCAAAACCTGTCAGAGCCCGAGGACACACTCCCTGGGTGTGATCCTGCCTGCCCTGGCACTGGTCACACTGGGAAGTTGGAGGGGGAGCAGCTTTTGCTCAGCCCAGCAATTCCTGCCCCCTCGCCCTCACGTTCCCGGGTGGACGCTGAGCTGTGCAGAGCACACACCTCCAGCTCCTCTCTCCAGTCAACCCTGTGAAGCAGCAACAGCTTTCCCTGGGTTCTGGTGGGCTCCAGGAACTTTTCACTGAGTGATAAGCAGATCACAAGCAGCTGATTCCTGGCATTCAAAAAAAAAAAAATTAAAGTTATTATTATGTGTCTTTATACGACATCAGTTGGAAAGCACAGGAGTCTTTCCAAAGCTCAACAGAGCTGCTGGGGTGGGTATTCCTGAGCTCTCCATTCATGCCTGTGTCCAGGAACCCCTTCCCACTGTCATGTAAGACTGTGAGAGGAGATGTATTAAACCACCCCGAGCCTCTGCCTTCTCCAACATCCCCCTCTGACAAAAACACACCCCTGGAGGAGGGGGGAGGAATAAGGTCAGTGACTTTTCCATGGGCAGATAATGACAGGACAAGGGGGAATGGTTTTAGACTAAACCTGGAGAAATTTAGGTTGGATACTGGGAAGCAATTGTTGGCTGGGAGGGTGGGGAGGCCCTGGCACAGCTTGGGCAGAGAAGCTGTGGCTGCCCCTGGATCCCTGGAAGTGTCCAAGGCCAGGTTGGATGGGCCACTGGATGGGCTTCAAGGTCCCTTCCCATACAGTGATTCCATGATTTGTAACCCCCAGACTTGCAGCTGAGGTGCTGGAAGGTCCCCAGGAGACAGATGGTAGCCCAGCACCGATTTTCAGCCCAAAAGCTGGGGTGCCTGCACAAGACCTCGTGGACACCAATTCCAGCTGTCCCAGGCTAAGCTTTCCCTGCACAAGATGCCAGTTTTCCCTCAGGTTGGCCCCAAGATCAATATTTTGAATTCCTCCTTCTGTTTCCCCGAGGTCAGCATCAGGTGGTTTGCAATTATCACCCCGAAGCACCACGTTACTTCAGCCGGAAAGGCAGAAGAAAATAAATTGGAAATACTGATTATTTGTCTGGTGCAATTACTGTGAGAGCAGCTCCCTGGGGCCTGGCTGCATAATGTGATGCCAAGGAACGTGAGGAAAGACATTCTCTTGTCGTGAGAAACACCCACCACCGGGAGGATGTTCAAGGAGTTTTGGTGTCCGTGTGGAAATGCCTCATCTGAGTCCCTTCTCTCCCACCTCAGGGATGGGATAAACCTGCTGTGTCACTGTTTCCAGGGGGAAAACAAACCACTCCTGCTTTTCCTCTGTTTCGTGGAGGGTTTGAGGAGGGGTTTTGGAGTGTGATACATGAACTGGCAGACTCCCAGCTGCTGATTTTCCCCCTTATCTGAAGACTCCTGAGTGCCCATCGCTGTTCGTGGCACTGAGGGATTGGTTGTGGCAAAGCAAAGGGAGGATTGGGAGGCGTCCCTTCCCTGGATTTCAGAGCCTGGAACATTGGCAGGGGAGCAAATCCTTCCTTGAAGCATCTTGTTTACAAGATTAATGGCAAAATTAAACCCCAAAAACAATGGAGAAGTTGTTGAAACAACTCAAATTCTTGCGGATACAAAGGAGGAAGAGGAGGGGACGGCCCCAAAAATGGGGGTGCTCAGGAGGGGCGTTTCCAATCAGGCTTTCCCAGTTCTCCCTGGAGCTTTTACATCGATTCAAACATTCCTAAAACCACTGAGGGTATTCCTTCAGGGAATGTCTCTTCAGGAAAACTAATTCTGGCAACATCTTCCTTTGAGTCAGTCCAGATGTCCCTCCTAGAGGAACCTTCTTTCTGCTGCAGTTTCATTCCTTCGGGGCTTTTTCCATCTAAGAGCTTCCTTGCTTTTGCCTTCCCGTGGGATCATATTAAAGAAGAAAGAAGGTATTTTTATTAATAATAATAAAAATCAGTTGTCAGCCATCAGATGAGCCAAATGCTGGAACGTACAGGGTAATATTAATTGAAAAAGGGTAGATTTATATTGGATATCCAGCACCTGCTGCACCTTCACGTGCCACCCCAGAGTCCTTAAGGATGGAAAAGACCTCCAAGGCCATCAAGTCCAAACTGTGACCCAATCCCAGCCCACTAAAAAGCCACCTGTGGTTTTTATCCTTGGCCACCCAAGATGGCCAAGCTCTGGCTCTGTGGGGTGAGGGGGAGCCAGGAATCCCCCAAAACTCCTCAGCACCTGCAGGGGTGGCTTTGCAAGAGGCATCAAACTCCCTCTGCTGAGCAGGAGCAGGACCCAGCCCTAAACATTCCAAGTTTCCCAGTGTTGGTTGGTTTTGGTTTGGTGGGTTTGGTGGGTTTTGTTGGCTTTTTTTTAAATCAATGTCATGTAAAATTATGTAACTGCAAAAAAGCATCTGAAAAACTTAAGGACGGCGCTTCTATTTTATCAAACCTTTCCTCCATTAATCTTCCCACACAACTGCTGTCACCCATTAGTCTGCCAGAGGAATGTGAGATGGATCCTCTCTGCTTGGCAGCTCAGCAGGTAACGCTCACCTGCCCTGCCAGCCCAGCCTGCTCATCCTATCCCTGGGGATACTCATTCCCTGTGCCAAGGGCAACGGGAAGATTAGTGAGGACAGACCTTTAGCACCAACCCAGTGGCCTCTAATCCTGGCCAAACCACATAAAGAAGGTGACCCCCCCTCCAAACTCTCCTGTAGCAGCCTCTGGAATCACTGGTCACCTGGGATTTCCACAGCTGGGAATTGCCTCAATGAACCTGTGCTGAAAGAGCTGGCAATAATCCCACGGGATCTGCAAGGAACTGCAGCAGCTTTGGGGCTGTCAGATTTGATTCTTTGAAATAGTTTTTGACAGGAATTCAAGTTTCTTTTGATGGAGAGGGGGAGGTTTTTTTCCCCTGTGCAGAAAGGGGCCGTTTCCCTCGGGAAATATCACTGCAGAGCCCTGGAGCCTCCAGGAGCCTCAGGAACATGCCAGGAGCAGAGTTAGGTCAAAGCTGTTTGTCAGAGAATGGCCCTTTTTATGCTTCCAGCCACATCCCTCAGGTACTCCAGTGGTTTTTATAATAATTGCATTTATTGATTCCCTCCAATGTGACCCCTGAGCTCGGCTGGAGCGCGAGGGAGCCGGAGCAGCACGAGGCTGGGCTGTGCATGTGAGACATGGACCTTCCCAACCGTGCCTGTGCCTCTGTCCTGCCCTCACAACACCCTCTGTGCTGTCACCTCTGAAACCTGCTCTCCACCTCCTGCTCTTCCAGCCCTGGAAGTGTCCAAGGCCAGCTTGGAGCAACCTGGGCTGGTGGAAGGTGTCCCTGCCCGTGGCAGGGGGTGGCACTGGATAGGTTTTAATGTTCCTTCAAACCCAAACCACTCCACGATTCCCCACACGGAGCAAATTACTCCCAAACAAAGGGGAAAAAAAACCCACCAAAAACCAACCCCCTAAAGTAGAATTGTTGCAGCAGCAAATTATCCTGCAATTCTTCGTGCCAGGGCTCCCATAGATTTGGAGACTGGGAGGTCTCAGCACTTCAGGGGCTGATCCTGCCTCTGGCACCACTCCAAGGCTGTTCAACCCTTCAAATTCCAGTCCCCAAACTGGCTCAGTGAGTTAAATATTGGCTTTCCAGCCGATGCAGGACACAAAGCAGCCTCCAAACGTGGCCCTGGTGCCGTGGGGATGAGCCTGATGTTGAGGTGACCCTCTCCTTTCATCCCAAGCGAGCTGTGCTCAGGTTTCAGCCACTGAAACCCGATTCCTGCTGTTACAAAGGACGGGGACGTGGCAGCCTCTTGCCTTCGCTTGTATTTGAAACGGCAACAGGTTTAAAGAGGAGAAAGGGCTGTTTCCCACCTGGCTGCCAGAGGAGTCTTCAAACACCTTGGAAAGACAAAGAATAAATATTGAGTCAAGAAATCGCTCCCTTAATTTGATTTAGGAGCAAAACTCCCGGGGAGAGAGAGGTGATTTTTCAGTCCCCTTCAGCATCTGAACACAGGGCAGCTTTCCCTGGGGTTTGCCAGGTTCTGTCAATTCAACCTGAGGGAAAAGGGGCCAGCAGAGGCAGCAAGGGTGCGATTAAGGCATCAGGGGAATCGTCTCTCCAGACAGAGGAGGTGCCATGAAATATTCACCAGGACTCCTCCCAGGTGTCCTGGTGTGACCACAGGGGCTGGTGCTGTGTTCCGTCCTAGGAAGCTCCAGGCTCCTCTTTTCCAGGGGCTGTTCCTCTTGGAAGGAAGAAATTTGGGGTCAGGTGAGGTGCAGAAGAGCCTCCAGACTCACCTCCTTATCCCAGCTTTATGCTCATGTGGTATCCAGAATTATCCCCCCCAAGACAGGGAAGCTGGAACTCCCTCCTGCACTTCCCACTGTCACATCCCACTGCCAGCTGTGAAAGTGGAGGTGATGCCTAATCCCATATGAAGGTGTAGGTGAAGCCTAATCCCAGCTGGACCAGCTCACACAACACAGGATCAAAGCCCTGATCTGCCCAGCCTGAGCAGGAAAGCTCAGAGGGTTTTCCCCTTCCCCACATTCCTTTCCAGTTAAGCCAGGGAAAGAAATGGCAGCCCTGAAGCCTGGCTGCAGCCCTGCCCTGTGGATGAGCTGCCCCAAAGCTCTGCAGTTCAGAGGCCCAGGCAAAAAGTTGGAATGTTATCTACTTTTCTGAGAGATGGAAAAGTAGATAGGACCCAATTTTATTTTTTTTTCCCTGCTGAAGATGGAATCATTTTCTCCAGCCTCTGGATGTGCCTCATGCATCCCCTCCTCCCCTGCAGTCGTGCAGGGCTCCTTTTTAAAGGCACTGCTTTCTCTTTTCTCGTGTCAGTGCTTTATCTTGGGCTGGATGGATCCAGGATAGCTCCAGGAGGGCCAGGGAGAAGTGCACCAAAAACTCCCATGTCAGGTACCAACATCAGGTACCTCCTCTCCTGGCTGACTGTCCATCCTGACAAGAGCATGGAGGGACAGGGCAAGGGGGAATGGCCCTAAGCTGAAGGAGATGGGATACTGGGATACACATTCCTCCCTGTGAGGGTGGGCAGGCCCTGGCAAAGGGTGCCCAGAGAAGCTGTGGCTGCCCCTGGATCCCTGGAAGTGTCCAAGGCCAGGTTGGACGGGGCTTGGAGCAACATGGGCTGGTGGAAAGTGTCCCCGCCCATGGCAGGGGTGGCACTGGATGGGCTTTTTTTTTTGCTTTTTAATGTGCTCCAAGGAATTCGTGTTAAAATGACTTCTTGCCAAACCCAGAGGTACTTTCCTTGGTTTCATTTCCTCTCCTTTTTTGCTTCAGCCCTGAAATGGAAAACAGGAAAAAGAAAAAGAAAAAAAAAAGGAGATAATTGGGAAGATGCCAACTGAGAAGTTTAAAATAGATTTAAATCCTTCCTCTCCTCTACCTGCAGGAGAATTATATACATATATATATTCATACACATATATATAAACACACATACATACATGCATATATCTCTGTATCTATATTTATGTATTGCCATTTTGTTCCTTTCAGGAAAGGCAGTGAATAACGGTGCTGTCAGGAAATGCCCATTTAACCAGGCTCTGCTAATTAGAGGTCACAGGACAGCCCTGCCCAGTGTGGCACTGCACAGGACCCCTGAAAATCCAATTCCAAATGGATGTCAAGCCCGTGGATCAGCCACACGACTCAGAGTCCCCACCAAAATCTGGGAGGAGGGTGGATCAAATCCTTTCAGAAGGGAGGGGGAGTCCCACAAGTGTTGCCAAGGCAAACGTGACACCTCTGTGGGGTCCCAACCCCAGCTGAGATCTGGCTTTTCCTAAAACCTTCCTAATTAATCCTCAGCATCCTCCTGCATAATCCCCCCAAATCCCACTTTGATTTGCTTTCCCCACGCCGTGAGTCGCAGCCTAATCCCCCAAAAAGAGCAGCCACATCTTTACTCACTTGGCCATTTGTTTGATCTCTCTTAGGTTTTTTTTTTCCTGTTAGACACCACACGAGGCCCAGAAAATGAGACATCCAAAAGTCTCCCTATTTTGGGGGCTGAAAGCAGACAAAGTGCAAAGGTTTTTACTGCTCTGCTGCTGTTTGGATAAAGGGGGCAGGTTAAGGAATAACCATACACTATTTATGGGCCTTCAGTATTTTGTGTTTCACCTCCCTGCCCTGAAAACTCCCAGCCCTGAACCCTGGGAAGTTCTGGAGCTCAGCACTAACTCAGCATGAGCTCACTGCTCCAGGGGGCTGCAGGGCTCTGTGCAATTGGGGGTTTGGGGGTTTCCAGCTCTCAGTCACACTGAGTGGGTCTGGTGGGAGAAAAGTTTGGGGTTGACTCTCCTTTTGCTCCCTCACAGGGTGAATTAAATAATAATAACAAAAGGCTCCAGCAGAACAAAGTATTATGATTGACTTTCCAGGGGGGTTAAAGCTTTCATTTAATGCTTTTTGTCTTTACCTGAGTTGATGTTTGAAGTGAAAATGAAGTTTCAGAAGAAGGCAATAATGCTTTTGCTTAGGAAACCTTCCCAACATTTGTCTTTCCTTCACCTTTCAGGGGCACACAGGTTGTGTTTGGGGGGGGGGGAGGGGAAATGACAGAATTCACCCAAAATAATTCACCGAATTTCTCACTTATCGTTTGATTTCCATCCGTAATCTATCCTCCAACAGAAGGAGCAAACTCACACAGCCCAAGAGATAATTTCAGAAGTGCCTTGTTGATTAATTAGCAATATTTATTGACAGCAGCTCTGTTATTTCTTCCAAGTATTAAGCCCAATAAGCTTTTCAGGCTGTGTAAAGAATTAAGCAGGACTCTGCTGCAGCACGGGGTGAAAGAATTAAGCAGGACTCTGCTGCAGCACGGGGTGAACAGGTAATGAATGAGCTGCTTTCTCCAATGACTTGAGAAATGGAGACGATTTCCAAAGCCTGGGTGGCTGGGCAGGGATAAATTTCCCACCAGCTGATCCCAGCTTGGAATTTTATGGTCCGGTTTGGTCTGCTTTGTCTTAGTAATGTTTTCATGGTGAAGCTTTTGGATTTTAGCTCAAGGTGAAGATGGTCTTGGCCACCCCACTCCTATTTACCATCAGCTGTTTTCCTTTAATTGAGCAAAGTTGCTTTGCTGGAATAAATCAGGTGGGGAGATGGGAGCAGATAATTTGGAGTGGGAGCATCTAAGGGGAAGAGGCAGTTTTCCATGTAAACCTGCTGTTCCTTCCCTTACAACCCCCTTTTGCCAGGCTACTCCCACCCCCAAAAAGTGAGGGGAAAAACCCTCTGGAGAAGGGGAAGAGTCGAAAATAAGCACGTGGCCACAGTCCAGGGCTGAGCTGGGTTTCTCCAGCCAGGCACAATCCGTGGTCCAGGCACTGCCAGAGAACCTGGGACCGTCTGTGCCGCGGGGTAACGAGTTCGTGGGGGAGGGAATATTGGAGGACGTTTACAGACAGGCACCTTTTATTTCCTCGGTTCGTGGCGATATATCACGGGTCTAACAGTCTCAGACCGCCTCGCGGCGAGGCGATTGGGATGTTTATTATCCCGAGAGCGAGCCAAGGGGAAAAAAAACCTCCCTCTGATTTCAACAGGCGGCAGGGAAGGAAAAAAAAAAAAAAGAAAAATAAAAGCTGAGGTCGCTCGGAAAGCCGGCGGAGAGACTGAACGGGAGCTCCGAGAGATCGCGGTGGAACGGATTTATTGGAACCTCTGCCCTTTCCCCGCTCGGTTTACAAAAGGTCGCGGCCGTGCCTTGGGGGTGGTTGGAAAGGTTTGGATGTTTATTAGCAGTGCTAAAAAAAAAAAGAAAAAAAAAAGGGAAAATTCCTGGCGGGTGTGGATACGAGCACTGCAAAGCCCCGAAGTTATCTGAGGGCGTAAAGCTGAGCCCGCACCGAGTCGTGCAAATCGCTGCTGCCAACACCCCTATATCTGGAGGGCACAACCTCAGGCCCCTCAATCCCATTTTTCCCCATGATCCCAGAGCCAGGAGCGGGATTTGGGGGACGGCTTGCCACCGAGTCGGGCTTTGCTGCACGTTTGCAGCTTTGCCACAATAATAATAAAAAAAAAAGAAAAAAGCAACTCTCCGGGAGAGGCTGGAGATAACCGGGCTGTAACAACTCCATCTATTGGGTAAAAATATACGGCTCGAAATGCACAGGGAAAATGAATTCAGAGGGAAAGAAAAAAAAAATCAGAGGGGATTCAGAGCAGTTACCGGCACTTACAGCTTAATTGGACACAATTAGAGGAATGTTTCTTGCTGCTGTTTGAAAGCAAAATGAAGGTAAAGGCACCTGCTTCCAGAGCGCCGAGCTGAGCAAAGCCGGGGAGATGCCAGCCTGTATATCCCAAGTTATTCCCGTCTCGCAAGGTGTTGGGGGAAAGGGGCTTTTTCGGGGGGTCCGATGCAGGGACAAAAGGCGCATCTGACCCCAAAGGGCTCTCCGGGCTCGGCGTGAGGTGGGCAAAGGGCAGCGAGGGCCGGGGGCAGGGAGGTGATACTTCGCTGAGTACGTTTCTCCCCGATCCCACTCATTTCACGGGAGTGGAGGAGCTCGCAGCAGCTTCGCCAAGGAGCCCAAAAAGCCAAAAGCCCCCCCGGCCCAAGCAATCCCCCCCCCCTTTGCCCAGAAAACAGGCGGCTACACAGAAGAGGCTGCAAAGCTCGCCTGTGTTTCCCGAGGCTCTGCCTGGCTCCGCGATATCATGTTTTCCCCCGGGGATGCTGAAAAGCAGAAAAACAAACTCCTGCTGGAGGAGGGAGCGGGGAAGGGGGTGGGGGGGCGGTGGCGGCTCCGCCGGGGGATAACGTGGGGGTGGAGGAGGAGGAGGAGTAGGGGGGGGGCGGCTACTCCGGTGAAGCAACGGCGCGATCGGGGCCGAGCATCCCTCCCTCCTTCCCTCCGCCTCCCGAGCGCGGCTGGTGCCGAGCGGCGGGGCTGCCACCACCGCGGCCGGCGCTGGCACCTCGCGAAGCTTCGCCCCGCTCTTCTTCCACCTCCTCCTCCTCTTCTTCCTCCTCGCCGGCGGAGCGCGGGATGGGAGCGCGGGGCCGGCGGAGCGTGGGGCGGGCGGGCGCGGGCCGGGGGTAGGTCCCGCATCGAGCGACACCGGGCGGGAGGAAGGAGGGTTTTTGTCCCGCAGCGAGCGGGCGTCGGGAAGCAAGAAGAGGAAAGGGGGAGCCGGGGGCAGGGCGGGAAACCCGCGGAGAAGGGAGAGGCAGAGGGAAGGGGGGAGAACCCGGCGGGTGCGGAGCATCCCCGGTGCGGGCGGGGCGCGGCGCCGCAGCATGTGAGCGGCGCGGCCGGGCACGGCTCGGGGGTTGGGGGGGAAGGCAGGCGAGCAGGCGGGCAGGCAG
>JAWWES010000080.1:3773239-3785805 GCA_035583135.1 Lophotriccus pileatus | reverse complement strand
GGGGTGGGGGGGGAAGGCCGGCGCGCCGGCGGGCAGGCAGGGAGAGTGGCTCGGGCGGCGCGGGCGGATCGCGGCGGGGGCCGCCCCGCTGCCCCCCGCGGGGGTGCGGGGAGGCGGCGGGGCCCGGCATGCCGCGCTGCCGGAACTGCCGCCGCCGCTGCTGCTGCTGCTGCTCGCTGGCCGTGCCGCGGGCGCTGCCCCCGCCGCTCGGGGCGGCTGCGGGCGGTGGGGGCCCGGGGATGTTGCGGCGGCGCTGAGCCCCGGGCGGCGGGGAGCGCCCATGGCGCGGGGGCGCGGGGCGCCGGCGCTGCGCACTCGGCTGCACGGGCTGCGGCACATGTGCTCGGGGCGGGCGGCGCCGGCGCGCCGGGCTCTCTGGGTGCTCGCCTTCTGCACGGCGCTCGGCTTGCTGCTGGCCTGGTCCTCCGACCGCCTGCTGCACTGGCTCGCCTTCCCCTCGCACACCCGCGTGCGCACCGAGTGGAGCCGCCAGCTGCCCTTCCCCGCCGTCACCCTCTGCAACAACAACCCGCTGCGCTTCCCCCGCCTCTCCAAGGGGGATTTGTACTACGCGGGGCACTGGCTGGGGCTGCTGCTGCCCAACCGCACCGCTCGCCCGCTGCTCACCGAGCTGCTGCGCGGCGACGAGGCGCGGCTCCGCTGGTTCGCCAAGCTGGCCGATTTCCGCCTCTTTCTGCCCCCCCGGCACTACGAGGGCATCAGCGCCGAGTTCATGGACCGCCTGGGCCACCAGCTGGAGGACATGCTGCTCTCCTGCAAGTACCGCGGCGAGCTCTGCGGGCCGCACAACTTCTCCGCGGTGAGTGCGCTCGGGGAGCCCCCGGTTCCTCTCGGTCGGGGGATGCCTCCCCCCCCACACTGTTCCCCTCCGTCTGGTGACCCTGGTTCCTCTCGGTCCAGGTCCATGTCCCCCCCCATCCCTCGCGTCGCTCCTGGCTCGCTGGCTGCGTGTTTTTTCCCACGGTGCCGCCGCTCGGGGCGTTGCGGGGTCGTGGCGGGTCCCCTCCTGGTCTGGCAGGGCACCCACTGCCCCCGGAGCTCCTCGGAGCCCCCCTCGGAAGCTGTGCCCCTGGAGCTGTGCCCCCGAATGCTTTCTTCTCCTCGGGACCGGAGCTGATGCTCTCTGGTCTAAGAGTGACTCTCCCTGGCCATCAGAGGGGGTGTGAGGGGCTGCCTGCTCTCTTAGTTTTTAATTAAATTAAAATTCTGTTGCTATCCTAGCTAGTTCTGTCCCGTTTTCCCTGTTGCTCCCAGCCTAGTTGCCTCTGGACTTTTCCCATCTCCAGCTGGGAAGCCCAGGTTCCCTCCGGTGCGCTCCGGCGGCAGGAGCGGGTCCAGCACCGCTCCGTCCCGCTGGGCTTTGATGGTGTCCTGCTTCTTTTGCTCCCGGTGGATTCCCGGGGGTCGGCTGAACTGTCCCCCCTGCGCGGCCGTGCGGGTTGTGCAGCGTGACGTGGTTTGAAATGACGAGTTTTGCGGGTCGGAGCTGCCCCGCACCTCCCACGAGGTGCGTGAGCCCCGGTGCGCCCGGCAGGGCTGTGCCCGTGGGATCGGATCCCGTAACTCAGGGCGGTGTTTTACAAACCACGGGGAGTCTCTTAGCTTGGAAAAATTCCCGAAGGGCTGTTTGCGAGCTGTGGCGTGATAAGAGGACACACGGAATCGCTCTTAGATGAGACCTGAAACCAGACTCGCTTGAAGGACCTTTTCATTGATAGCAGCCGGGTGTTTATTGTGCTGGAATATTCGGCTCCTCTAATCTCTGCAGATATCCAGGAGGGAGAGGTGTAGGCTGTGATTAAATACTCCTGCTGCTGTTAGTGGTGCTGGTGTCTGTGGGGAGAGATAACCGGCGTGAGCTGGGGAGCTGAATTCCCGGGTCTGTAAGTGCTGCCGGAGAGATGCAGCCTGAAAATCGAGCGGAATTGTCTCTTTGGACTTGTCACATCAGCCCAGCTGGCTGCTAAACTGTAAAGGGGAGGAGAGAGAGAGAGAATCCCCTGCGGGATGCAAGTGAGCTGCCCAGGAGCGGGGAGCGAGCATATGCTGCTTGCAAAGAGGAGCAGGAACGGCACAGTTTAAAAAAAATAAAATAAAAAATGAATTAAATGGCATATCAAGACAGAGCCTCTCTAGCAGGACGAGGCTGTAAACTGGTACAGTGGCATAAGGAAATTTGGGAATAACAGGCAGAAACAGGCAGCGGGTGGTGAGAGGAAAGCTGCCTCCCTCTCCCCGTGCCCAGGTACGAGTGTGATGATGTTTGCCAGTCATCAGTGGGGCCTGACTGCAGGTTTTATTGAACCCTTTCCCGTTCCAGGTTGCGGCAGACACGGCCGCGTGGCCCATGTTGTCCCAAGGAACGTAAATCCTTGGAGAGAGCTGTTTTGGCACGACGTGACCAAGGGGAGCGATGCAGGAGTTCAGGGCGGGCTCTGACAGTGGAATTGGTCACTCCCTGCTCTGCAGCGGCTGATTTGTGCCCCCAGGGTGGGCTGAGGAAGGGGGTCTTCTCCAGCCACCCTGCAGAGGTCCGAGAAGCTGCCTCTGGAGGGTGGGAGTGGTTTTTGGGACCTCCCTGTCGCTCCTGGCACGGGGAATCGCTCAGCTGAGGAAACAGGAAAAATACAGGGGAATTTTCTCCCTCTTCCTCCCATCCCGAAGGTTTTGTGGCCCCAGGGACACACCAGGCTGGAGGGAATTGGTGACCCCTGTGCCAGGAGACAGCTGGATGTGCCCTCCCTGCACCAAGTTGCTGGGTGAGGGGGGGTTGGTGCCAACTCCCTCCCGCACAGCACGTCCTTCCTCCTCTCTGCTTTAGAGCAGAAGAGAGTGACCTCTGTGTTGTCCTTGAGTGGAGGCTGAGGAGCTTTTCCACCTGTGAATGCCTAGCAAAGAGAGGTGTTTCTTGGGGAGGTGCTGGAAACAACTTCCTCGGGATCTGGTGCTGTGTCCAGAGAGCTCGTGGTGGTGGGATCTCCCTTCCCCGGGACGTGTCGTGTGGGATGGAGGTACTAAGCCGGGGGTTTAGGGTTTGCTGTGAGGGCTGAGTCTTGGGCAGCCTCAAGAACCCCCCCTGGTTCCTTGAAGCTTCTGCTTTTCCTCCTGAGCTGGGAGGAGATAACACCAAGGAGAGGCAAGAAAATTGTGCAGTTTGAACTGGGCACGGACGCGAAGCGAAACGTGGGAGAAGGATCGAGTGCAAAGGGAATAAATGACGGTGTAAAGAGTGTTTTGCAGTTTTTACATCTGCTCAGATGCTCAAAGAGCGCTTTCTGTCTGAAAAGACAAGAGTGAGGTGAGCTTTCAACACACAGAAGCCCAAACCAGACGTGGTTCTGAGCAAACAAGTCCTTGCTTAGATCTGAAGCAGAAGAAAAGGCTCTGGAGGAGGGAGCTGCTCTCCTTTTATCCCTTCCAACTCTGGAAGTGCATCTCACACAAGAGATTCCCTCTCCTTCCAGCCCCTGTTTAGACCTTTGGGGTAGGGTGGGATTTGCACTTGGGTGACACGAAGAAGTGAAGGGTCCCTCCAGAACAAGCCCAGCAAACCCACCATGTGGAGGTGGTGTGGCTTTTTAATTCCTTAATGTGTGTAGATACAGGGATAGCACTGCCCTGTGGGCTCAGGGCTGCAATCATTCAGTGAGTTTTAGCTTATTTATAAGTCAGGATTGAATTCTTTTCTTGCCTTGGTCGAGCAGGGGTTTGTTGGCTCTGTGTGCTCATTTCCATGGGCTGGAACTAAAGCTCGACCATTGCCCGATACATTCCACAGTCCTGGAATGGAGGGGTTGAAAGGGACCTCAAAGCCCATCCAGTTCCACCCCCTGCCATGGGCAGGGACACCTTCCACCAGCCCAGGTTGCTCCAGGCCCCTGATTCCAAGGGAAGGAACCACTCAGCAGTTTGTGTCCTTCAGAAACTTCTTCCAGTTTCCGATATAAACCTGTCAGAACTGGGCAGTTTAATGATTAAGGGTGGAATTTGCTTTCCCTCGCAGGAATGGCCCCATCTGTCAGGATCTGAGCAGCAGGATTAAGTGGACAGTGGCTTTGCTGTGCCTCACTTGGATTTGGGTGTTGATTTATTCCGCTGAACTCTTTTGTCTCCAGAATATTTATCTTGGTTGCCCTGTCCTTTGCTTATTGATTTCCTTCTCTTTATTATTTTTCATTCTGAGAAAGCCATTAATGCATCCAACTGCATCTTGGGCTCTATTAATGGGATGGGATGTTGGGCTAATTATCTCACCCTGATTTAATAACTCCCCAAAGCAAACTTAATAAACCCCCCAAATTGTACAACTGCCACCTCAGGGAGCTCTGAGTGGAGCCAGTTGGACTCACCCTGGCTCAGTGTGGTGCCAATTCCCTGCTCCCCCCAGCAGCATGCAGTAATGTTGCTAATTCTCTGTTCATGTTAAGGAATCTGAGCAGAAATTAGGGCTGAACTGTGTGCTGAGTGCTGCCAAAACGATGCTCGCTGGGAAAAATGGGCTGTGCCAAAGCAGCTTTTGGGGTGATTTAATGGATTTTGGGATCAGTTGGTCCTTGCAGTGAAGGTGGGGTGTTCTTGTTGCCCTGCAGAGGTGGTTGTTGAGGTGATTTGGAGAGCAGTTTGACTCTAAAAAAAAATGGAGATGCTTTGAAAACTCTTCTGTGGGAACGTTTTGGGGCTAATTCTTGTTCAGACAGGTCAAGACTTTACTGGTACCTTTCCTCACAGGGCCAACCAGGAGGAAACCCAGTTTTCAGTGGTCAGTGTTCAGCTGTCACAAAACTCTGGTTTTCCACTCCTCTGACTGTGGAGCATCTTCTTGAGAGGCAAAAATACAGATATTGAAAAGATACTGCCAAGCTGAGGAGGGTGTGGAGGTTCGTGGCAGTCAGAGAGGGACATCTGGGATGGATTTGGGAGGCAGGACCAAAGGAGAGGGTGCAATCTGGATGAGGAGGTGGTTTTTAATGAGGATGTGTTTGGGATGGAGCAGAGACAGGTTTCAAGGGTGAGGATGGAGAAGAAGTTGCCCAGTTGGTCTCCTGTCTGGACAGGCAGTTGGGACCAGGCCTTTCCTGCTTTGTGGAGGATCAGTTTGGTCCAGCAAAGCTTCTCAGACTTTTGCCTCTAGTGGTTTTTTTTGGTTTTTAATTTGAAAAATGACATTGGGTTTTAAAGGCTGGCACAAAACTGATGTGAGGAATGAGCCTCCCTGCTGGGTCAGCACTAACAGCTCCCAGCTCCATCAATACACTGCTCTGGAAGGCCAAGGGTGGAATTTTTCAAGCTGATGGGGGAATGTGCTGCCCAAAAGTCTTGATGAGAACTCGCCAGGCTCTGTAGGATGAGGCTGTTCAGGGAGATTTGCTTTGTACTGCTTATTTTGGAACATAAAAAAATAAAGTTCTTTATATTTTAGGGTTTTACAGCCCCTTGGTCTTTGTTTCTGGGTAGCACTGCAAGAGTGTGGTGAGGAGGATCATGGAATAATGGAGTGGTTTGGGTTGGAAGGGACCTCAAAGCCCATCCAGTGCCATCCCCTGCCATGGGCAGGGACACCTTCCACCAGCCCAGGTTGCTCCAAGCCCCGTCCAACCTGGTCTTGGGCACTCCCAGGGATCCAGGGGCAGACACAGCTTCTCTGGGCAACCTGTGCCAGGGCATCACCACCCTCGCAGGGAAGGATTCCTTCCCAATATCCCATCCAACCCTCTGGCAGTGGGAAGCCATTCCCTGTGTCCTGTCCCTCCATCCCTTGTCCCCAGTCCCTCTCCAGCTCTCCTGGAGCCCCTTTAGGCCCTGGAAGGGGCTCTCAGCTCTCCCTGGATCTTCTCCTCTCCAGGTGAACCCCCCCAGCTCTCCCAGCAGAGGGGCTCCAGCCCTGGGAGCATCTCTGGGGCCTCCTCTGGGCTTGCTCCAGCAGGTCCAAGACCTTTGGAGACTGAGTGTCTTCCTGGGAGGCTGCACTTGGGTCTTTCGCCCTCCAGATTTGGCCAGAAACTGTTCCTTTGCATCTCAGACTTTGCAGCCCGATTCCTCTGGATCCAGGTGCAGCAGCTCTTTGAACTCTGCCCAGCTGTTGGTTTGAACAAAATCTGGGCAGGTATTTTGGGGTGGAAACCAGCCCAGAATATCCTGAGTTGGAAGGGGACCCCCAGGGATCTTGGAGTCCAACTCCCTGGTCCTGCACAGGACTAACCCTGACTTTGGGAACTGGTTTTTTTTCAGGCAGGAAAGGGAAAAAACCCCAAAACTGTTCAGTGGGGAAAGGCTTTTGCTGAGGTTTTTCCACTTTCACCACGAAACCTCTCAGCTTCTCCCAGTTTTCTTTTGGATTCTTGTGGGTTGGAGCACGGACCAAACCCCTTGGCTTGTGTAGGGCTGTGCAGATGCTGTTTGTTGAGAGGAGGGAAAGCGTGTTTGGGAGAGGGGGATCCGATGGCAGAAACATGGGCAGGGATTTTTAACAGGACTTTTCCTCTGTGGGGTTTTTTTTTCCTTGTGTGCTGCTTTTTTCCCCTTTTTCCACTTATTGTGGAGCCATCCATCAGGAAACACAGGATGAGGGTTAGTCACGTGCTAGAAATGTGCAATCATCAACACACGGGTTTGGTTTAGTGATGGAATAGATTCCAAATAATTACTCACCTCCCTGCAGCAGAATTAACATAATTAGGGCCATAATTACAGTTACCAACCACTCAGGGATTTGGTGAAGGCTTAATTAATATTTGCAAATTGGATCTGTGACCATCTCCTGCACTGTGGGGACGAAGAACAGGAATTCTTGGTCCGTGGGTGCCAAAGGACGCTGGTGTGGGGAGGTGGAGTCAATCCAGGTGTTCTGCAGGATGGGAATCCTTTGGATTTAGGCTCCCCACTGCCCCCAGGTATTTGGGAGATGCTGCTCAGGCTTTACCCAATGAAAGGGGCTCCAGGAGACTGCTGGGTTTGCCCTTCCCTCTGGTCTGGTTCAGAGGGATGTCATTTATCCTGAAATTCCAGGGCTGCTGGAGCTTGTTCCCGGTGGGATCGTTGCACGGTGCCACAAGGGCTTTGCAGCATCCTGGGCTGGCTCCAGAAACAGCTGCTTTTCCCAGTGGGATGGATGAAATTGGAGCTGAGATCAGCTTTTCCTTTTGGGCTTACTTTTCCCAGCCTGTCTTTTATCCTGAAATCCCTGGATCTTGTTTCCCAGTGGTGCTCCAAGGTGCCCAGAAGGGCTTTGCAGCATCCAGGGCTGGATCCATTTTTCCCACTGGGATAGGTGAAGTTGGAGCTGGGATGAGCTTTTCCTGACAGGCTTGCTCTTCCCATCAAGTCACTTCTCCTGAAATCCCTGGGATGCCCAAGCTTGTTCCCAGTGGGATCATTGCAAGGGCTTTGCAGCATCTCAGGATGGCTCCAGGAGCAGCTGCTTTTCCCAGCAGGATCTGTGAGACTGGAGCTGGGATGAGCTTTGCCCTTTGGCCTTGCTTTTCCCATCCTGGCTGTGGATTTGCTTCCTCCTGAGCTGGGATGGAGGGAAAAAAACCCCTTTGATCCTTCTCATGTTCCCCTCCCGTTGGAGGAGCAGCTTCTCATCCTCTGGGATGGAGCAACTGCTGCAGGGGGTTATTCCAGCTCCTTCATCCCTGGGATGGGCTAAGCCTGTGTGTCTGTCCATAATTTTCCATGTGGATGCCACCCAGGGCAGGCAGAGTCCAGGCTGCTCCTGGATGCAGGAATGGTGTGGGATGTCCTTGTGTCTGATTTCAGGGCTGTGGGGCCGGGACTGGCAGGGGAAATCCTGCCTCCAGTGGCTTTCCCAGGCTTTGAAAAACACGAATCAGGCTCCAGAGGTGGGTGTTGTCCCCAAAAGGCTTCACAGCCCGTGGACAGGTGTGGCCAGGGCCACTTTCTATTGCAGTTCCCAGTTCTCCTGCATTTCTGGGCCGTTTTCAGCACTTCTTTCACCCTTCCCTAATTTCCTTTTCCCAGTCCTAAAGTCACCCATCAATCTTGATCTGCTTTGAAACGAAGGCTCTACGCTCTTCCCTCCTCCTGAAAACGGGGATCCCTGAGGCTGCAAACCTGAGATAACTCAGCTGATTCATTTCCCACTCATGGGAATTCTTCCTCTCTTTTTTATTTCTCTTTCCCCTCCCTGTAATTTCATGCAGTGGGAGCAGATATTTGTAATTTTTTTTTTTCAGTGATTGCTCCAAACTCCCCTCTCCCCCAGTTTTTATAATTTACTTCTGGAATAAAACAAACTCCGGCAAAACATCCTCCTCGACACCCTGGAGCTTTAAATTTTCCAATAATAAAATGGGAACATAAATTACGAACTCGAGCTGTTACTAATCTTATGACCACACTCACTCCCATCCTGATTTTCCTGTGGTATATTAAATCAAGAAGAATGGCCTATTATAATACAATTAGCTGTGATTCACAGGCAGGAATTACTGGAGCCAGTGTGGGGGGAAAAGCTTCATGAATGTGATTGGAAGAGGCTTGAAACCTTTGTGGTTTGGGATTTTTTTTTTCCTTTTTGCCTTTTAAAAACCCTTCAGCAGCTGCAGCCAAGGAAGAGGGGGGTGGGGGGGGAAACCATGGAATGGTTTGGGTTGGAAGAGTCCTTAAGATCATCCCATGGGCAGGGACACCTTCCAATAGCCCAAGATGCTCCAAGCCCCGTCCAGCCTGGCCTTGGACACTTCAGGGATGGAGGAGCAGGAGATGGAGAGCATCATTCCAGTGCCTGTGGGACACACTCTGTGCAGATCCCAAGTGCTTTGCCCCTCTTGTTTTCTTTTTGAATGAGATGTTGAAATTCCCTTTTGCACCTGCCTGTGAGAGAGAGGAAAACCCCTCTCTCCTCTCTGCTCTTAACCAGGATTTCTCCCACTCTGCCTGAGGGCAGACACTCCCCAAAAACCCAGGAAAACGTGCCTGGGATCACTTGCAAAACTGTGAGTCAAATTTAAGTTGAATTTTCTCCTCAGCCCTTCCTCAAGGTGCTGGAGGGAAGTTCCTCTGGTGCTTTTTTTCTTCCCTATATTTAGTCCAAAATCCTGGAAAACAGGCCAGTTTTTTTTTGCTGTGCGGCAGGAAAACAGCAGGGAAGGCCCTCTGGAACACACATGGGTCCCTCCAGCTGCACAGAACTTTATAACAAATACTTTGCAATAGCAGTGGGTTCTCTAAGGGGTGAACAGTCTCTACCCTGGGTTTTCTCCCCTTCCTGGCACAAGGGATGTGATGTGAGAGCTGCTCAGGGTGGGATGGGGGGCTTGGGATCATCTCCCCGTGGCTGGAGCAACAGCTCCCCTTGAGATCTCCAGCTCATCCCCTGCACTGGCTGCTAATTAAGCATCTCCTGCTCTCTAAATTCAGCTGGAGGCAACAATTTATTCCTTCAGAGAGCGTGTTTCCCCCAGAAGGTCTCACCCTGCCTGAGTTATTTGCTGGGAAACAATACTTAAAATATTTACCACGCGAGGTGCGTTGTTGTGCTCAGAATCCCAGCTCCCTGCACGCCACCAGCAGCTCCACAGGCTTTGGAATATCAAACACATCAATCATTCTGCTTTTAATAATGTCTGCAGCCATGTATCCTCCCTGTGGAAGCCTCCTCTGGGTCTGGGATGACTTTATGGCACCCAGGGCCGGGGCTGGATCCTGTTTTATCCGTGGTTCTCTTCTGCATCCACCATCGTATTTCAGCAGAGGAACCAGCCAAGGATTCCTGCAAAACTGCCTCTTTGCTGCTGGAAAGTGCATTTCCTTTTTATCCTTCCAAACTTGGCCTCCTCTTCTCTTTTCCCCTGCGTTGAACACGGCTTTGATTTCCCTCATCCCCTCCCTCTCCCTGCAGGTCTCTCGCTCTGCCAGTGCATGGCTGGAAGGATTAATCCTCCATCCTTCGTGCCCTCTGCTCTCACACCCCCTTTTTCCCCCCTCCCTGCTGGGTTTGGGGACACAGGAGCCCCCAGTCTTTTGCTGAGACAGTGGCAGGGCTGAGGTTGTGGTGGCAGGAGCTGTTTTCGGGGTCGCTCTCTCGTTAAATATTAATTTAATAAAAGGCAAATTTCCAGGCGTTAAAGGGTTGATCTCCCTGACTCTTACGCTCGGGTTTTCATAACCCTGGAGGGCAGAGGCTTCGTTTGTGGCTTTTTTGCTGGCAGAAAAAGCGAGGAGAGGGATGGGACAGATAGATGCTCCTGTCTGGGATGGTTTTCTTTGAACTCCTGCTTCAGGCTGCCAGGGCTGGGCGTGCCCCAGGTTGGCACAGCCTTTGGAAAAGGCTGCCCTGGGGCTCTGCATCACTCGTGGTGACTTTTCCTGGCCTTACTTCTCCTTTCTACCCCTTTCCTGCAGCTTTTGTCCCGCTGTCCCTGCATCTCAGGTGTCCTGTCCCTGGATCCCCAGGGAGGAGCTCAGCACCTCCCTCTCCGTGTCCCCTCCTCGGAAGCTGCACAGAGCTGGTCACCCCCTCAGCCTCCTTCTCTCCAAGCAGGCAATGCCCAAATCCTCAAGTGCCCCTCGTGCCTCCCAGCAGGGCAGCAGCTTTCCCTGGAAGTGTCCAAGGCCACAGGTTGGAGCAAGCTGGGCTGGTGGAAGGTGTCCCTGCAGCTTCTGTGCCTCAGCACAGCAGAGGGGATGTTCCACCTGGAAATCCCAGGGTTTAGCAGGATCAAAGCCTGGTGGCTGGCTGAGGGGTTAATTAAAATACCGTTTTAAGACGGTTAAAAGGTTTTTTAGGTGTTTGTGTTTTGCCTTCTGGCTCGGGCATGGCTTGAGGTGACATTTTCCAAGCTTTCCTTGATGGGTCTTAAGGATTAAACACTTAGATCAAAAAAATAACTAATCAGAGATGTTATGGGTGTCCTGAGTGCTGGCCTTTGAAGATCAAGCACGGTGTGATCACACAGCCCAGGGCCTGGCTGGGTGGAACCAAAGCCTGGGGTAATCTTGGGATATCGGAGCAAGTTAATGCTGTGGTCACCTAAACAAAAAAGTTGCAGGTTTTAGGGCTGGAGGGGAGGAAGGTTCTGCAGAGGGACCTGGACAGGCTGGGTCTATGGCCAGCAGTGAGAGGGTCAGCAAGGCTCTGCTCCAGGGAACAGGGACAGGAGGAGAGGGAACGGCCTCAGGCTGTGCCAGGGGAGGGGCAGGTGGGACATCAGGAGGAATTTCCTCATGGAAAGGGTTGTTAAACATTGGGATGAGCTGCCCAGGGAGGTTTGGAGTCCCCACCCCTGGAGGTGTCCAAGGAAGGCCTGGATGTGGCACTCAGTGCTCTGGGCTGGGGGACAGGGTGGGGATGGGGCACAGGGTGGGCTCGATGGTCTTGGAGGCCTTTCCCAACCTCAGTGATCCTGGGATTCTGAGATGAGAAACGTGGGGGTTGGTGGGGAAGACAAGTGGTGTGGGTTTGATGAGCTGTTCTGATCTGTTCCTGCAGCTCTGGCAACATCTGGAGGGGTTTGCAGATGGTCAGACAAGCCAGGCAGGGAGATGCCAAGTGCTGGGGAAGAGCTGTGAGTTTGTGGTGGGTGGGTGGTGGGATCTGTGCTATCCAAACATCAGAAATAGCTCCTGGAGCTCCTCTGCATTTCCCAGCCTGGCTGAGTCATCCCTCTACCTTTTCATTACCATCGTGGGCGCCGCTGTTTTGGGATCTTCCTCCTTGGCTTGTCATGCTGTCTTGGGTGCTGATTGCCTCCCAGGGAGGATGTGGTGGGCTGTGCCCCAGGCCCCACGCTGATGGAGAGTCAGGAAAGGGGGAGGATTCCCCTGAGCAGCAGCTCCACAGTTGTAACTGTTGGTGTGGCTCTGAGGGAGATGGAAAACAGCCCCTCTGCTCCAGAGAGAGAATCCCAGTCTGGGTCAGAAGGGTAGAACCAGAGAGGGGTTCCTACAGGAAGTTTTTCCATCCCATCCCATCCTCTCCAGCCCCCAGGAAGGGTCTGGGACTCTTTTCCCCTCCCTGCTGCAATAGGGGGTGTGGGGAGGTGGCTGTTTCTTTGGGCTTTTGCAGCCAGATGTGGAGGGGTTGATGATGAAAGGTTTGATCCACTGGTTGTCCTCCTCACCAGGGAGAAGGTCAGAGCTGAGGGCAGCGTTGGCTGGAATAGAATTGATCACCACCCAGCCCATGTTCACCCCCTGCAGCTGGTGGAGATCTCAGCCCCGAGCTGTCTCCCGTGGTGATGTGGGAAGAGGATGGATTTGGGGAAAAGAGGATTAAAGGGGGGAAGTGAAGCGTTGGATCAACTCTGGAACATGGAGGTGACTCTGGGCAGTGTGTGCAGGGGGGAGGAAAAGGTGCTGAGGAGGGTTTTCATCTTTGTGGTTGTTGTAATGCTCAGGGGGTTTTGTGGCCCTGCTGACCCAAAACGCCCCGTTTCTTGGAGGAGAATTTTCAGAAGGTTGAGTAGAAGCACCAGAATCCCAGAATGGTTTGGGTTGGGATGGACCTTAAAACTCACCCAGTGCCACCCCCTGCCATGGGCAGGGACACCTTCCACCAGCCCAGGTTGCTCCAAGCCCCGTCC
>JAWWES010000080.1:3728433-3771588 GCA_035583135.1 Lophotriccus pileatus | reverse complement strand
TTAGGGGGAGGAGTTTTGGGTCTCCCCTGTGGTTTGGTCTCAACAAAACACTTGTGTCCCACTCAAACGGAGACAAGACGACATGGCATTTTCCAAACTTCCAACACTTCACCCTCGGCCCCTTCAGTCCTGGAATCGCCACGATCCCCCCTATAAACACGAAGGGGGGATGTCCCACCACCCCCCGGGGCCAGCCCTGCTGTTGCCTCTTCTGAGAAGGGAGGATCCCCAAAATGTGAGCAGCTCAGCCCCTCCACAAGCAGGAAAAAAAAAGGTGTCCAAAAACCTCCTGGGCAACAGTGACCTCCCCAAAGCACCCCCTCACCTTGCAACAACCCACGTCCAGGGTGAAAGAGCCTCGTTAGGGCAGCGATGACAGGAATCAGATACAAAAATCTGGGAAGAGAAACCCACAAAACCAGGGACAACACCTTGGATGCGCCACCCACCAACCTGTCCCCACCCTCTGGCCACCACATGGCTGGACCTGAGCTCGTGGTGTCCTGGGGAACGTTGGCTCCCTGCAAAACCAGGGCCCATGATTTGTTTTTAATGACATTGTTTACTGCCAGCAAAATCTCCTGGAGCCCAAACTTGTCTTTCCTAATAATAAACAAGCAAATTATAACGAGAGGGAGAAGGAAGCACATTTTTAAGCCATCAGGGTTTGATTTGATTGATCCTGGTAATAAACCCCGGCAAAAATGGAGTTGTTAAGCTGGAACGGAGGTTGTAGATCTCCATCTCCATCAATAATTTAAGTGGGAATGAGAGAGCTGTGTTTGAGCAGGGAAAAGGCCCACCAGCCTCCAGGCTGAACAGTACAACAGGGGCAAAAGGAAGGTCTTGGGGAACCTACAAGCTGGGAAGAACTTTGGGGGTCCCAGCATTGGATGCCAAGGCATCCCAGTCCCAGTTAAGAGGATGGGGCAGGTCCAGAGGCCAAAAGCTTTTCCTGCACAGGAGCTTCAGATGCTGAAACCATCCTGCTGTGACTCTTGGGGATAGCCCTGTGCAGGTCTAAGAGCTGATGATCCTTGTGGATCCCTTCCAACTCAGCATATTCTGTGATTCTGTGATCCTCCTCATACTCCTCCACCATCCTTTCCTCTCTTTTTCTTTATTTCCTTCCAGAGCCAGGGATCAGAGCCCTCCCTGTGCATCATCCAGCCCACACACAGCTCAGAGGACAGAGCAGGGACTGAAGAGCAAACCCCAGTGTGAGATCTCCGGGCAGGGCACCAGGGCTGTACCATCCTCAGAGCCCTCCTCGGGCTCTGGAGGAACAGGGAGGGAGGGAGGGAAGAAGCCTGGCCTCGCTTTCCCCACTGACCTTCCTGCAGGGGGGCCCCTCGTGCAAACAGCACTTTGTAAACAGGGGCCACGGGAGGCAGAGCTGCTTCTTTACCAACCACAGGGAATGAAGCAACAGGAAAAGCTTAATCCTTTAAAGGCTGGCTGGGTAATGGGGGAGTCGATAGACTGTGCTGGGAACACTCCATCAGGCTGAGTCTTATTTAAAATACCAAATGGAAGACACTTGTGCTACTGGAGGATTTAGAGGCAATAAGGCGTGACTAATACCCCCGTGCTGAGCTCAAGGAGCAGCACTTCACCAGCCCTGCACAGGGGAGATGCTCTCTCATTTCTTTCCCCCCAAAAGAAAGTGATGTTTTGTGCACTTGGAGCAGAGACACCCCCCAGCCTCGTGTTGCTGGTGAGGGGGATTCACAGCCCAAGCCACAGACTGGGACAGACCTCCCTCCTCCTCCTTCCTGCTCCCCCAAACCCGTGCCAGCAGCTCACCACCTCCAGAGCTTCCCAGCCCGTGTTGTCCTATCCCTATTTCCCTCTGGAAGCACGAGGCTGCTCGAGAGAAGGTTGGTGCAAGAACACAGGTGGACTTGCTGCCAGACAATCCTCACAGAGCCTCAGCAGGAGCCCCCAGGGCAGGTGCAGTCCCTCTAGATGTGCCCACCTTGGGGCATTGTTGCAGCTTTTGGCACGGCTTTATAAACATTTTTAAAACATCCAAGGAGTGAGATGAGGAGAGGAGATGGAGGAACGTCCTGCCCGGGCTGCTGCCTATGACAGGCCTTGAGCAAGAATTCTTGGCCATGGGAGAGAGCAAGTCCTTGGAGCAGGGAAGAAATAAATGCTACAAGACAGATTCAGGATGCTCAACCAGCCCTGTGCCTGCCTCACCTGCTTCTGCAGCCACCAAACCCCGGGGACGGTTTGGGAAGCGGTGTCAGCGTAAAACACGCTGATGACTTCGAGCCGGGAGCGAATGGGATGTGCGTGATGGATTCCCACTGCCTTCCCTCTCCTTGCAAATTGCCTGGAAAGGAATAAAAAAGGAAAAAGAAAGCAGTATTTCCCCAACTGATTCTAAGGTGCACCCACCTCCAGCAGCCTCCTCGGGCTGCACGTGGGACACGAGGACAGAAATCTCCTGTGCTTTCCAGGAACAGCCGTGTCTGTGTCCCCAGGGGGAATTATGGCTGGTGATGAGCTATGCTGATTAAGTGTGTCAATAATTTACCCTCTTGGAGAAGGGAAGGACGTGTTTTATCTCGAGCTCTGAGGCTGCTGCACATCCAAGGAAACAGAATAACTCAGGGAAAAGCGAACACTCAGATGGGATGTGGAGCAAAGGGAGCTACCTGGGCAGCTCCAGAGCTGTTTGCTAGGAAGGGAAAGGCAGGGAAAGGTCAGGAATGAAATTAAAAAGTTAAAATGAAATATAAAATAAAGATAAAAGAATAACAAATAAAAATGTAAAAAATCAAATTAAAAACCCAATAGAAAATAAAACGCAAAGTAAAAATAAATGAAATAAAAAATAAAAATAAAATTTAAAAAATAAAACAAAAGGAAATAAAAACAAAAATAAAAATTGAATTAAAAATGTAAATAAAAATTTTAAATTGAAAAATCAAATAAAATCAAATAGAAATAAATTCAAAACCACAAATGAAAAAAAACAAATTAAAAAATAAAATAAAAATCAAAATTAAATTAACAATAAAAGTCAAATTAAAAATAAAACAAAAATCAAATTAAAAAGAAATTTAAAAATAAAATTATAAAAAGCCCAGACTGGAGAGGTCCAGCTCAAGGAGTGGAACAAAAGGAGCAGTTTCCTCTCTACTTGCTTGTCTTTCAAAGGGCTCCTCGGGGAACGGCGTCGCGGCTGTTTGTGGGGACGTTTGGTGACAGCCACTGCCTCCTTCTCCGGCCCCTTCTCCAGCCCACAGCAGCACGTTTTTGAACTCTTTCCCTTTGTTTTTCATTCCACCAGACTTTTGATTGAGAAACGAAAGAAACTGGAAGCTCTGGGTTCCACGCATCGGTTCCTGCAAAGCCAGGGGAGCCCTTTCTCACCCACAGAACCTTCCCGAGTTCTCCACCCAGAGACACTCCACTGCTGGGGGTGGGGGGGGAAGAATCCAGCTGGCAACTTGCTGACAGCCCCACACCTCATTTTGGCCTCCAAACCCAGCTTTAGTTAAGGGGAATGTTAATTTTAACCATGTGTCTGGATGCAAAATAAAGCCAGGCAGCTCCCGTTTCTCCTGCAGGCTGGAACTGCCCCAACGAGGCTGATTTGGAGACCTCAAGTTTCCACAGTTGTCCCTTGCTGCCTCACAGGTCAGTGAGAACAAGCTCCACAAAGCACCACTGCGGGTCATTAGCGCTGGATTGATCTTCCCAGGCTTTACGCTTTTTTAATTAAATGCTTTTAAAGGTTTATTGAAGTCTTGGAAGACCCGACTCCCCCTCGGAAAGGATCGTGTTGTGGTAAGAAACCTGTGGCTGATGTGGTTCATGTGCAGGGTTTGTCAGCTCTGGGTCAGAGGGCTGAGCAGAAGTGGAGCATTCTTTGCTCCAGGCATTGCTCCAGCTGAGCACCACGGAGCAGGGAATGACCCTGGAGCTCCCAGCACAAGCCTGGCCCCAGGACCTGAACCAAGAATCACACCAGAGCTGTTCCTGGAGGTTTTCTTGGCAAGCAGGGATGGCACGAGACCTTGGGGGAGAGTAAAAGGTGGAATGCAATGGATTTTACACGGAAAACAGCATTTCCAGAACATCCACTCAACCACAAAGACGTCCAGAGCAGTGACTGGGAGGAAAGTACAGCCGTGTCTTGCACTATTAGTAACCCACGAGCAAACACATTCCCAGCTCCCAAACACAGCCCATATGCTCAGCCAGAGCTGCACTCACCTCCAAACACAAAAGCAGGGGGTTATTTAGGAGGAACACCAGCTGCTCAGGAATGCCTCCTGTTCAACAGACCTGTTGGGGTTGGGTGTAAATGCTTGTCCCAGCCTTTGAGGGGAAAAGTGGTCTGGGAATGACTCTCTTGCTTACCAGTGTTGTCATTGGAAGGCTGGATGCTCCAGGTGCTGGCAAACACATCAGGAATGAAAGTGCTCCAGAGGGTCTTCCTTCTTACCCTTTTAGCTGGTAAGAGAAACAAGGTGTGGACAGATGGAGACACCCCAGATTGCAGAGCAGGAGAGCATCCTCTGAGTCCTGCTGATGGAGACCAAGGAAAGGAGCAGCTCTTGGGTGCTGAGCCCACCCATGATGCCCCTCCTGCAGGACTGTGCTGAGAAATGAAGGGATTTACCTGCAAGGGAAGAAAATATATCTTCCAACCAGCTCCAATCCCTGCATAAATCCATGTGAACACTGAGTGTGCCTTGGGTCTCCCATCCCAGGGAAAACAGCCTTGCAGATGCTCTGAGGGCTGGAGCCCCTCTGCTCTGGAGCCAGGCTGGGAGAGCTGGGAATGTTCCCTTGGAGAAGGGAAGGCTCCAGGGAGAGCTGAGAGCCCCTTCCAGGGCTGAAAAAGGGCTTAAAAAAAAAGAATAATAGAAGCAGGGCTGGTGTGTCCCCCCTCACATGCCTAAGAGGGCAGGATGAAGGACACAGAAGGCAGGGAGGGCAGCAGGAGCTGTGGAATTAGCATGAAATTTTCAGGATGGGGACGTCCAAACAGGTTATTTAGCTCTAAATTCATTAAGTCTTCTCACTGAACAGAGATGACAATGGTTATTACCTGCACTGGATCCCAGCAGAAGAGCAACCACGGAGCTTGAAACAGATAAAATCCCATGGCATTATATTAGCAAATTATCTGTTTGGGTATGTTTCCTATTGACAGTATTAAGCCTATTCTCATTAATATTGCACTCTTCAGGGAAATTAAACTGTAATGAAAGTGTGGGACTCGCAATGCCAGCCTGATGATTCAAAAGGGAAAAAAAAAAAAGCAGCAAGGCAATGGCTGTCTGAATTATCCCTTGCAAATAAGTCATCTAGGCAAGAGAGTCTTTATTCATCCAAAAATTGCTCACAAGCTCAGACACAGTGTCTGGGAAGAGGCGAGTTATCTGTGAGCATTTGCCGAGTATTTGCTGTGCTGGGATGATGGGATGGCCTCAGATGGGACATGGAATGGTTTGGGTTGGAATGGAGCTTAAAGATCTCATTCCACCCCTCTTCCATGGGCAGAGACACCTTCCACCAGCCCAGGTTGCTCCAAATTTATCCAGCCTGGCCTTGGACACTTCCAGGGATCCAGGGGCAGTCACAGCTTCTCTGGGCAACCTGTGCCAGGGCCTCACACTCTTTCAGTGAGGAATTCCTTCCCAGTATCTCATCTAACCCTGCCCTCCTTCAGCTTAAAGCCATGGGGCAACTCAGGGTGTTTGTGGTCCCCCTCAGGGTTGTCTCCTATGAAGTCAGACTGTCCTGGGTCTGTTTGGGCAGAATTTGTCCCAGATCTTCCCTTTGCTTCCTTCACCTGCTGAGTTTCCCACCCAAAGCTCAGCAAGGTGGGAACCAGCCCCCTGTGACCCCCACACCACTGGAGCTGCCACCACACGCTGGGATGGAGCAGAGCAGGGACCTCTGAGCTGAACCCACTGCTGTCTGTGGGAGAGTGATGGATGGGGCAACTCATCCTGGATGGATCCTTGTTTGGAGACTGAATTAATCTTGTGTGCCCCAGCTGCCTCTGTCCCAGCCTTCCCCATCCCCTCCAGAGCCCAGCACTCTGCAAACCAAGTCACTGCTCAGCATCAAAAGAGTATTTTTCTCCCTTTCTAGCTGACATTTTGTTTTTTGCTAAGACAAAGCAACTCCCACTGTAAGCTGGGGGGAGCTGCTGCTGTGAAATGGCAACACTCTCCTCGCTCCTCCAGACTGTGTTTGCTGGCACTGAGGCTGCTGATGAGAGAAAATTAATTAGATACTTGGAATGCTTCCTGAGCACCCAACAGCACCAGGGAGAGAAACCTTCTCGCAAGGAGAGCCCAGCTCTGCCTTTTGCCTCTCCTCCCAGCACTGACCCACTGCCCAGCTCCTCCTGGTGGAGAGAAGGAGGATTTCTTCCCCTTTCCCACCACACTTTCCAGCTCCAGCTCCCTGTATTTCGGCTTTGCTGTCCTAAGACAAAGGGAGTATCCCGACTTTCCCTCCAGTCATGCAAGGCACTGGTGGCACCAAGAGGTCTCCACTTCCAGCACCATGTTGCCCCAAGCTGCAGCTCTCCCAGAGCCTGAAAATACTTGGAGCCATCAGCAGACAACCCTTGTCTCCTTCAGTTCTCAGTCAGTGATGCAGCAGCTCCTGAAAGCACCATCTTGCCCTTGGGAAGAGCCTCAATTTCTTCATCCACCCATCCCTCCATCCATCCCTCCATCCATCCACTCATCCATCCATCCAGTTATCATCCATCCACTCATCCATCCATCCATCCATCCATCCACCCATCCATCCATCCACCCATCCATCCATCCCTCCAGGGATTTCAAGGGAAAGGATGTTTTTGTCTGAAAATTTTATAGAAAAGGGCATTTCCTTTTAATCAAGTTTTTTTTGTTTGTTTGTTTTTTTGTAGAAATCCCAGTTCAGGGGAAAAAAAATGGGAGCTGATGAGGAGCTGCAAGTCAGAGCAGAGAGGAGGCTCCCCAAAACTGTCTGGGGTTATGGCCCACAGCAGGAAAAGGAGGATCCAAATCCCTCTTGCAGTGATTTCTCATCGTTATAGGGATGAAGCATGAAGAGACAGCCCTGAGTGAGCATGGACTGGTCACCCCTGTCCAGGGGTGAGATTTCACCCCAAGGGTACCAAAAAGCTCCACATCCCGATGTTATTTCCCTCCTTTACCACCAAAGTCTAAAATAAATAAAACCTTGAGGAAGAAAAAGGAAAAAAAAAAAGAAACAAACGGGAAAAAAACCCCACATCTTCTCCAACGTGGAGCAGCACATTTTACAAGTGGCTTTTCCAGCCCTCAATTAGCAATTACACCATTAAAGCTTCATTTACAGTTTGGCTTGCTTTTAAAAGCAGCCAGAGTGCATTTTCTCTCCTTATTTTGATTAGAAAATAAATACTCCGGGCCACGGAGCTGTTAGGAATGACATTTTGGAGTAATCCTGAGTGATTTACCTGTCAAAAGCCCCGCGAGTTGTTTGCAGATGCCGGGGCCGCGGCTTTGGGGAGCGTTCGGAGCTGAGGGAATGGAATGCAGAGGGCTCACAGCCGGTAATTTGGCGTCATTAATTGCAGGTATTCACACCGCTCTCGGGCTGAGGGAGGGGAAAGAGGCAGCACCCCAGACCAAGGGGAAATCGGGGCAAGGTTGGCCGAACTGCAGAGAAATTGCGCCCCACTTGTAGAGGAAAACGGGGGGAGGATTCTCCCTGTTTATCTGTCACGACAAGGATTGTGCCGAGGCTGTTCCGCTGCTCCCGAGACTTACCTGAAGAAGAACTTCACTTGAAACATTCTCCTGCTTCTCATCCTCACTTGTTTCTCTTCTCCCTCTCCATCCTTTCCTGCTGACACAAGCCAAGCTTAAGAGCAGCGAAGTCCTGCGGGCAGCAAAGCTTTCCCCTTCCTCTTGCTGTTTTCAGTCTTGCGGGGGAATAAAAGCAGACTGAGTTGGGTGGATTTATGTGTCTTTCGGAATTTGCAAAATAAGGGCGGGTATGACGATTTCCAGACCTTTCAGGTGCCTGGGAGCTTATTACTTTTCACTCCCAGTCCCCTCCTTTTCCTCACTGGGTGGGGTCAGAAGTACTGGGGTGTGAACAGGTTGTTGGTTAAAGCAACAAAAGACGCTGCCGAAAAATTTTCCGGTTCGGTAAGACTTCACCCGAACGGGAATTGGCTGTTTCTCCGTCATCCCGTTCTTGCAAGTCTCCAAACACAGCTTTATCCTCTGCCCTTGTGGTTAAACTGGGCAGGGATGGAGGATAAAACCCGTGAACACCCTGGACTAAAATCCTGACCAGACCAGTACTAATATCCAGGAACCCAAGGCACCCAGTTCAGATGTTTAACCCTAAATATTGCCAGGATCTGCTCCCCCACACGAACCTCATGTGTGTTTTGGGGATGGGGAAGGTTTTTGGGGAGTTTGGAATGGGGAGGGCAACAATCTTTAGGTTTTTAGTTAGACAAGAAACGCCGGCCCTTCCCATTTGGCAAAACCTGGTCAACCCGCAAATTAATCACCCGTTTGTGCGTTTTCAGCGTCGCTGCTGCCGCCCAAGACATCGACAGTCAATCGGGGGAGAAATTAAGCGTTAATCTTCGTTACAAAAAGGGGCGTGAGGTGTATTATTGGTGAGGAAATAACGTCGCCCCAAACGCCGCGGGCCCTGCCGCGGGAAGGCAGCGCTGCGTGCGGACATCCCTCCCTCTAGTGACTAAATGCGGGATGTACAGACCCTTCCCAGGTCTGGGGAGATGACAGAGCTCTAAATCGGAGCCCTGACATTCCCACCCTGCTCGGGGAGTCGGGGAATGAAAAAGGATAAGCGAGTCGTGGCGGATCCTGGGCTGGGGAAGGGGGGGGGATGCTGCAGAAAGGTCTCCTCTGTGCTGATATTGCTCATGGAGCGCCTTATTTCTAACCCCAGGTGGTTATTGTTACTACATTATTATTATTATTATATAATTATATAATTATGATATTATATGCAAATAACTCCATTTTATAAGGCAATAATATTATTGATTGTATTCATTACAGCGTGATGATTGAAAATATAGTAACTAACAATATTATTAATTATACCTTATGTATTAGGATTGTGCAATTGTAATATTGTAAACATTGTGGTAATATTATCATTGATGTGAATAAAATATTATTATTATTAAGAAAATTAATATGTAAGAATAGTAATAATGATTATTATAATAATATTATTAATAATAATAATAATAGGAAGGACACAGCCCCACTCAAGGTACAGCATTTCCAGTCACCTCTGTCCCACCAGCAGCTTGTGTTAACATCCCCAGTCCCAGTGGCAGCGAGTTACAGACCATAATCACCTCAAAACAGTGTGACACGGGCCTAAATAACTCATAACATCATAAAAGAAGGTCCAACGGGCTGTGGAGTTTAAATGGGAAGAAGTTGTTATCCCTGGCAATTGCTGGCCATAAAACTGTTTATGCTCCTTCCTATCATATTTATGGCCTTGTGGTAATTTGCTAAATCCAAAAGAATGTCAACAATTGCAAGTGCCTTTTAACTGGATCTGACCCTGAGGGGGTTGGGGTTGTCACAAGAAGCAGCTCAGCAGAGGTTTCTCTGCTAAAGGGCTCCCCAAAGCCAGGGGGGACCCCGGGGAGGGGCAGTGTGGGCAGCAGGGGCCAGGGAGGAGGAGAAAATCATAGAATCATCAAATAGTTTGGGCTGGAAGGGACCCAAACACCATCACTGGGAGCAATTCCACTAGACCAGGTTGCCCCAACCTCCATCCAACCCGGCCTTGGACTCTTCAGGGATGTGGAGTCCGAAAGCAGAAGCAAAATTAGTAATAAAACACCTGACTCTCTTGGGGTTTTTTGCCATAAAAGGTGCTGTCAGTGAGCCCATTGTTCTGCTGGGACCTGGAACCCAGACCAAGCTTTGCAAGCAGGTGATGCAAAAGCCCCCAAACCCCCTAAACTTGGTCCACCGAGACCTGAAGAGGCAGGGCCGGAGGGGCTGTGCCAGCTGAACCCACCAGCCCTGGCCCCAAATCCTGGGCCTCCCACACCATGGGGATGCTCTGCCCCACACCCCCAGCCCAGGCCACCTCTGTCCTGCTGGATCAGCCCCCCAGGACCCTGTGAGGGGCTGCCAAGCCGGGGCTGAGACACCCCATTCACATTTCTGTTTGGCAAAGCAGATATTTCTGAGAGCCTCAAGAGACCAGCCACTCTCCCAAGGAGCTGCTCAGAATTCCACTTATTCCAGGCAGCACAGGAGCACTGCCTTTTCCTGCTGCTCCAGAGATCTTCCAGCTCTGCTCCTCCCCCAGAGCTAATTACACAATTAGAAATAAGGGAAGAGCCATCACTTCCCCCAAAGTCACTGAAGGATGATGTTCTGGCTGTTTTATGGGCTTGGATTTTTTTCTTTCCATAATATAACTTAATACCCAGGATTCTTCCTGGCCTCATTTCTCTTGCAGAAGTGTGTTGGATGTTTATTTATTCCCTGCTACCTCCAAGCAATCAGTTCTTGTAATGGGCTCACATTTATGCACCATGTCACACCCAAGTGGGTCTTGACAGCATTTACAAATCTGCTTTTCACGCCGTGAAAAACCTCGGCCCGGTGTTGAAACACAGCCAGGCCAACAAATAATCACAGAATCAGAATATCCTGAGCTGGGAAGGACCCTCAAGGATCATCCAGGCCAAATCCTGGCCCTGCACAGGCCCCCCAACAGTCCCACCCTGTCCCTCAGAGCATTGTCCAGACTCTCTAAGCACTCCTGGAGATCTGGCAGTGCCCTGGGGAGCCTGTTCAGTGCCCAACCACCCTCTGGGGAAGAACCTTTTCCTGAGATCCAAATTAAACCTCCCCTGGCACAGCTCCAGCCGTTCCCTGGGTCCTGTCCCTGCTCACAGGGAGCAAAGATTGGTACCTGCCCCTCCACGTACCCTTGTGAGGGTGTTGGAGACCACACTGAGGGTCTCAGTGTCTCCTCCTCTCCAGGAACAAACCAAGTGCCCTCACCCTCCTCAAACAGCTTCCCCTCCAGTCCCTTCCCCATCCTTGGGACCTCCTTTAGGTGCTCATTAATGGCTTCAGGTCTCTTTTATATTTATATTGTGATGGCCCAGAGTGCCCCCAGGACTTGAGGTGAGGCTGCCCCAGTGGAGAGCAGAGCCAGACCTGATGCCCCCTCCAGGACACAGATGTCCCCTCTTGGCTACCAGGACACTTGGGACTCACAAGAAGGGAAACCCAGACACTTCCAAAGCCATTAGTTGCTTCTATCTCCACCTGATTCAGGCTGGAGTGCTTTGTGTTCCCCATGAACAGGAGAAGCTCTTTCCAGGGCTAAAACCCACTGAAAATCCAGTTCACCTGGAGTTATAACACTCAGCAGGTTTCCCATTTCTGCCTGACACACAGACACCACAATTTACAGGGGAAGCAGTAACTTGAATGAGGTGATCTGCAGAGTTTATTCTCTACTGCTTTTCCAATAAAACACAGTTTAAATTTCATTTCACCTGTGTTCCCGTTTAAATGAAACCTCACCTTCAGCTCCAATCTCCCTAACAACCCTTTTTCACTTGTTTTTTACTGCCTTAAACATTTCTCTCGCCTTTGCTTACTGTGATGCCAGGAAAAAAATGCTGGAGAAGCCCCTCCAGGGAAAACTTTTCTCCACTCAAAGGCGTTGAAATGAATCAACCAGAAGCCACAGGCATTTCTGAACCTGCACCTCACCTCTCCTGGAATCCCACCAGGGGATGGTTTAATCAGAAACTCGCTCAAAACACGCTCCACTGTGATGGATGAGGTCTCAAAGCCTTTGATGGTGATAAGCAGGGCTGGATTGCAGCAAGCACAGGACGGGCAAGAGTCAAACCCTTTTGTCCCAGGAGACACAACTCCAGCATTTCCTTGCTGGAAAGTTCCAGGTGAAAGGGGCTTTTCACAGAATCACAGATTGGGTTGGGTTGGAAGGGACCCCAAAGCTCACATGGTTCCAAATGGAGGGGGGATCCCAGGAAGGGTCAGTGTTGGCAGCTGGGTCCAGGGAAGAAGAGAAAACCACAGGGTCATGAAATGGGTTGGGTTGGAAGACACCTTAAAGATCATCCATTTCCACCTCCTGCCGTGGGCAGGGGCACCTTCCATCGATCAGGTTGCTCCAAGCCCTTCCAAATTCCAGGGATCCAGGGGCAGCCACAGCTTCTCTGGGCAACCTGTGCCAGGCCCTCTCCATCCTCCAGGACAGCCCCACCAGATGATGTGGGGAAAGCTGGTCTTTGCCAGGGAAGGGAGGGAGGAAAGAAGGGAAGAAAAAAGAATTGTTTCTGCAGAGGAACCCTGGGTATTTGGGGTGCCAAGCCTGGGATCACCTTCTTCTCTGCACCTGCCTGAGAGCACCTGCTTCTCAATCCCTGCTCCCATCACCAAGACAATTTCTGTCTTAGAAATCCCCCCCTTTGGGCCTGTAACAGCCCCAGTTCTACATCAGTTCATTCAGGCCCCTTCATTCAGGCCCCCTCCAACACCCACCCAAGCAGTGATGGTCAGCCACCCATCACTCCCTCCCTGCTTAGCCATCCCTTCCTTTCTTTCCAGCCTCACCTGGATTTGTGGCATTTTTCCCTCCTCTTTTTTTCTCGAGCTGCAGCCCAAACTTTAATCCCACGCCCCAAACCCCCCGAGGCATCAGTGCTTTCCCTCTTGTTCCTCTTATCTCTGGTGTTTCTTTGCTTTATAGCAACACAAACAAAGCCTCTTATCTTATTTGCAGCTACACGGGGGACTGTGATCCAGCCCTGCCTGGAGCACACCAGCCCTGCCTGGATTAATCTTCATCTGCTTTCTGACAAACACACAGGGTTTTTTATTCCCTTCAATCTCCCATCTGGTGTTTGAAGGCAACCTGTGGGTGAAGAGCTCGGAGCTCTGAGTCTGCAGGTGCAAATAAAACAGCAGGACACCGCAAATCCCCCTGGATACGTGGCCAGAATCCCTCCTCCAAGCCTGGAGGAACTGCTTGCAGAGACCATAGTGATGCCTGCTGGCCCCTGCCCAGGTGGGGAGTCGTGCCCGAGCTACAAATCAGCGTTCAGTGTTTCCTTGGAGCCTTTCTCGGACGTTGGAGCAGCACCTGAGCCTCTGGGAAGTGCTTTTTCCTGAGAAAACCCACCAGCTTTGGGGGACTGCAGGATGAGCTCCACTCCTGCTGTGTTTCCATAGGTTTGCATTCTTTTGTTATCTTTTAAGAGATCCAGAAAAGTTCAGGTGGAAGGCTTTTTTTTTCTTATTGTGTTTTTTTTTTCCCTAACACACTATGTTTTAAAAAAAAAATCATTCTTTTTGGTTAAAAAAATATTATTTTTCCAGGAAAAATAACGTCAGGAGATCCACACAGCCTTGACCTTGTCAATTCTTTCTACTGCAAGTGCAGAACAAACCCAGTCTGAGCTGGATGAAAGGCTGGATATCATCCTGAATAACCTGCTCTTCCACGTCCAATAATCAACAGCTGCATAAAACAACAACCTTGCTCAGAAAGGTCTTACCCTCCCCTTGTGCTTGAAAACCAGGAATTGCCTGGTCCATCTGCTGCCCAAATAATAAACACTGGATTTTCAGAAAGTCGGGATCCTGCTACAAATGGACGTCCTGAAGCCCAAGGTTTGTCCTCTGAGGTCCAGGAGCAAAGGACGTCCATTTGTAGCAGGATCCTGACTGTCTAATTAAAAAAAAAGGACACCAGGGTGTTTAGATGGGATATTGGGAAGGAATCCTTCCCTGGGAGGGTGGGCAGGCCCTGGCACAGGGTGCCCAGAGAAGCTGTGGCTGCCCCTGGATCCCTGGAAGTGTCCAAGGCCAGGTTGGACGGGGCTTGGAGCAACCTGGGCTGGTGGAAGGTGTCCCTGCCCATGGCAGGGGGTGGGACTGGGTGGGCTTTAAGGTCCCTTCCAGCCCAAAGTTTTCCATGATTTTATGAAACCCTATTCCCAGGCAAATTCTGCCTTTCAAGAAGAATAACTGTGCAGCTCCTCCCTGCAATCCACACCCACCTTTCCCTACTCTGTCCTCCACTAAGGAGGTTATTTCAACCATGAGTTGAAAGCACTGTAAACACCTGATGGATGTTTATCCACCTCCATGAAATCAGAGAAAGCTCCTTTCATAATATTTCTATCCCTTTATTTTTCCTTCTTTTTATTTGCGTGGCAGGAAAAAAATACTCAGCGGAGTTTTATGATTTGTTATCATCCAACAAAACACTGAGTCTGTGCACTTGGATACCTATTTCTTTAAGTCAAGTTCACCCCAAGAGGTAGAAAACCTGCCAGCAGCTGCCTTGGATAAATTTTTTCCAAGACAAAAGGAATATTAACACAACAGAAGTAGGATTGTGGGGTTTTTTAAATGATGGTTTGAGAAAACAGCACAGAAATTGGAGTGATGCACAGAGTTCCTCAAACAGAACAGGGTAGATTTAAACAAGCTGCTTTATTTTCCCCCCCCTTTTTTTTTTTTTTTTGAATTAGAAAGTGAAAAGCATCTGCTTCTTTCAAAGATCCTCCAACACAGGGAGAGCCACGCTGGCACCTCCCCTCTCAGTTCCGTGCCCAGATTGCCAAAGTGCCTCGGGACCCAAATTTATGCCTCCAGCACAGGCTCCAAAGAAACTTATTCCAGGAATTTCAGCTGCTCCCTGTGTCATAGAATATTTTAGGTTGGGAAATGCCTTTCAAAGCCAGTCCAGCCTCTTCCCCAGCGCTGCCAAGGCCACCAGGAGAGCAGGTCCCCCAGAGGTTTTAAACAGCTCCAGGGATGGGGACCAGGGCAGACTTTCTCCATTCCAGGAAGAAATTTTCCTTAATATCCAACCTCAGCATCCAATTCAGCTCTTAATAACAGGCTTCTCTTCCAATCCATCTTGCTTTAACAGACCTGCTGAAGTCAGAGCTTTGGAGCACTTGGGAACTTATTGGGAGCTGTGACATTTAATACCTATGGGAGAACCAGCTGTGGATAAATCCACCTCTCCCACCCTGGAGAAAGTGTTTGCCTGGCACTCCATGCTGGATGAACCACAGGGAAAACGCAGTGGAAGGATCACTCTGCTCCCTGCAGGGCAAGGGCAAAGGGTACAGCCAAATTCTGGGGGTAGGGAAAGAAAGATCTGAAGGAATTACCCAAGACTGATTCCCTGTGTTTCACTTGGGATGGGGCAGAGCAGCACAAGAGTGAAATAGAAAAGGAGTTTGTGAAAGATTTAACAGCGATCCAGATGTGTGAGTACAGATTTTACAAGGCTCTTTGATTCTTACCAGAATGCCTTGAGGTGTAGACATAAAAAAAACCAAACCCACACAACATTCTAGGAGGTTCTGGGGGAGATGATTATGCTTCCAGGAAAAGTAATGTGTCTCTGTGTGTGTGAGTGCCCAGGGCTAAAAATTCCAGAAAAACAAATGAAGATTCAAAAAAGAAAAGAAAAAGAAAGACCCAGGGAGAGCTGATGAGCTGAAAAGAAGCAGAGTTTTGATTCATCCTTGGGCAGCTGGGAGTTCAGACATGAGGCACTTGCCTGTGCCCTGAAGAAGGAATCCAGGGCAGAGTTTGGAGCAAGCCTGGATCCACCACAGCCTTTTTCAGCATCCAGGGATACACCAACACTGGGATGGGACCTCTGTTTCCACCAGGCTGGGTGAGCCCACGGGGTTCTGCTCTAGAGAGGGTATTTCAGGGGTGCAGGAGATGGGCTTGTTCCTCTGCTGCTCCTCCACTGGCTAAAAAGCACTTGCACATCCCCTCAGTCAGAGAGAAATCCCTGTTCTCGCTCCCAAAGGACCTTCCTCACTGCCTGGTGCCAAGCAGATGGAATCCCAGAATGGTTTGGGTTGGAAGGGACCTTAAAGCCCATCCATCCCACCCCCTGCCATGGGCAGGGACACCTTCCACCAGCCCAGGTTGCTCCAAGCCCCGTCCAACCTGGTCTTGGACACTTCCAGGGATCCAGGGGCAGCCACAGCTTCTCTGGGCAACATCTGCTGATGTTTCTACTTAAAAATCTGTCATCCAACCAAAGCCCACCCCCACAAAGCAAAGGCAATCAAGCCCAAGACTTACACACCCTTGTGGGAGTTGACCCCAAAGGACTGGGATCACTGGGAAACCACGGGATTGATCCCTGCTGGTCCTTCCACAGCCTGAGAGCACCTTCCCACTGGAGGCACAGATTCCAAAGGCAGGGTGAGAGTTTCCCTCCAATCCTCTGCACTGGCTGGGCCACAGCTGTGCTTGAACCAAGACACATTTGGATTCAATGTCCCCTGGGATCCTGCCCCCTGCTTGCCACTGGTGATTCTTGAGGAAGAGAAAGCCCACAGAGCTGCGAAGAACTGAGCCATCGATGCAAAACCCACCAGTGCAACACAGCTCCTGGGATTTTATCAGCTGGTGGCACTCATGGGGCACATCCTTTCCAGGCTTTGAACCCTGTGTTTTATAGTAGGGTGGCAGAGGATTAGAGAGTCATAGAATATCTTGAGCTGAAAGGGACCTAAAAATGTCCAATCCCTGGCCCTGCACAGACACCCCAACAATCCCCCCTGTCCCTCAGAGCGTTGTCCAACCCCTCCTGGAGCTCTGGCAGCCTTGGGGCTGTGCCCCTGCCCTGGGGAGCCTGGTCAGTGCCAACCACCCTCCTGGGGGGAAGGACCTTTCCTGAGATCCAACCTGACCCCGACACAGCTCCAGCCCTTCCCTGGGGGCTGTCCCTGCTCACCCAGAGCAGAGATTGGGGCCTGATGAAGGATCTGAGGGGAGGGCTCTGCTTTCCTCCAGCTCTGCCCCTCTCCTGGACCACCGGTACCCCCAACACCCCACAGAACAGCCCAGTTCCCCGAGGCATCTCAGCAGCAGGACAAACAGCTCCAGTGCTCCATCCCCTTTCATCCCTGTGCTCCTGCAATGATCCCACTCTTTCCATGGCCACAGCTGAGTCCCTGCAGTCCACATGACATTTTCTGGTGGTTTGCACTCATTTGAGTTGAACACTTCACTAAAGATCAAGATGTATGAACATCTCCCGCCTGTGCTTCAACCCCTAATTTAGCAATTCTATTAAAAAGGTAATTAAGTTTGTCTAGCATGATTTATTCTTAATAAACCTGAGCTGCTGGTGGATCTTTTATCCTCCTGTGTTTATAGATATTAATATTTGCTCAGCAAATTTGCTGGGGTTTGAAGGGAGATTCACATAAACTTGTATATATTATCTAATTAATAAACAATGCTAATACACAAGTAGAAGTAAATGAGCAGTGCCCAGTGTTTGCAGTTTTCAGATAATTAATTCTGCCTGATTTCCTGTAGATGTGTGTGTTTTCTGCCCCATATCCCACATGGGGTCGTGATCCTAGATTCTTTTGTCTCCTCCTGTGCCCTTGCACACCCAGAACGTTCCAGGCCCCTCCACCTTGGTACCACACCAAAAAAAGTGTCCTGGAGCACGTGGACAGAGCTGCAGCAGCCAGGAGAAGTCCACCAGCTCCTTCAGAGGTTTATTTCCAGAGTTGATGGCTGAAAGGCCCCTGCCTGATGCAAATCATCAGCTTGATAATACATTAAAATAAATGTCAGCCTGAGGTCACTTCGTGCAGGGAGAGGAGACGACACGAGCCACTTGCCCCTGTCACCTCTGCAGGAGTCTTATCACACCTTTTAAATATCTCCAGAGAAGAGCTTAAAAGAAAGGCAGGGCCGGCTGAAAATTTGAATCGAGGCAGGGACGACTGAAAATTGAAACCATGTTAGTGTTGTTTGGTGGAGAGTTGGCATTTCAGCAGGATGAAAACACTCACAGGAAACCAGGCAAAGAGAGAGTAAAAATCCAGTAACGAATTACAGGAGGAAGTCCTGGGTTTTCAGAAGGCATTTTATGGGTTTTTTAAAGCTCAGAGCCCACATTTTCTGCAGAAAACCCCAACCTCCATCCAGGTGCTTGGCAGGTGCTCCGTTGCAGTGTGGAAGGGAATGCTGAGGCCAAGCAGAGGCAGTGGGTGACTCCCGGGCTCTGCTCCAGGGAACAGGGACAGGAGGAGAGGGAACGGCCTCAGGCTGTGCCAGGGGAGGCTCAGGTGGGACATCAGGAGGAATCTCTTCATGGAAAGGGTTGTTAAACATTGGGATGAGCTGCCCAGGGAGCTTTGGAGTCCCCACCCCTGGAGGTGTCCAAGGAAGCCCTGGCCATGACACTCAGTGCTCTGGGCTGGGGGACAATACAGGGGTCAGTCAAACCTTGGACTTGGAGGGCTTTTCCAACCTCAGTGATCCTGTGATTCCATGAGCTCCTCTACAAACTGGGCAAAAGTCCCTCATTTTTATATTCTGCCCCAAAACCCCCCAGAGACTTTCCAGAGCCCCTTGCCCACAGCCTGGAGCTGTCAGAGCACTCCCTGCTCTCCTCCTGGCAGCCACTCCGTGCCATTCCACGCTCTGCTGCATTTAAAGGTGCATTTATAGCACAAAGTAGGTGTTTATAATTCCTAATGGTGTTCCAATTAGGGGCTGGGAAAGCAGCTGGAATTGAGCCTGTCTCTGTTATTTATGGGCAGAGTAATCCTCACCCAGTAGACACCTCTCAGGAAGAAAGCTCCCATTTTTCACCTGAGCACCGAAAGCAATACCTCATGCTAATAGAGTCTGTTATCAGAGGGAAATAAGCCTGCACAGCCAACTCACCAGCTCCCTGGAGACCAGCATCCAAAGGCACAGAGATCCCAGTTGTCTTGATCAGAAAGCAACAGGCTGCTAAAAATTCTGGGCTGCACAAAGGAAGTGAATTGTCAGACTGGGAGGAGGAGGAGGGATTTTCACCTCCCTCCTGCAGATGGAGGAGAACGGGACAAGATCCTCATCCTTCCCATTCCACAAACATCCCTTCTCTTCCTTTGTGTCCCATGGAGTATGGGGATACTTGGAGATTGGTTCACACCTTTGTGACACCTCAGTTTAATCCAAGTCCTTTCTATCTGTTTCTCCCAGAGGAACTTGACCTTCCCCAGCAGGGACAAGGGATGTTCAGCCCGCTTGAACTAAGGACAAGGTGTCAGCTCATCCATAAGACACCCAAAAATGAGGTCCCACCTGGTTACACCCTCCTTGCCTGCGGGATGGTGACCCCAGGTCTCACAACTGGCAGGAGAGGAACTTCAAAGCCAGCAGGTCTCAGCTGTATTTTGTGGGTAGCAAACCTTGTACTGGTCAGTCTCTGCACAGACCAGCCCATGATACCTCTAAACATCCCTGTCCACGTTGCACAGGCTGAAAAGCCTCTGACAGTGAATAATAACAGAATGGCTTGGGCTTGGAGGGACATAAAAACCACCCAGTCCCACCCCCCTGCCATGGGCAGGGACATCTTCCACTAGCCCAGGTTGCTCCAAGCCCCTTCCAGCCTGGCCTTGGACACCTCCAGGAATTCAGGGGCAGCCACAAATTCTCTGAGAAATTGATTTCAGCCCCTCACCACCCACAGTGGGAAGACTTTCTTCCTAATATCCAATCTAACGTTCCCTCCCTCAGTTTGAGGTATATATATATAATATATATAATATATATATATAAAATACAGTTTTGGCTCGTTAGGGCCCACTAGGAGCAAGATTCTTCAAGAAACTCTGTGCACTCTCCTCCAATATCTCCCCTTGAGGGTTCTTGGGAGGCTGGGAGGAGAGCAGCAGTATTGGGACAGTCGTATTCATCTCAATCTTGATGACCTTGATTTTGCATGACAAGCCGCATACTTAATTAATTAGAGAAAAAAAAAATCCCTCCATTCCTTCTAAAAGGCCATTATTTTAATTTTGACAGGTAATTACAGGAGAAGAAATGATAAATCTTCCCGAACACTGTTTGTCTTTAAGGGAGGCATTAATTATGGATGTCTTAGAGCTGAGGCTGGTGGAGCTGGAGCCCTGTCAAGGGAAGGATAAGTGCTCAGGACCACCTTGAGCGTCTCTGCCCCATGGGCAGCTCCAGCTCTGCATTCCTCCTGAGCTGGAGGAGGAATCTTGCTCTTCTGAAGATCCAAAGGCAGGAGAGAGGGATTGAAACAGCTAAATGAAAGCCATTTTAAAAAACTCCTAATGGCACAACACAGTTGGCTTCTGGAATGCATTGCCATCATCGATCAGCTGGCAGTGTTTAAAAGGGCATCACTGTTTTATGTAGATGATAAGAAAATCCAGACTTATAGCAAAGAGGGGTGAAAAAGAGAAAGAAACCAAGATATTCTGTGAGAAGTGGAAAGAAGAGCTGGGTTTCTCATGCACTGACGTGCTCAGCCCCTTAAATGTGCATCCCAGAGTAATTCCAGCTCCTCTTTGTGTCCTCCAGAGGAAGAGGAAACCACCACGGCTTCCAAACTCACACCCTCTGGGTCAGCCAGGAATGTGTTTTGACTCAGACCTGGCATGGAAATTGTAATTTTGGTGAGTCCATGTTGGCCTTGCTTCTGGTCATGAACCAAACCCGAAGCCAACATGTAGGTAATGTGAAGGTGTCCAATTAAAGAGCCATCAGCCTTTTCTGGGGCACATTTCCATGGCCCATTCCTGGAAGTGTCCAAGGCCAGGTTGGACGGGGTTTGGAGCAACCTGGGCTGGTGGAAGGTGTCCCTGCCCATGGCAGGGGGTGGCACTGGGTGGCCTTTAACGTCCCTTCCAACCCAAACCTTGGAAATCCTTGGAAAGCCTCCTCCTGTACCGCTGCCCTTCCCGAAATGTATAAAATCCACGGAGATGCCATTCCCCACCGCAGGTTTCTCTCTCAGCTTTGCAGTTTCCGCACTGCAGAAAACAGGCTCGTCCCCTCCTCGTGTCGCTCCAAGGAGCATCCCTGTGCCAGGACTCCCCGGGGAAGAGCCTTCCCCGCATCCCAGCCCAGCCAGGAGCTGCAGCAGGATGGAGCAGCCGCTGCTGGGATGTGGGAACAGCCCCTCGGGGAGGTTCCAGCCGAGGAGAGGATTCTCTGACTCCCGAATTTCGGGCTTTAAGCGATTTCCCTGCCTGGCTGCAGGGATAAGCGAAGGCAGCCAGTACATCTGTAGGAGTCATTAGCAGGGCAATTAGCACTCGCTCTGCTTGGAACGATCATTAAGAGGGCGACTTACAAAGACCAGCAATAAATCGCTCCGAGTTGATGTGGTATTAAAACCAGCGCCCACCCGCAGAGGGGACCTGGACAGAGCCCTCCGCGGGGTCGCTCCTGCTTTTCCCAGCCTGCCCGTAAAACTCGGATTAAACAGAAGGATTGAGGTGGCCTCCAGCCACAGTGGGATTAGTCCGTGCTGGAGGTGGGGCCCTGAGTGCTCCGGGGAGCCTCAGACAGGTTTTCCAGATGCCCAAGATAAGCCCGTCCTGGGTACCAAAAATGTCACCCCGGGGACATATCCTGCCCTCGCAGATATTATCACACCCACGGATGCACTGCCAATAGAAGCAGCCCTGGATGATTGTACCGAGCCATAATCACAACTGGAGTCACTTTATTGCTCCTTGAACAGCCTCAGACAGAGACAAAGAATAAATCCCAAATTATTAAACGTCTTAATCACTCCTTGTCACAGAGCACAGAGATAAGAGATGAGTAGTGGAGCCACGCTGGAACCCACACTGTGGGGCTGAGCAAGGGTGGAGATGTTTACCTCTGCCCTGGCTATCTGACCACAACCTGGCTGACTACACGAAGTCTTTGAGGCTTTGAGTGGGGTTTTTGGAACCCACTTCACTTGAGGTTTCCATCCCAGAACCTTCCTCCACCGCCAGGAGCAGGGGACAGCAGTGCTCCTCTCCTGTGCAGGGACGACACGGAGATAAGTGTGCTGGAGTCGGTGTGCTGGTGAGACACATTGCTATGGAAACGGGAGCACCACGCTCTTGAGACAGACCTGGAGGAGAAGACAAACAGAGCTGAGAGATGCAGAACAGGAGAGTTGCTGTCACCCTTTCCTTCTGGGTGCAGAGGCACCACATGTCCCCCAGCCTGAGGACGTGAGAACGTCCACGAAGAGAGAAAGCAGGGGTTGGTGAGTGAGGCAGGATAGCTCTGTTGGGAGGCTCCTCCCTGCTCAAGAGGGACAGATGGAGTCAGGACCACCCTCAGCTCCCTCTGTGTGACTTCACTGGGTGAGAAACCAGCTGGGAAGCCAAGAAGGCCCCACCTCACTCTTCAGTCCTCCTGCCACAGATCCACAGGCACATCCAATGGTCAATCACTGAGTCCTTCTCAGCACCACAGGCCACTCCACTCCCAAAAAAAGACATGGGAATGAAGCACCTCAAACCATTCCAACTCCACAGGAAAACCTACCTTTTCCTTAAGATGCTTCCTCACATGTTGAACCTCCCTGCTGGAAGCACAAGCCTCATTTCTCACCCAATCCCTTCCCAGCCACCATTTCCCTCTTGTACTTTTATTCCCCTGCATGTTTAGCTCTTCCAGAGATCTTCCATTGGAATAAAGCCACCTCACAGTCTTCTTTTTGAGGAGCTGAACAACACAAACTCTTTTTTCCCCTCAACCAGACACTTTTTTTCTCTCTTCACCCATCATAAAAAATAGAAAGTAACGGGATCTATCCTGCCTCCCAATGCTTAATTAGTAGGGTTTTTTTCCTCCCCACTTGCACAGAAATTGCTCCCACAAGTGTTTCAGGGCTCACAAAAGCGACAGTTTTATCACTTAGTCATTGAAGGCTTTCAAATCCCTCAATTATACACAATTCACGCGGTTTGAAGAAGCCGAAGAGCAGCAGCAGCTTCTGTAACAACCGGCACAGAAGCGTCTTCTTAAGTGTCTCTTTTATGTGGCTTCGCCCATAATTATGGCAGGGAGATAAAGTTTTGTAATTTATTTCCACTAATACAGCCAGGCAGCAATTGATGTTTTTTTTTTTTTTATGAGGGTGAATATGTCTGTGGGATGTACTAATGTTTATAGGCCGGTAAATTTGATTTATACGGAACAATCAGCGCTGCTATTGGTAAAGGTCCGAGGAGCTAATATGATTTGCATTGATGACATTAATATCAATTAAAAGCTTCCAGGTTTGCAGCTCACAGTTGGCTCCTGATTCCTCCCGGCTCCCACCCCGGCAGGTTAAGGGGGTTTTGCTTTGCAGGCAGCGAGCAGGTGTTTGACCTGCAAACACGAGAGATCTTGAGGGATTTGGTTGTTCTTTCTGGTCCGAGCCGCAGAAACGACAGGTCTGCTCCTGCAGGAGGAGGTGCTGGCTCTGCTCAGCCCTGGCTCCCTCCGCTTAAGGAATTTTAGGGAAGGGGACGGGATGGAAACGTGTGCCGTGGAGCCTCTGGATATGTCTGCTCGCCCCTCCGAGCGAGGAGGAAGGGGTACGAGGGACTTTCTGCCGGCAGAAACTCCTGATCACGGCGGTGTTTCAGTGCCCTCTTGTGCCAACGCACCGACGGTGTTTCAGTGCCCTCTTGTGCCCGAGCACCGAGGGTTTACAGAGGGGCTGAGCTCGGGGAGATGCTCATGCCAAGGGCTCCTGGGTGGTTTTGGGAAGAGGGGAGAAAGTTGTGGTTCCCCCTGTCAAAACTGAAGACGGGCAAAGATTCCTCCCAAGAAAACGAGGCCAGGACACAAAGGTCTCTACACCCAAGAGGTGCCCTGTACAGTCCATCATCTGCACCGGAGATCCTGAGGCTCCCGGGCTTTTTTTCCTGGGAGAAAGGATTGTGGTTCCTTCACTCGCGGTAGCCCAGAGTCAACTTTTGAGAGCCTGCCTCCCAGAGCGAGTCCAACCACGGGCACGCAGCTGCAGTTTGAGAGGAGATTTGGGGGGTTTGGGCGCTTTGGCTCCATCCCGAGACGCCTCGCTGCACACGTGTGCATCCACACACACATGGACACAAATGTACAGACGCACACACACGTGCACACACGTATCACACAGTGTACATCGCACACGCGTTACACACAAGTATGTACATCACACACTGCACACGTTACACGCACACACGTACATTACATGCCAGTTACACGCCATTGCACATCAAACACACATTACACACACACACACGTTACTCACACACCTGCACATGACACATGTACACTACACCCATGTGTACATTACACACACATCTGTAGATTTTACACACATATGTGTGCATTACACACAGATGTACATTACACACATTGCAAACACTTGTGTGCATTACACACATGAATCCCACACATGTACATTACACACACGTTTACATAACACACATGTGAATAACACACACATGTACATTACACACACAATACACACACATGTAAATTACTCACATACATTACACACACACGTATATTACACACATATGTACATCGCACATACAGGTACATCACACACGTCTATTACATTACACACACACATTTACAGACACACACACATCTACATGACACACATGTGCATTACACACACGCAAATTACGCACACGTACATCACATGCACAAATATTTCACACACACATGTACACCACACAGACGTGTACAGCACACACATGTACATTACACACAGATGTATATTACGCATATGTACATCACACACACATGTACATCACACACGCACACGTACATCACACATGTACATTACATACACATGTACATCACACACACACATACACCACACACATGTACATCACACACACATACATCACACACACGTACATCACACACACGTACATCACACACATGTACATCACACACACATGTACATCACACACACACATGTACATCACACACACATGTACATCACACACACACATCACACACACATATATCATACACATGTACATCACACACACACATCACACACACACGTACATCGCATATGTACATCACACACACACATCACACACACACATATATTACACACACGTATGTCACACATGTACATCACACACCCCACACAGCCCCGCCCCGTGGGCGGAGCCTCAGCGGGCAGTGGGCGGGGTTCCGGGGGCGGGGTCTGTCCGGGGGCGTGTCCCGGGGCGGGGGCGGGGCCTGGCTCTGACTCTCCGCGGAGCCTTGGCCGGGCCCTGCCCGTGCCTCCCTCCCTTCCCTCCCTGCGCTGCCTCCGCCCGGCCCCGCCATGGCCGGCCGAGGCGCATTCCCGCTCAGCCCGCTGCCCCCCGCCGCCGCCCCGCCGGCCCCGGGGCCCGCCACCGCCCTGCTGCGCGGCCCCAGCCCCGCGCCCGCCGCCGCCGCCGCCCCGGGGTACCGCGCCATGGGCCCGGCCGCCGCGCAGTACCAGGTGAGGAGCCCGGAGAGGGGTTGGGGGGGTTACCGCGGTGGGGTGAGGGGGCGAGGGGGCTCCGAGGGGCCCTGAGGAGGGGTGGCGGTGCTGGGCCGGCCCGCGGGGCCTTGGCGGGGCAGCGTGGCCGGGCCTGGGCGGCATCGCCCCGAGCGGGGCCCGGGACCCCCGCCCGGAGCCCCGGTGGGACCGTTCTCCTGCGCGTTTTACTCACGACACCTCCTTCTTCCCCCCCGCCCACTTTTTAGCCTCAAACCCCCGTAAAAGTTTGTCCGGGCCCCGTTCCCAGCACGGGGCGGGGGGTGCTGAGACCGTGAGCTCCGGTTCGGGTCTGCAGCCATCCCATCCCATCCAATCCCATCCCATCCCATCCCATCCCATCCCACGGTCAGGAACCGCCTGGAACACTTTGTCTGCGTCCTTGGCAGAGGTGGAGGTAACCATGAGGTGTGTGCGGTGCAGGTGTTCATCCTCTCTGTCCTTTCTGTGGATCCCTCTGTGGATCCTCGGGAAGGAAAAAGAGGTGGTGAAGTGGTGGACGAGTTGACCAGTTGTTTGGTAATGTTTGGGGAAAGCAAAACAGGGAGCAGCTCGAAAAGCAAACAAATCGCTTGTTTTCCAGCCTGAGTATCTCTTATAAGTATTTTCAGGCGTAAGAGGAATGTTTACAAGGGCCTGGAGTGACAGGACAAGGGGGAAGAGCTTCCCACTGCCAGAGGGCAGGGTTAGATGGGATATTGGGAAGGAATTCTTCCCTGGGAGGGTGGGGAGGCCCTGGCACAAGTTGCCCCACCCCTGGAAGTGTCCAAGGCCAGGTTGGACGGGGCTTGGAGCACCCTGGGCTGGTGGAAGGTGTCCCTGCCCATGGCAGGGGGTGGCACTGGGTGGGCTTTAAAGTCCTTTCCCACTCAAACCATTCCATGTTCCTATGATATTCCAACAGTAAGAGGTATATCCTGACATACCCTCCTGCTCCCCCTTGCACACCCAGCTTGTCGGATCACTCTGAGGCTCGTGCTGATTATTTTGGTCCTTAGTTCTCTGGTGTAAGGCTGAGTTTTCCGGGCAGGCTGGAAATGGAGGAGCCCAGTTGTGCAACAACACGTTCTCCCGGGTGCCAATGCCTCCTCCAGAGCTGTGCCTTATTTGCACGAATTAAAACTTCAGAAATAGCCCAAGCTGAGGGAGATTCCGGCTCGCTAATGCAGGACGAGGAAACAACTTCCTCCTGCAGCCTGAAAAAACGCCAAGAAATGTTTTTGGGAATGGAGGTGGCTCAGCCACGGCCGTAACTTGAGGCAGAGGCGAGCGGGGCGCTGGATCTGCCCTGACCTTCCGTGGGGCAGGTTGCAAAATCCAGCTGGGAAGCTGGAGCCAGGCTGGAGCAGCCGGGTAAACAGGCTGGCATATGCTGGCTCTCCCTGCTGCTGGCTGGGATCGCAGCAGGTGTTGGGAGCACAGGGTGATGCATCCCAAGCATCCCTCCCTGTGGCATCAGCCCCAGGGGCTGCTGATGGGTGGCCTCGTGTCCAGCCGTGTCCAGCCGCGAGCTGCACCCCTGTGCCTGGGAAGGGAAATGAAATGATCCGGAGGGTCTGCCCTTTGTTTTGCAACTCCCAGGCTGGGAAAAACAGCCCCTCCCCTCCCCGTGGCCATCCCTGCCGTGCCCAGAGGACTTCTCGGCTTTGTTAGTCCCGGCTTAATGAAGAGCCGCGTTATTTGGGCACCAGGAGACATGACAGGCCCCGTCCGCTGCGGCGGCGGCTTAGGGCTCTAATCGCTGGATTATGAAACATATGCTCGTCCCTTTGACATCCTTGTGGGCCTGCTGGGGGTTTACTGGAGGCTCAAACCGGGAATCCTGGAGGATGGCTCGCTTTGGGAGTTCCTTTGGGGAGCTGATGTGCACCAGGTGCTGGTGCTGTGCCCCGAGCAGGAAGGAGAGGGCCTTTCCCAGCTTGAGCTGGCAGGCTGTGTGGTGGTGGGATCAGCAGATCCTCCATCCTGACCCCTGTGCTCAGCCCCAGCATCCACGTTGTGCCGTCCCACTAAGTTCAGTGAGAGGGGAGCCGTCCTGTTGGTTCAGGTTCTAGTTTTGGAGTTAGGAGAGTTTTTCCCCGAGTTGTGGGATTGACACCGTGGCAAGGATCGCTGTGGGTCTGTGTGGAGATGGGACCTTGGAAGGCCTCACAGTGACCCCAAGCTGATGCCTCACTGGTGCACAGAGGTGGCAAAATTAGGGGTCTCCGTAAAGGGGTTTTGTTGGTATTTGCTGTCAGAACAGAGCCTGGTTTCCACGGGACAGGAGGCTGCTGCAGTCCAGGGAACTCCTAAGCCTGGAAGCAGCTCGGTGATCCCATCCCTGGGCAGGTGGCAGTGGGAAGGAAAGCAGAGTCGTGCTTCATGGAGAAATACATGGAGACAGTGGGATGGAGGAGCTGGAGAAGTGTGGGTTGTTGGTGTGGAGCCAGGTGGAAGCTGGGGAGGCCTGGACACGTTGGAGAGGATGGAGAAATCCACCCAGTTTGGGAGCAGAGAAGAACAGTGTTTCTGCTCATTGGGATTGGCTTGAAGGGGGCCTGGAGACAACAGCCAGGGCTGGAGCTGATCCAGAAAGCTGGGATGCTGCTTGTGCTGGATGACCCCACCCTTCCCAAGGGAGAGGGTTTCCAAAGCAGGTTTCATCACAACCCGAGCCTGGAATTGGTTTCAGCCATGATATAAAGCAGATGAACAGTGTCCTCTCGGAGCAAGGGGGAGGAAGGCACAGCAGAGACCGCCTGACAGTGAAGTTCTGGGGGAACAACAACGTCTTCAGGACTTGCTGCTGGAGGCCCTCACCCCCTCTGCCTCCACAGGACCTTGCCAGGAGCCGCTCCCTGGGCAGTTTGCACTGCGGGGGTTTGTGCCAGGCACCCATCCCTGCTCCTCCCCTGTGCCTCACGCTGTGTTAGCAGCTCTGGGGAGGAACCCAACACCTTTGTTCCTTGTTCCTGCTGCCGTTACTGCCTGTGTTACAACCTGGATCCCCGTGACCTTCCTTTCTCTGACCTGGAACATCCACAGCTCCAGGTGGGAGACCTTGGATGGGCAGGTTTATCTGGACCCAGAGAGCTCTGCCGGTGCTGGAGACGTTCCCAGCATGTGTCCTCAATCTGCTGGGAGGCTGTTCCTGGTGCTGTGCCCTTCTCCCTCTGATTTACTACTTCCGTGTCTATGGTTTTTAGCTGATAAGTGATCTGGCTCCTGAAGCTCCTCCTATATCCAAACCTGTCAGCTTTTCCAAGCGTGATAAGATGCATGGGGCAGTTTGGGAGCAGTTTGGGGCTTGCTGGGAGCTGAGGGAGTGATTGCAGCCTGCAGTGACATCTTGATAGCACCACCACCTCCCAGATCAAGATCCCTGCCAGCACCAACCCAGGCTCTTCCTGGCACCTTCCCAAGAAGCATTTGCTCATAGATAAGGACAAACAAAGAAGGGGAAGCGTTTTTGGGGTGTGCTGGGGGGCTCAGTTGGTCCTGGTCCATGCAAAGGCCTGGCTTGAGCGGTGGTTTTAGGCAGCCGAGCTCTCCTTGAGCCCAGCCTGCTGTGGAGCTCAAATCCTGTTTGAGCAGGGTTTGTTTCTGAATCCTGGTGGGAAGTGCTGCTGCCTGGGCATGAGGGGAGGAACGTGCAGGAAGAGCTCTCGTTTCCTGGCCAGGAATCTGCTCCCAGAGCCGCAGGCAAGGATGGATGTGGGCTGCCATTCCTGACTTGTTAGCGTTGCCCAGAGTTGGATCACATGTCTCTGGATGGAGCAGAACAGGACGTGTGTTGGGAAGAGCCTTTCCCCCTCGCTGTGGAGGTGCCGGGAAGAGCCGTGACCTTGGAGGGAAGATGAAGAGGCTCTCGAGCTGTTTTTAGAATTGCTGCTTCACGTCAAGCTCATTCTTCCTCCTGCAGACCCATCCTGTGATTTATTGCTTCTCTGCTACCAGCCCCTGATTTCTGGGCTGCCCTTCCTCAAGAAGGGGCCTCTGGCAGGCACAGAGGCTCCCGTCATGCCAAGGAACATCCATCAGGAAGCCTCCCATCCTCCCGCTGGATTGGGCTGGGGCTGAGTCCGAGCAGAGCTCCCCGAAGGCAGGCGGCCTGTGCACTGACCTGGGATGAACCGCTAAACCGCAGCCGGCCCCATCCGTTCCTTGGGCTTTGGCAGGGAACAGAAACAAGCTGTTTTCTGTCCCATTTCCAGAGGCTCCGCAGGGATGGCTGGATGGGATCCAGCTTGTTTCTCAGCGCTGAGCTTGCACGGTTTGCCCTTTGTCCGCCCCGTCGGCGGGGAGGGGACGGGGCGGGACCCGGAGGGGTGGGCAGAGGGACAGGGGGTGTTGGACAGGAATGAGCTGAGGGAGGACTCCTTGGTTTGAGCTGGTTTAATGAAATTTCCTGAGTTTAAGCCCTCCTGCATCCTGCTCATTTCCAGGGCTTCCAAAAGGGGCTGGAAACAGGCTTCACCCCCAGGGCCGTAGCGCTGCTTCCTGGCTTCGCTGGAGATTTAAGGCTGGGCTTGTGTGAGAGGGGTCTTGGCAGCCTTTGGGCAGGAGGTGAGAGGCTGAGGCTGCTCAGGACAGGGGTGCAGTCACTGGCTGAGCCAAGAGGCTTCTCTCTTAGAAATGTGAAAAGCTTGAGGGCAAACTGAGAGGAAAAAAACACCCCTGTGGAAGGTTCTGCTCTCCCTTTTATTGCTCATCCAAGCGATCAAATGCAGGTCCCTGGTGGGCTGGAACTCACTCCCCCGCCAGCTGAACTGTGGCTGATGGCTCTCAGATGCTTTTGGAGTTGATGTTAAAGTTGAAATGTGACAGATCTTATCATCCTTGTGCTTCAACCTCTCCCTGCCAACAGAATTGTTTCAGCTGAGCAATCTGGCCCTCCAAAGAGCAGGTGGAGATGCAGGAGACCTTGCAGAAGGTGTTGTCACAGATATGGAGCTGTCAAAGACTCCCTCAACTGACTTTAGCCAAGCCTCCAAATCTCTCATTTCAGGGACAGATCACAGTGTGACCCTTGGAGTGGCAGAGGGAGACAGGAGAGACCTCAGGGCATGACGAGAGCTGCCCTGGCTGAAGGGCAGGAGCTGGCTGTGGCCATGCCACCTCCAAGCAAGCTGCCAGCAGCATTCCATGTGCAGGGAAGGGGCTGTGTAGTCATGTAGGGAACCTCCCTCGCCTTCCAAGCAGTTTTCCTTCAGCGCTGATCACGTGTGGGCTTGAAAAACACCCAGGGCAGGGGTTTCCCTGTCAGCCATCTGCCTCTTCTGGGGAGCTGCAGGTTCTGTTTGCAGCCTCAGCACTACCCTGAGCTTCTCTTGGGGCCCAGGGAGTTCGAATTAAAAGTTTCCCAGCTGCTCCCGTTCCCCAGGAGCCTTTGCAGGTGAGTCAGCACTGTTATGGGTTACACAGCCCTCCGTGCTGAACTGGCAGAACACAATATTTACTGTGGCTTTCTCGTTCTGCAAAGGGCGTGGGGCTCGGGGCTGCCCCTCCTCCCGGCCCTGCCACAACGGATTTCTTGATAAACCCGCCGAAACCGTGCGCTTGCCTTGTGGTTTTTGGCAAAAAACAAAAAAAAGGTGCTGATGCTGACACAGTCACGAGGAGTTGCACAAACGTGGAGGGGAGAGGGGAACATCTGGGAGCCCAGAGGAGGAAGGAGGAGGCTCCTGCCCTGCAGCAAGGGCAGGTCAGCCAGCCCAGGCTCTGGAGGTGCCGCTTCAAAGGCGCTGGAGCCGCGGTGGGTTGTGTAACGGGCTCAGCCTGTGCCGCCTGTGCGTGTTTTTGAGCTCCCACCTGCGGCGCTAATCCTGGGGCCCCGCCGCTGCCCCGGCTCCCGGCTGGGACACGCTGCTCTTTTCGGCGTCTCCCACTCGCAGAGGCACCCGTGGCGTGGCTCAGGCTCCTGGGTTTGTGTTCAGCAGCTTTCCAGGGAGGTTGGGGGTGTTTTCTAGGGGGGTGTTTTGGCTCCAGCCGCCTTCAGACCGACCCTGCGCTGTGGCTCTCAGTGAGAGCGGTGCCCCTGCGCTCCTACTCCTGCAGCCAGGGTGTGCTCCAGAACCCATCCCTGTGTGCAGGTAAGGAGCTGGCTTCCCTAGCTCCCTTCACAGCACAGTCCTGTGCCCTGGCAGGACGGGGGAGAGAAGCTGAGGGGATGTCCTGGCACGTTGAAGAGCCTGAGGCAGGGGAGAAATGTTGCTCTGCTGGCTTGGTGGCTCTCCCAGCCTCAAGGATCAAAGGATCCTGGGAAGCTGCTGGCTCAGCCCTCAGGTGGAGCAGGCTGGAGCACGTAGGGGCAGCTGCTGGGTCATGGGGTGCTGTGACCGACTGTTGAGGGTCCCAGTGGGGTGGTGGGTGTTACCCTGGTGGCACCTGTGAGGCCCAGCCACTGCTCTGGGGGTGTTCCAGGGATGGGAGCCCTTGGCAGCGGTTGGGGATTGTCGTGTCTCCTGAATTCCCTGTCTGGGTCCCTGGAAGGGGAAAGATGGAGCTGGCTGCTGGCAGGGGGTGAGCTCTTGCTTCCTCCATCCCTCAGCTTTCTTCCTGCCTGCTGTTAGGAAGTGGGATTGCCCTGCTCACCCCCCCCCCCTCCGTGCTGCTTTCCGGAGAGGAATCCATGGCACAACCCGTGACGTCCCCGGGCTGCATCACTGCTCCCAAATTAATCCAGTTTATGTCTTCCCTCGTGTTGTGCTACTTCACATCAGAACTGCAGCCATGAGCTGTGTTGTTAATTCCAGCCCCAGTAATTCAGTCACAGGAAGATCTGCTGTGAAACTTTCCCCAGACCACAGGAGAGCCCTGTGCCAGAAACATGTATTTATTTAGTGAGATATCCCTGCGGATACCGAGGTATGAAAAGATTAATTTAATTTGGGACAAGGTGCCCAGGGCTGTGTTCAGTAGCTGTTTGACTGCCTTTAGGATCCCCAAACCTCTGTAGGTCCCCATTTAAGTGTTTTGAGTAGGCTTTGCAGGCAGTGCCCTCGTGACACTCCAGGTCTGGTGGCTCCTGGCCTCCAGTGGCTTCAGCCCTGTGCCAGCTGGCAGGGCACGCTTCCCCCGTGGCTTCTGCTCCTCCTGCTTCTGCTTTCCCCCTGCTCTTCCTGCAGCAAGGAAAGGCTGCAGCTCCTGCTGTCGTTCCCTCCTTGCAGGATGCACACTCCGAGATCTCTACGGGGGAAGGAGGCGCAGCGGGGATGTTTGGGGGGACCCAGCCGAGGTCAGGCCTGTGCTGGGCCGTGTTTGACTCTCCTCTCTCCCCCAGCGGCCCGGGATGCCCCCCGGAGGCAGGATGCCCATGGCAGGGCTGCAGGTGGGATCACCCGGAGCGCCCCCGTACGGAGCAGCCTCCCCGCTGAGGCCTGGCCTGCCCCAGTCCATGATGGATCCCTTCAGGAAGCGCCTGCTGACCCCCCAGGCACAGCCACCCATGGCCGCCCAGAGGAGAGGGTAAGGGCTGGGACGGTCCTGCTGCGTCCTGGTTGTGCTTTATGGAATGGTTTGGGTTGGGAGGGACTTTAAACCCATCCAGTTTCACACCTGCAGTGGGCAGGGACACCTTCCACTGTCCCAGGCTGCTCCAAGCCCCGTCCAGCCTGGCCTCACCTGTTCCCAGGACTAACTAATGTACACTGAAAGGATGCTGCGTCACTGCTCCCAAATGAATCCCGTTTGTGCCACTTCACATCAGAACTGCAGCCATGAGCTGTGTTGTTAAAACCAGTCCCAGTCACTTAGTCACAGGAAGATCTGCTGTGAAACTTTCTCCAGACCACAGGAGAGCCCTGTGTCAGAAACATGTATTTATTTAGTGAGATATCCCTGCAGATACCGAGGTATAAAAGGATTAATTTAATTTAGGGCAGGGTGCCCAGGGCTGTGTTCAGTAGCTGTCTGACTGTCTTTAAGATCCCCAAACCTCTTTAGGTCCCCATATAAATGTCTGACAACTGTCATGTTATGCACAGCCCCCCAGCTCCCTGCCCTGCTGCAGAGATTTCCCCCAGACTGGCACCATAGGCAGGGGAGAACCTGCCAGAGCTCGGGAATGGGATATTTTGTGACCACGGGATGGTGATGGGGCCAAGGTGACTCAGTTTGCAGCCTCCTCTCACTCTGCTCTCCACACCAGTAACCAGAGAGCCTCACGGTGTGTGTTTGTGCCTGTCAGGGTCTGTCTCCTCCTCACAGGGGTGTGTCCAGGCTCTGGCAGGCACAGACATGGCTGGAAGCACAGCCAGGGGGGTTGTGGGTTGCAGGGACGCTCCCAGGAGCTGCTCCTCTCAGTGGGGGTTGTGCCAGCAGCTCCTTGCTTGTTTACAACACCACTAATCCCTCTGCTGTTCCTGTTTCCCGTGAGGGCTTGTTGCTTACTGGGAGCTGTTCCTCGGGGCAGGATCCCTCGGTGCTCATGGATGCTCAGGTCCCATTCCCTGCTCCGTGATCCCTCTCCGGGCACCACAGGGGCTGTGCCTCCCACAGGTGCTCCAGGGCGAGCTGGGGATTAAGGGCAGGGAGCAGCTTGTCCCAGCAGGGACGTCAGAGCCAGATACTGTGTCCCCATTGCCCAGGGCTGGGCTCTGGGATCTGGGATCAGCCGTGCCCGCCTGTCCTTGCTCCCGGCTGGCTGCAGAGCCAGGGATTAGGAGCTGCCAGCTGCCCATGGGGGTGGCCAGGAGGTGTTTGTGTGGCAGGAAGAGCTCCAGCAGGGACTCTGACCCTTCCCAGATGTCCTCCTGGGGCAGCCTGTTGTACCTTGGGCCCCTCGGGATGGCAGCACCGAGTCCCACGTGGGTTCTCCTGCAGCCAGAGGAACAGGACTGCCCTGTGCTGCTGGACTCTGCCCCATCTCTTGTGCAGCACAGAGCAGGAGAGTGTTCCCTGCTCTGTCCAGGCATTGAGCAGGAGCTCAGGGGAGCACCAGGATGGGCTCAGGCTGGTGGAGCCTGGAGTGTGCAGGGTGGGCTGAGCTGAGCTGGCTCTGTGCTGTGGCTCTGGAGAGCACCTTGCTTCCTCCATCCACCAGGATTTTGGTCCCACTGTGGCAAGGCTAGTTTTGTTTGAAGCTGGTTTTAAGTGACTTCCAGGCAGTGGGCTTTGCTTTGTAGCCCTGTGGTTGCTATTCCCAGAAAGAAAACTCGGGAACACTGTCCTGAAACCATGGCTTGGCCTTTACCACCTCCCCTTGCTCCTGCCCTGCAGCAGCAAAGCAAACTGAAGCCTGGATTTCCTTCCCTGCCAAGGGACCCACAAGGACCATCCAGTCCCTGCCCAGAACACCCCAACAATCCCTCCTGTCCCTCAGAGCCTTGTCCAAACCCTCCTGGAGCTCTGGCAGCCTTGGGGCCGTGCCCACTGCCCTGGGGAGCCTGGGCAGTGCCAACCACCCTCTGGGGGAAGGACCTTTTCCCAATATCCAACCCCACGCTGGGGAGGATGTCCTGTGGGTGCTGCAGGGGTTATTTTTTGCCTGTCTCTGTGCTTTTGCAGGGTGAAAAGGAGGAAGATGGCTGACAAGGTGCTGCCACAGAGGGTGAGTGACACCTTGGCGTGGAGCTGAGCTGCTGCAGGGGGGTGAGGGGGTCCCCACAAGAGGAGGATCTGCTGAGCTGCCTCCTGCCCACTGGGCATTTCTGTGCAGTCCGAAACTGACCTGGAATGTTTCTGTGTCTTCCTCTGGGGTGGCAGGAATGGTTTGAGGTGTGTTCAGTTGGACAAACAAGACTTAGAGCAAGCAGGGAACAGCAATGGCTTGGGGTGGAGACCTCAGGAGGACCCTAAGCCTTTCCTGGAGGTCCCTCTTGACAATCCAGGGATTCATTTCGTGCCTGTGACAGGCTCTGATCTGGGGAGAGCTTTGCAGGGCTGCAGTCTTTGGTTAAAGTAAGAAGTCGGTGCTGTTGCGCTGGACTTGTTGCTTGAAGGCTCCTTGGCGTGTCAGCCCAGCACTGGTTGAGCTGCTGGGGCTGTGAGGAGGATCCATCCCCACGCCAGCACTCAAGGGACTGACCATTTCCCTGTGGCAGATCCGGGAGCTGGTCCCAGAATCCCAGGCCTACATGGACCTGCTGGCCTTCGAGCGCAAGCTGGACCAGACCATCGCTCGGAAGAGGATGGAGATCCAGGAGGCCATAAAGAAACCCCTGACGGTGCGTGGCAGCCCTGCCTGGGAGGGGTGGGGGCTGCAAACCATGGGATCCTGGAATCACAGCGTTGTCAAGGTTGGGAAAAACCTCTAACACCACCAAGTCCAACCCTCAGCCCAGCACCGCCACTAAACCGTGTCCCCAGGTGCCACGTCCACACATCCTTTGGACAGTTCCAGGGATGGTGACTCTACCTGTTCCAGTGCTTTACAAGCCTTTCTTGAAGACATTTTCCCTAATATTTAATGTAATAATTAATCTGATTTAATCTAAACCTTCCCCAGTGCAAACTTGAGACCGTTTCCTCTCATGCAGCAGTAGAAGTGGGTGCTGCAGTCGCCCTCTCACTCCAATCATTCCCACCCTCTGTTTTCCCATTCCACAGCAAAAGAGGAAGCTGAGGATTTACATCTCCAACACTTTCACCCCAGCCAAGGAAGAGGGAGAGGGGGGTGAGCGTGTGGCCTCCTGGGAGCTGCGTGTGGAGGGCAAACTGCTGGAGGATGTAAGGATCCAGGAGGGATGAAGTGGTGGGAGGAGTGCTGATCCAGAAGGATCCAGGAGGGATGAAGGGCTGGTGGTGTGAGCCAAGAGCTCGTCTGGGATGGACACAGCCCTGCTCCAGGGGCTGGAGGTGGGTGTGGGCTGGGGCCCTCCCTGGCTGGGGGTGGTCAGACAAGTCTCTGCTGCTCTGTTTGCAGCCCAGCAAGCAGAAGAGGAAGTTCTCCTCCTTCTTCAAGAGCCTTGTCATCGAGCTGGACAAGGAGCTGTATGGCCCAGACAACCATCTGGTGGAGGTGAGGCACGAGGAGTGATCCCAGCAGGAGACACGAGGTAGCCCAGGGCATGGTCCTGCTGCAAGAGAGGGGTGGGCAGGGTGTTTCTGTGTGCTGGGGGTGCCAAACCCACCTCAGCTGCTTTCCAGGCTCAGGTTTAGGGCTGCATTTTCTTCCCTGGCAGCTGCTGCCACGCTTGGCTCTGGCCCTCACCCCGCAAAGTCTGCAGCCAGAGCCAGGAGCTGTGGGGCTGCAGCGAGGTCGTGGCTCCAGAGGCAGCTCAGGTAGCCCTGGGCCCCCCCAGATCAGCACAGTGAGGCCCCAAAAGGGCAATGGTGCCACTCAGGAGGCTCATCCACACATCTGGTGCCATGTGGGAAGAAGGGCTCTCGGCCCTCTTGGCTGTCAGCCTTGCTGGAAGGGCCTCAGGGAGGTGGTGCTCCATGTGATGGGAATCCCCTCCACTTGTGGGATTGTGAGGAGCTCTGATGTGCATCCCCTGCAGTGGCTGAGGCAGGATTGATCCTGCTCTGGCTCCAGGAGCTGTTGGAGCCCCTGACATCAAGCACTCAGGGCTGGAACTGCCCCAGCCCATCCAAAATGCTGATCCATCGCTGGGCTGGAGCACATGCAGCTGGACTGGGATGGCACTCCCAGGAGCTGCCAGAGGTGGGCTCCAGGCTGTCTGCCTGTGCTAGACCCCTGCCCAGAGCCCCAGCACTGGCTCTGCAGACACAAAGCCTGGTGGCTTGTCCTGCTCCTGGACTGACCAGTGCCCCCTTGGTCCCGCAGTGGCACCGGATGCCCACGACCCAGGAGACCGACGGCTTCCAGGTGAAGCGTCCCGGGGACGTCAACGTGAAGTGCACTCTGCTGCTCATGTTGGATCACCAGGTGTGGCCCTGGGGCCTCACAGGGGCTGGGAGGACCTGCTGCCCTCCCTCCAGCACGGCTCACCTGGGAGGGGCAGCCCAGGGTGGGGAAGGGGCTGGGGCAGGGCTTGGATGAGGGTTGGGGGGTGCAGGGATCACGGGGAGCGCAGGGAGCTCTGGGGACAGAGCTCTGGTGGTGGATGTGTCCAAGGAACAACTGAAGGTGGCACTCAGTGCTCTGGGCTGGGTGACAGTGCTCTGATCTTGGAGGGCTTTTCTGACCCCAGTGACTCTGTGACTGCCCCCTGTGTCCCTGCAGCCCCCGCAGTACAAGCTGGACCCCCGCCTGGCCCGGCTGCTGGGGGTGCACACCCAGACCCGTGCCAGCATCATGCAGGCCCTCTGGCTCTACATCAAGCACAACAAGCTGCAGGACAGCCATGAGAAGGAGTACATCAACTGCAACCGCTACTTCCGCCAGGTACCACGCCTGGGGTGGGGGAGAACATCCTTCCCACCCGCTCCAGCCGGGAAAAGCCTCTTCTCTGGCTGTCACAGGCTCTCCAGTGTGCCCAGTCTCCATTTACCCCTTCCCCAGGCTCTGGTTTGCATCCATCACCTTGCCACGCTCAAACCAGGGCTGGGGATCCACCCACCTGCCTGGACAGGTGGCAGGAGGCCCTGCCACGGGCAGCAAACGCTCTGCTTTGCCCCTCCAGATCTTCAACTGCATCCGCATGCGCTTCTCCGAGATCCCCATGAAGCTGGCGGGGCTCCTGCAGCACCCGGATCCCATCATCATCAACCACACCATCAGGTGGGGGGCCGGGGGATGGGCAGCATTCCTGGGGCTGGGGGGCTCCCTGGGGTGGGCAGTGTTGCTGGGAAGGGGCAGCTCTGTGGGCTGGGCAGTGTCCCCAGGCTCCAGGGCCAGGAGGCTTCTGAGCTCTCCAGCCCAAAGGAACGATGAGCACAAGTCATCCGTGAGGGGAGGAATCAGCCAAGCAAATTTGGGGGTTCCTTGGGCCTCTACCCACAGCAGGGTAGAGGCTGAGGAGGGTCCCCCCACCCAACACCCCCTGTCCTCCCAGTGTGGACCCCAACGACCAGAAGAAGACTGCTTGCTACGACATCGACGTGGAGGTGGACGATCCCCTGAAGGCTCAGATGAGCAACTTCCTGGCTTCCACCACCAACCAGCAGGAAATCGCCTCCCTGGATGCCAAGGTGGGGGACACTGCCAGGGGACAGCCCTGCAGAGCCATGGGCAGCAGGGTGGTCTGGTCTGAGGGTGACACAGCTCCCTCTCACCCCTCTCCTCTCCCCAGATTCATGAGACCATCGAATCCATCAACCAGCTGAAGACACAGAGGGATTTCATGCTGAGCTTCAGCAACAACCCACAGGATTTCATCCAGGAATGGATCAAATCCCAGAGGAGGGACCTCAAGGTAAAGGGGAGGTATTTCTAGAGAAGGGTTAAGTTGGATATTAGGAAAAATGTCTTCATGGAAAAGGCTGTCCAGCCCTGGCCCAGGCTGCCCAGGGCAGTGGTGGAGTCACCATCCCTGGAAGTGTTCAAAAACGTGTCGATGTCGCTCTTGGGAACATGGTTTAGTTATGAGTTGATGGTTGGACTTGATGATCTTAAAGGCCTTTTCCAACCTTAACAATTCCATAATTCTCAACCCCTGGTGCTGGGCAGAGCGAGGGGCTGGGAGGGGGTTTGGGTCCATCCCTGGTGCTCACTCCATGTGCCTCCCACCCCGCTGTGTTGCTCAGATCATCACGGATGTGATCGGGAACCCCGAGGAGGAGCGGCGGGCGGAGTTCTACCAGCAGCCCTGGGCGCAGGAGGCTGTGGGCAGGCACATCTTCGCCAAGGTGGGCTCTGGGGGGGTGCAGAGGGGGTCGGGATGGCACTGAGGGGACCCCTCTGACTGCCCTGCTGTCCTCCAGGTCCAGCAGCGCCGGCAGGAACTGGAACAAGTGCTCGGGATCCGCCTCACCTAAAGGGCGGGTCGGGGCTCGGGGGCTCCTCCTCTCTCGCTGCTGCCTGAGCCTGACGGTACTTACTGGAATCAAACAGCACTTGCACAAACCCGACGTGCCTGGAGGGACTGGGATCCGCTCACACCCCTGGGCTCCACCGGGCCAGAGGGGGATCCCCCGTCCCCACAAAGCCCCGCAGTAACGCCCCCTCCTCCTGCTTTGCATCGCACCCCGCGCCCCTCCCTCAGAGCCCCCGCGGCCCCTCCCAAGCCCAAAAAACCTCCGGGAGCTGGGAAGAGCTGCCCATGCCGAGGGGGAGGAGCTGCCAAGCCCCTCCCTGAGCCCAGCAGGCCCAGCCCTGCCCCTCTTCAACCAAAGTTTGTCATTCCAAACGCCAGCCCCCACCCCCCCCGGTGCCCGACGTTTTGCACTATTTTCGTGAACAGGTTTTATATAAAAAAAACCCACACATTCAAAAAAAGAAAAAAAAAAGAAAAAGGAAGCGTTTTGTACAGTTGGGTTTGTATTTGATTAATATATTGAGTTCCTCTTCCCTGCACTCCTGGCCTGGGCTCTGCAGGGGGCTCAGGGCGTGCTCCAAGGGCTCCCTTGTGACACGAACCAGGGGTTTAGGTTAAGTGTTTGACAATCAGTTCATTCCTCCACCCCCTCCCCCCTGTTTTACATAATTAGTGATGCGTCTTGAGGGGGCAGAGGGGGTAGCTCTGCCCCCAGGAGCCTGAGGGCAGTGGGGTCACCAGGGCACCAAGAACTGGAGATAACTGGAGGGAGGGGACCACATGGACTGTGCCACCCCCTGCCAGTTCCCTTGAAGTGCCTTGGCCCCCCACCTGCAGGCTCCCGAGGGGAGGGGGCGTTTACATATTCCCAGGGTGTTCCCAGGCTCAGGGGTCCCTGCTCTGCCTCTTGTGTAACCTTTTTTTTTTTGTCTATTTTGGATATTTTCTAATAAAACCAGTTAGCAGCAGCTCTGTGGGGGTGTGTTGAGTCCTGCAGCTCTGTGGGGGGTGGTTCTGTGTTGAGTCCTGACCCCACCTTGTCTCCCCAAACCAGTGCCCAGGCCTGGCCTCAGTTGTGCTTTATTCAAGTGACAGCACACACAGAGCAGCTCTGGCCTCACTGTTACTTCCACAGCTTCTTGATGGACATGTTCTTCTCACTGTCCTTCTGCATCACCTGGGTGGGGATGGGGAAAGGGTTGGTTGCAGTGTGCAGCCCCCAAACTGGGTGCTAACAACCCCCCAAACAACCAGACTTCAGCCCTGAAGGAAGAAGGCACAGCAGCCTGGCTCTGGCTGGGCCCCAACAGCCTCTTCCACGTCACTGACGTCAAACAATGCTCGTTTGTTCCCAGTGCTGACCCTCTCCGAGCCCTGCCGCTCTCAAGTCCAGGCAGACAGTGCCCAGGACACTTTGTGCCACCAAAACCCACCATCACCTCGTTTTGCCTCCCCCCCACACACACTTACCTTGGCCACAGCCATTTCAAAGTCCTCCTGCGTGACGTGCACCCGCCTCTCCCTCAGCGCGTACATTCCCGCTTCCGTGCACACGCCCTGGGGGGGACAGGCTGTCACACACCGCTCCCCAGTGCCACCCCCAGTGCCCCCCAGTGCCCCCAGCTCACCTTCACCTCCGCGCCCGACGCCCCCGGCATCAGCTCCGCGATCTTGCGCAGGTTGATGCCCCGCGTCAGGTTCATTTTGCGTGAGTGGATCTTGAGGATGTCCAGGCGGGCCTGGAGCAGTGGGGGTTAGAGCCATGGGAATGGGACAGCAGTGACCAGGGAGAGCTGGGGAGGACCCTCACCCTCCACGTACCTCCTCGTTGGGAGGGGGGAACTCGATCTTCCTGTCGATGCGGCCGGGGCGCAGCAAAGCCGAGTCCAGGATGTCGATGCGGTTCGTGGCCATGATCACCTGCAGGGGGACAGCCGCTGTCACCGCCGTGGGGCCAGCAGGACACGTCCCTGTCCCCAGGCAGGGCTGGCACCCTCCTACCTTGATGTTCTTGGTGGCCTCGAAGCCGTCGAGTTGGTTGAGGAGCTCCAGCATGGTGCGCTGCACCTCGCTGTCCCCGCCAGAGCCGCCCTCCAGGCGGGACGAGCCGATGGAGTCGATCTCGTCCATGAAGATGATGGAGGGCGCGTGTTCCCGGGCCATCACGAAAAGCTCCCGCACCATGCGGGCGCCTGCGGGGTCACAGGGCTGAGCCTGGCACTGTGACCACCCAGGGGGATGGCCCTCACTGTCACCTGTCCCCCCAGAGCCACCTCTTACCTTCCCCAATGAACTTCTGCACCAGCTCGGAGCCCGACACACGGATGAAGGTGCAGTCGGTGTGATGGGCCACGGCCCTGGCCAGCAAGGTCTTGCCTGTGCCGGGGGGGCCATAGAGCAGCACCCCCTGAAAGGGCCACACCAGACACATCAGACCCCAAAGGGGGACATGGGGACACCACCTCAGGACCCCCCAGCAGCACTTGCCTTGGGCTGGGCGATGCCCAGCGCCTCGAAGAGCTCCGGGTGCTTCACGGGCAGCTCGATCACTTCCTTGATCTCCTTGATCTGCTTGTCCAGGCCCCCGATCATCTCATATGTGGAGTCTGGGACCTTCTCCACCATCATCAGGGACACCAGCGGGTCCACCTTGTTGGGCAGGATCTTGTGCAGGGTGTAGCTGTCGTTGCGCAGGGCCACGCGGCAGTTCGGGGTCACCTGTGGGGATCAGAGGGGGCATCAGTGTCCCTGCCAGCCTCAGGGGGATCAGTGTCCCTTGCCAGCCCCAGGGGGATCAGGGTCCCTGCCAGCCCCAGACAGACCAGTCAGGACCCCTCCCACGGTCCCAGAATACTCACATCGTTGATGTCAATGTTCTTGTCCACGTCCACCACAAACTTCCCCTCAGGGTGCACCTGGAAGACAAGGATGTCACCTGAGTTATTTCTCTGGGATCTCTGGTTTGTGCTCCCTTGGAGCAGGAAGGAGCCAGGAAGCTCAACCACCACCAAACACCTTATGGCCCCTCCTGGCTCTGACCAGCCTGGGGAAGGTCTGGGCCCAGCAGAGCCACCCCAACGTGCTCCTCCAGACAAAGAGCTCCCACTGCACATCTCCGAGATGTCACATCCCCCCAGCTCACACTCACACTTGCTGTGACGCCCACGAGGTCACAGGGTCTCTCAGCCCCCACCCCAGCCCTGACCACCCTCAGGACAGCTCAGCCTCATACCTTAACGAGCACTTTCTTCTTGTCCATGGCTCTCACCACCTCCCCCACGTAGGATCCCTGCTCCTGCAGCAGCTGCAGCTCCTCCCGCAGCAGCCGCACTGCGGGCAAGGACAGAGCTCAGCACCAGCCACAGCTTCCCCCCTGAGCCCCTGCCCGGGGCAGAGGGGCAACACGGAGGGCACAGCAGCCCCAGCCCAGCCCAGAGCCCCAGGGGAGGAGGAGGAGGAGGAGGGTGCAGGCCGTACCCTTGGCGTTCAGCTCGTTCCTCTGCGCCTGCAGCCGCCGCAGGTTCTGGCTCTTCTCGTTGACGATGAGCTGTGGGGGCAGAGCCTGGCTGAGCCCTTGGTGTGCTGGGCAGGGCTCAGCTGACCCTTGGTGTGCTGGGCAGAGCCTGGCTGAGCCCTTGGTGTGCTGGGCAGGGCTCAGCTGACCCTTGGTGTGCTGGGCAGAGCCTGGCTGAGCCCTTGGTGTGCTGGGCAGAGCCTGGCTGAGCCCTTGGTGTGCACCTGCCCTTGGTGGGCACCAGCACCAGCACCGTTATCAGGGAATGGTTGTAGTTGGAAAGGATTTTAAAGACCATCTCATTCCACCCCCTGCCATGGGTAAGGACACTCCCACCAGCCCAGGTTGCTCCAAGCCCCGTCCAACTTGGCCTTGGACACTTCCAGGGATCCAGGAGCAGCCACAGCTTCTCTGGGCAACCTGTGCCAGGGCCTGCCCACCCTC
>JAWWES010000080.1:3700734-3724887 GCA_035583135.1 Lophotriccus pileatus | reverse complement strand
CTTGGACACTTCCAGGGATCCAGGGGCAGCCACAGCTTCTCTGGGCACCCTGTGCCAGGGCCTCCCCACCCTCCCAGGGAAGGTCACACCCTCACTGCCTCTTTTCTCCCGTTCCAGCCAACCTGACCCTCATGGCCCTGAAACTGGCCTGCGAGTTCCTCTGCAAGGGCGGCTGGTTCATCACCAAGGTTTTCCGTTCCCGGGACTACCAGCCCCTCCTGTGGATCTTCCAGCAGTTCTTCCAGAAGGTCCAGGCCACCAAGCCCCAGGCCTCCCGCAACGAGTCTGCTGAGATCTTCGTGGTGTGCCAGGGTGAGCACCAGGGGGGACCTGCAGCTGCTGGGGATGGGCTGGGGAAACCTGCTGCTGACTCTGATCACACCAGCCCAGGAGGAAAAGCTCTGATCCCTCTATCCCAGGAGGAAAGCCTCTGATGCCTCTGATTCCTCCATCCCAGGTTATCAGGCTCCAGACAAAATCGACAGCAAGTTCTTTGACCCCAAACATGCCTTCAAGGAGGTGGAGGTTCAGACCAAGTCTGTCAGCGAACTGGTCAGCAAGAAGAAACCAAAGGTATGAGTAAGAGCCAAACACACAAATGGGGCTGGGGCTGAAGAGATTGTAATGAGCAAAATTGATAAGGAAAATGAAAGATCTGTGGATGCAAACTGGTGGGAGAACAGTTTTGGGGAGGTTTTCAGCTCTAGAAGTTGCTGCAGCAGTGGAAAAATGGAGATACAGGTTGTGAGGCTGGCGATTGGTGAGTTCAATTCTATAGTTAAGCCCATCAGTTAAACTCCCTACAAGAGTTGGCCACTGGGTTTGTGTCCCCATGAGGTGTCTTTAGGACACTAAAGGTTGTGTCAGGTGGTCTCAGCTGGGCATGGAGGTGACACAAACCTCTGTCACTGTCAGCTCTCCGTGCCTGGGGTGGGACTGGGGGATGCTGTGGAGCTGCTGGGTTGGGGCTGGTGGACCATTAGGCACGTTCAGGTGGGCATTGCAGCCAGGCACGAGTTAGGTCACACCATCCATCCTTCAGGGCTGGTGGCAGCTGTTCAGTTGTGCTCTGCCTTGGTCCCCTCACAGCCCCTTTTCCCCCACAGGCAGAAGGTTATGCTGAGGGGGACACGACCCTCTACCACCGCTTCACCCTCATGGATTTCCTCAAGGCTCCCAACCCCGTGGACTTCCTCTCCAAGGCCAACGAGGTGCGTGCCTGAAGCAAGGGGCACCTTGGAGCACACAGGGATGAAAACAGGGAGCTGGGTGCCCCTGTGCTCGTGGAGAGGAGACTGGGATTTAACACCCCTTTCCCTGTGCCCTGCCCAGATCACGCTGGGGGACGGGGAGCTGGAGAACCACAGCTCCACCACGGAGGAGCTGCGCCAGTGCTGCAAGGACATCCGCGTGCTGGGGCGCAAGGAGCTCAGGTACTGGGAGGGACTGGGACAGGCACACACACCAGCTGGGCCTGCAGGGGGGGTCTCTAACAGTTTGGCCCCTCCCAACAGAGCCCTGCTGAACTGGAGGACAAAGCTGCGTCGGTTTTTGGCCAAAAAGCTGAAGGAGCAGGCAAAGGAGCTGGATATCAAGTAGGAGCAAACAGCAGGGGTGGGATGGGTCTGTGCCCAGCACAGCTGCTCTGAGCTGCTTTCTTTTGGCAGCTTGAGCTCTGGTGAGGAGGAGGAAGGCAGAGAGGAGGAGGAGAAAAAAGAGAAGAAAATGGTGCCAAAAGCTGCAGCTGACGAGGTGGAGAAGGAGGAGGAGGAGGTGGAGCTGGCGCTGGCAGAGATGAAGGCCAAGGAGCTGGCAGAGCTGAAGAGGTAAAAAGATCTCGGGGAGGAGAGATGGGGGAGCACAGGGGGCTCCAGCCATGGGTACAGAGGTGGGGCTGTCAGAGTCTGTTCCTCTGATGTTGGTTTGTGGGTCTGGGGTCCTTGGGCTCTTCTGCTCCTCCAAGCAGGTGAAGCTGTGGGTCCCCTCTGTCCCAGGGTTGGGGACCCTCCACAGGAGGTGCCAGTGCTGCCAAGGGACACGTGGCACCACTGTGGCAGTGCGTGAGCCCCTGGGCTGTGTGTGGCAGTGTGGCCTCATTCCTTTACCTCTCAGAAAGAAGAAGAAGATCCTGAAGGAGCAGCGGAAGCAGCGGGAGCGCGTGGAGCTGAAGATGGACCTGCCTGGTGTGTCCATCGCTGACGATGGTGACACCAGCATGTTCTCCCTGCGGAGCATCCACAGGACCCCGGTGCGTGGTGGGGGAGGCCGAGCTCCCCAGGGCCATCAGGGGATGGTGCCTTCTCTGACTGGTGCCTTCTCTGCCCCGTGTTGCAGCTGCTGGATGAGCTGTCTCGGGGGGACATGGCCTCAGCAGACGCCCTCCTGGAGATGGGCCCTGGGGACGACGACATTTACATCTCAGATCACGAAGAAGGGGACGATGTGTCCCTGGCCAGCGACCTGGACCCGGAGGAGCTGCTGGAGATCGAGGCCCGGCAGCGCAAGCTGGAGCGGGAGAGGCGGGAGCAGGGCGGGAAGAGGTGAGAATGGGAGAGGCCTCCCTGGAGCAGGAGCTGCCATTGGAGCAGCTCCAGGATCCCGCAGTGGGCACGCCTTGTCCTGGTTGGGAGCACTGATCCTGCTTCTCGTCACAGGGCGAAGTTTAAGCAGAAGGAAGAAGAAAAGGAAGAAGAGGAAGAGGAGAATCCCCTGCTGGTGCCCCTGGAGGAGAAGTCGGTGCTGGAGGAGCGACAGACCAGCCTGTGGTTCGGGAAGGTGAGTCCCCCTGGGACAGAAATGGTGGGGCAGCCTGGGGCCCAGCAGCTCCCCAGGGCTGCCCTGTGTCTGACCCGCTGCTCCCCATCCCAGGACGCCTTTGCCGGCATCGAGGATGATGCAGATGAGGACCTGGAGCTGGGACAGGCCCAGATGTTGGCTGAGAGACAGCGCGAGTCCCAGAGAGGTGAGGGGGTTCAATCACTGTGGGGGGCACAGAGGGACAGTCCCACAGCCCAGTCTGGGGCTAAGGATCCAACCACAATGGGGATCTGCCCTGAGGAGTTTCATGGAATGATTTGTGTTGGAAGAACCTTAAAGGTCACCCAGTTCCAACGCCTGCCATGGGCAGGGACACCCTCTACTAGGCCAGAGGCTGTTCCCAGCCTGTGCTGTTAAGGATCTGTCATTAGTGCAATGTTAATGAGCAGGATCTCCAGAGGAATGGTCTAGAGTGGGGTCTCCCTTGGCCCTTTCTCACCAAGTGGTTCCCGTTCCCAGACAAAGCAACAAAGAAAGGGCAGAAGAAGAAGCAGGTGCTCCAGGAGGAGGCTCCAGCTGAGCCCCCACCAGCCACAGACACAGCACCTGGTACTGGCAAAGCAGAGGATGAGCAGAGCAGTGACGACGACAGCAGCAGTGACGAGGAGAGGTGAGGGCTGGGAGGGGGGTCTGGATGTTCTGCCCTGCTCCAGAGTCCTGGTGAGCTGGGAGATGAGGACCCCAGCCCTGACCACGCTGCTCTCCACAGGCCACCAGCAGCAGTGAGGAGCAAGAGGGGCCGTGTCGAGCCGTGTGGCTTTGAGGTGGTGCCCATTGAGAACCCAGGTGAGGGGGAGGCCCTGTGAGTCCCTCTTTAGGGCCAGGAGGCGGGGCCAGGCCAAGCTTTAACCTGTCCATCCCGCAGTGAAAAGAGCCCGTGTCCTGGACGCAGAGGGCCTGGCCCTCGGCTCTGTCATCGCCACCTCCAGAAAGGCCCGGCGGGACCTCATCGACGACTCCTTCAACAGGTACCGGGAGCTGGGGGGGCTGCAGGGCCCTTCTCCAGCAGGAGGTGGTGGGTGAGCTGAGGTGGGGACCCCTTCTCACCTGAGTGCTCCCTCCAGGTACTCCTACAACGAGGAGGAGGGGGAGCTGCCCGAGTGGTTCACGGAGGAGGAGAAGCAGCACCGGCGCAAGCAGGTGCCCGTGGACCGGCAGATGGTGGAGGCCTATCGGCAGCGCTGGCGCGAGATCAACGCCCGCCCCATCAAGAAGGTGGCGGAGGCCAAGGCCCGCAAGAAGCGGCGGGTGAGTGGGGCTGTGGGGCCGAATCCCTCTCCTGGCTGCTCCCTCCCTCCTCCGACCGCCCTGTCCCTCACCCTCGCCCTCCCCACAGATGCTGAAGAAGATGGAGCAGATGAAGAAGAAGGCAGAGGCCGTGGTGGACACGGTGGACATCTCGGAGCGGGAGAAGGTGGCCCAGCTGCGGCGGTGAGTGGCCAGGCTGAGGTTGCAGCTCCTTCCCGTGGCGCTGGGCTGGTTGGTGATGCCGTGTCCCTGCAGCCACGGCGTGGGGACAGCTCTGTGTGTCACCCAGCCAGGCTGCCTCCGGGGGTGGCAGAACAAAGAGGGGGTGCCCCAGCCTGGACACAGAGCCCAGAGGGCAGATGGGGCCTAATACTGGTTTTAGGGCCAAAAACCAAACTGCTGGAGCCGAGTTGGGCTGGGCACTGGGACTTGCTCTGACCTTTCACCCTTCTCCCACAGCATCTACAAGAAGGCCGGGCTGGCCAAGGAGAAGCGACAGGTGACCTACCTGGTGGCTAAGAAGGGTGTAGGACCCCGTGTGCGCCGCCCCCGCGGCGTCAAGGGCCAGTTCAAGGTTGTCGACAGCCGCCTCAAGAAGGATGTGAGGGCTCAGAAACGCAAAGAGCAGAAGAAAAAGCGCCACAAGTGATGCAGGACCGACTCCGTCCCTGGCGAGGGACTGGCTCAGGGCACAGGGCAGGGCTGGCTCCTGTCCTCCACTGATGTCCCCACCCTGGGGACAGGGCTGGCTCTTGGCCACACACTGCTCTTAGTCTCAGCTCGTGCCTTGATGTGACGGTGCCTCCTGCCCTCCCCTGGGGCACACAGGGTTTATTTGGCCTCAGCGCTGCCACGTGGCCACATCTCACCTGCTGGCTCTGCTGAGATTCACCCTGTGGAGATGACAGGAGCATCCACGCCAGCCCTGGCTGTCCCCAGACGGGTGGTGGCTCTGGGGGACATCCCTGGGCCATTTTTGTCACCGAGGGGGCAGGGAGTGGTTGGTCTGCACAGAGTGGCTGCTTGGTGACAGGAGAATTAAGTCCTGGTCTGAGGCTGCCCCAGGCTGTCCTGCACCTGGGGGAGGGGAGGGGTCCGTGCTGGCACTACCATGTCCCTTTGTGTGCCATGGGACAGGCGGAGAAAGGACTGGTGGGTGGGTTCTGTGTATCTGCTCATGCCTTGAGAGCCCACTGCCCTCAGCCCACCTCCCTGTATGTCTGACAAAGATCTGAATAGCAACTGACTCTCCTGACCTTCACTCTCCTGCCCCAGCCCACACAGGCACAGCAGCCACCCTGTCCCCTCTGTCCCCACACCCTCTTGGGATGGCAGCCTCAAGTTGAGGAGAAGAAAGACCAAGAGTAAAGAAGTGCTGGAGTAAATGTCTTTATTTAGACCCAGGGCAGGGGCTGGGGGACAGCGGCTTCCCTCCTTCAACAGCCACCTGACTCCCTCGTGCTGGGATTGCAGAGGTGTCCCCGTGTCCCTTCTGGGGACAGTGGCATTGTGTTAGAGCTGGGGAGGGGGCTGAGGTACCACTGTGGCTCCCAGACAGGGTGAGTGGTGGTGGGGACCTGCCAAGCAGGTTCTGGCAGGAGGGAGAAGCTCTGGTCCCACTCAGGTGCTGTGGGGAGGGGAGAGGCCAGAGCCGGTACCCCAGAGCCCCCTCAGGGGGAGATGCACAGGGGTGTCCCTGTAAAGCCACTGCTTGGCTGCTCAGCTGAAGTCAAACCTGGGGAGGAGCTGGAGATGTCTGCCCATGGGTTTGTGTTGGCCCTTGGCTGGGGATCCCTCAGATCCTGGGGGGGAGCTGTGGCTGAACCCAGAGGGGCCGTGCTGGGTGCTGGGAGCGTCCCTGGGCCATGTCCTGCCCCGTGCAGGCTGTGACCAGGGTGGGAGCAGGGACCACCAGCCATCCCGGTCCTCGGGAGTTGGGGTGAGCGAGGGATGGGCTGCCAGGCTCCAGGCTGTGCTAGAAGTTTTCCTGTTCCTCTTCTAAATGGAAAATGGGGGTGTTGTGAGAGAAGAGCCCCCCTGGCCCCTGCCACCCTGATCCTCCAGCTGAACTCCAGCCTTTCGAGCTCAGTGTCCCCTTCCCGGTGTGACCCCAAACCCACGGGTGGGCAGCTCCCCCAAAACTCTGGCCAGCAAGTCCCAGTGCAAGACCAGGATGGGCCCTCCATTCCCCCAGGCCCCAGGGCTTGGCACAGCCCAGGCTGGCCCTTCAGGGTTGGCAGGGCCCCATCAGGGTTCTGCAGGGGGGGTGACCCCCCATACCCTGCCAGGCTCAGCCCTTACCTGAGCTGAAAGGTGCGCTGTAGGAAACATCCACACGGTCACCTGCAACGGGAGGGAGGGTGATCAGGGAGCTCAGGGTGAGCTGCTGCCATTAACGAGCCAAACTGGCTCATCAGTGTAAGCTGGAAGCTTAGCCAGACCCCCACGGAGCCACTGGGGCTGCAGAGGGTGGCAGTGGGGCCAGGGGACACATCCCTGGCAGGCTCACCTGTCTCGTAGTAGTCATACAGTGTCACGGTGGCTGGCTGGAGGTTCTTCACTGGGAAATCCTGCTTGGCTTTGAAGGAGAAGGTCTCCTCCTCCTTAGTCAGCTGTGGAGATGGAGACGTCCCAAGGGTGAGGTGCAGCCACCCATGATGGGGAAGCATGGGAGTCCTTCTCCTGTCCCTGTCTCACCTGGTCCAGGTAAATCGTCACCTGGTCAGGCTCCACCTCCACCTTCTTCACCAGGTTCTGCCTCTTCAGCTGGAAGGACACGATCAGGATGGGTGAGAGCTGCTGTGTGGATGCCCCAGCCAGGGCCAGCACTCTGGGCAGGCGCCCCTCTGTGTCAGGGTATCCCAGAGAGGGTCAGGGGGCAGCGGGGGCTCCTCACCTCCACCATGGAGCTCTTGTCGGGGCTGTAGCCAGACGGCAGCTTGGCCTCGATGACAACCATGTTGGTGGCAGGACGTGTCCCAGTGTACCTGCAAGGGCAGAGCCCCGGGCTGGGGTTGGGGTCTGCCCTCCTGCCTTGGCTGCTCCTGTTCCCCCCCAAAGCCAGGGGGCACCCCCAGCCCCTACCGTGCCCAGAGGTGGAGACTGAAGTGTTGGCCGGGGTTCTGCGCGCCGAGCAGGGGCTCGGCCATCACACGGAGCTCGAAGGCACCCGGGCTCAGAGGAGGGGGCACGTTGTAGCGCAGGGTCACCTGCGGGGAAAAGGAGGCTGAGAGCCGGCCAGGGGACACTGCGGGGACGGCACCTCGGGCTGTACCGACCTGCACCAGGGCGCAGCCCTCCCCGCGGGCTCGCAGCCCGTACGCCCCCGGCAGCTCGCCCAGGGCCGCCCGCTGCAGCACCAGCCGGTTGCCATGGTCCAGCACGAAGTCCTGCACCGAGCCCGCCGGGGATGTCACCGTCACTGCCAGCCCGGAGCCCCCGCTGCTGCTGCCGAATGTCAGTGCGGCGTATTTGGCCAGGGCTTGCAGGGCCACCACGGTGTCCTGTGCAGGCAGACCGCACCAGGTCAGGGTCGCAGAGCCCCGGGCGGGGGTGTTTCGGGGCGCAGGACCCCAGTGCCGGTACCTGCGTGGAGGCGAAGCCCCCATAAGGGTTCTGCTGCTTGCAGAGCCAGCGGACAATCTTGGAGGCGGTGGCCAGGTCGGCAGAGGACATGCTGGGCTGGGCCAGGTGGGCCAGGAGCGCATAGGCCGTCATCTCCACCTCGGCCGGTGCGGCCGCGGCCCACGAGGGCTCCGAGGCGGGCACAGCCTGCCCCTTCCTCTGCCAGTAGAGCTGCCCCTCTGGGAGAGGAGGCCTTGGAGCTCAGCCCCTGCTCCGGGCCGGGCCGGGTGACCCGGGCAGGGGGTGGCACAGCCCGCGGGTGCCCCTGTACCTGCGCTGACGCTGTGCCGGGCCAGGCTCTGCAGTCGCGCTCGCTGCTGCTCCCCCAGCCCCGCCAGCCCGAAGACGTAGGCGAGCAGGGCTTGGGTATAGGGGTCATCTGTGGCCGAAGCCTTCAGGCACTCCAGAGCTGAGCCCACCGTTGGGTCCTGACATGGGAACAGAGTCTGTCAGAGACTGAAACAGTTAACGATTTACACGTTCTAGGATGGACTGGGGGGTTTTGCAGGCTTGGAAGAGGCGGCTGTTGGCCCATCAAAGCCCATCCCCCTGCCAAACCTGAAAGGGGGGAAAAACCCTTTTCCCGTGCCCCTCACAGGAACCCTGGGCAGGCCCAGTCGGCACTGGAGGCTCATGGCATGTCCCACATGGGACACTATCCATAGATAGAACTCATAACTTTGAGTGTGTGGGCTTCGCTCCCCCACCTCCAACGGATCAAGGCCACCACTTCAACTCACAGACACGGAAGCTGCAACTACCAAGTTCCATCACTGGATCCAGTGGGTGGTGACTACATACGTTTTTCCACTCTCATCTTTTCTTTCCCTTACTCTCCCTTACCCTTATCCTGTCTTTCCCTTTCTCTCCCTTATGCATTTTCCCTAAAAGTTATCTTTATGCCATATTGCTATAGATGAGAGATATTAGATGATGGCTCCCAAAAATGGCAACATACCTGTTTACCTTTGAAACAAAATTGTTCTAAAATAAACCCCACATATATACCTTTCAAACACCAATTATTCAGTGTTGTTTCGCTCTGATCTACCACAAGGGATTAATTAATAAGAACCTGAGTTACCCACCCCCCTTTTTACAGTGTCATAACACAGCCCAAGGGCATGGGAGTCACTCAGAGAACGCGATTCTGCCCAGTGAGACCATTTGTGCCCATGATGGGTTGGAAGGTATCTTGGAACTGCTGGTTCCCCTGCCCCCAGCACCAGCCCCTCCAGGGACATTGGGGTCACCCTCACCGTTGGTGGCAGCCCCAGCTCCAGCATCGCAGCCGTCACATAAGCCGACAGCGAGAGCTCATCCGAGACACCACCCTGCAAAGGGACAGAGGGACACGGGTCCGGCACAAGCACTCCAGGGACACCCTGAGGCCAACCCGGCTCTGGCCCCGTGTCCCCACGTCCCACCCCAGCCCTCTGCCACACCTTCAGTGCGTTGTTGAAGAGCTTGCCCACGCTGTGGAAGCAGCCCGTGGGCCGCTGCTGCCCCCGCAGCCACCTCAGCGCATCCGTGATGTGCCGCTCCTCCACGGCCACGTAGGCTCGGGCTTGCCCGAAGGACTTGAGCACAAAGGCCGTCAGCCTGTGGGCCAGAGGGGTGGGGAATCAGTGCCCCGGGGGCAGCAGGAGCCCTGGGATGCTGGTCCCTGCAGAGGTGCCCCTGCAGAGCCTGCCCCAGCCCCTCACCAGGTGTTGCCCGTGCGGTCGCTCTTCCCGAAGGCGCTGTAAGAGCCGTCGTCGTGTTTGTACTGCAGCTCCCGCTGGTACCCTGTGGGCAGGAGGTGGGGAAAGGCCTTCCCACGGTGGTCTTTCCATCCCAGGGGGGTGCTGCAGCCCCAGGTGGAAGCGGGGAGGGGGAGGTGGGACACTGGGGTGTGAGGGGACGGGGGGGACTCACCGCGCTGCAGGAAGCCCTGAGCCTTGGCGCGGACGTCGGGGAGCAGCTGCCCGCTCTTCTCCAGGTACTGCTGGATGTAGATGTTGGGGGCAAAGCGCACCATGTTCTGCTCCCCACAGCCGTAGGGCATGGCCAGGAGGCTGTCCAGGTTCTGCATGGCGTTGCCCATGATGTCACCTGTCCCAGGGGGACGTGGGGAGCACCGTCATCAGCTGCGCCCCACTGCCACCAGCGCCCCATACCCCGCATCCCCTTCCACACACAGGCCACACAGAACATTCAGAGTTGGAAGGGGCCCACAAGGACCATTGAGCCCAACTTTTAAGCCCATACAGGGATTGAACACACAGCCTTGGTGTAATAATTAACATGCTCTAATCAGCTGAGGTCATCTCAGGTTCCCATCTCTTGCTGAGCTTGGGCCTTGGAGCTCTGCACCCCCCTCCCTTCCCACAGCAGTCTCCAGGCCCCTGCAACCTGTCCCTTACCCATCACAGCGACGTGGGCTCGCTGGGAGCCCTCCAGGATGTTTGCAGGAAGCTCCAGGGAGACTTCTTCAGCATCTGTGGAGAGGGAGGGCCAGGACAGTGGGGATGGTGGTCCAAGACAGTGGGGATTCCCTGCTCATCCCACCCTGCCCCATGGCACCCTCACCCACCCCCTTCCTGCTCTGACCCTCCTCAGGCCCAAGACTGGGTTGCAGCATCTCAGCCAGGAGCCCCCAGGGACCCTAGTCCTTGGCTCCTCTGGGCTGGTGGCCTTTGTGACCAGCGGCCAAACGTCCCTGTCCCACATCCTACAGCACTGCCAGACACCCCTGGCCAGTCCTACCTTCGTGGCAGAGCAGGGAGCTGTGTGCCTTCTCCACCAGGATCCCCCCGGGCTGTTAGGAAGCATCAGTCAGTCAGGAGAAGGGACCAGCCGTGTCCCTCAGTCCCACAGGGTCACACCTGCAGCCCGGGTTTGTGTCTGGGTGTGCTCCCAATGCCCCCCAAGGGCTGCTGGGACCCTGTCCCCAAACCCATCCCACTTCCCTCCTCCACAGCCCCTCTGACCTGCACCAGCAAGGGCTTTATCACGGTGTCCACGTGCCCCTGCGCCGGCACCACGGGCAGCTCGTTGCCACAGAGCTCCATGGAGCTGAGGGCCTCGGTGCTGACGGTGATGTTCACCCTCCCTGCAGGATGGAAGCAGGGCACTCAGTCCCCATGGAGCCCCCCAGGCCTGACCACAGCCCCCTGGGGCTTTGTGTGGGGCTGGCTGCGTTGGGGTTGGGGGTCACCACGTTGAGGAGCAGCGCTGGGAGGCGACAGGGAGGGTGACACTGGAGCGAGGGAGAGATTCCCAGGTGGCACAGCATTTACTCCTGCCCTCCCTGGCCACCCCACCCCCCGAGGGGCTCCCCAGGCAGCAGGGGGGTAGGGCTGGTGCTCTGTACCCAGGCTGGTGGCTTTCACACCCCAGCGGAAGGTCCTTGCTTCGTCGGCGCAGACACAGCCCCCGTACGTCTGCTCCGCGCCCGCCGACACCTCCAGCCCCGCCGACTCCACCAGCGACACCCGGACCTGCCAGAGCACGGCCACGGCTCCATCAGCCCCCAAAGCCAGCCCCCAGAGCCAGGGCCCCCTCCCCGGCCCCGCTCACCCTCAGGCACTGCCGCAGGTAGTTGAAGACGGTGGCCACCAGGGTGAAGGCTTCGTGGCGCACCACGGCGTAGGGCAGCGCCAGCTCCACGAAGAACGGCTTGAAGGCTGTCAGGGTCACAGCAGGGGACAGCCCCAGGCCTTGTGGAGACATGCAGAACATCCCAGCTTTCCACTCGGTGATGGCATCGGGCACTGTCAGCGTCAGCTCGGCGGAGCCGCCCTCCCTGTGGGACGGAGAACATCGTGAGGCCACCCCACCACGGCCACCCCCAGTGGGGCTGGTGTTCTCCCTGCAGGAGAAGGAGTTGTCCTGAGGTGCCCAACTTTCTTCTGTGCAGGAGGTGAGGTGGGGAGAGGACCAGCCCCTTGGGAACTGTGCTAGCTCACCCCACAGGGACCAGGTCCCACAGCCACGTCTCTGGGAAGTACGTCCGGGGTGCTGGTGGCTTCTCCTGGTTGTCAGTGCCTGGCATGGGACTGCTCGCAAATACTTGGATATCCTCTAGTCTTCTCCACATAAGTTCACCTGGAAAAGGGAGAGCAGAACTTAGTGGCCCCAGGTCTCTGTGTCTCAGCTGGAGCCCCACGCCCAGCATGGGGGTGACCCAAATCCTTTTCAATCCTCTTCAGTCCCTTCGATGCTGAGTGTATTCTCTGGATGGCTCCGAGTCCCCGGAGGACACAGGAGCCAGGACTGGCCACCTGCTGCTTACCCCCGACAGGGCTCAGTAGGCTGAGCCCAGGGTTGTGCTGACCTCTGGGACCTGCGAGACCTGGCAGCCCAACCGGGTGCCATCCCCATCCTGGCCTTCGTGGACAATCCTTCTTGGTCTTGGCATTGGTGAAGAGCTTCAGTTCTGCGTCCTGTGAAAAACAAGAGAGGTTGTGCATCTCCACAGCCAGCAGGAGGAATATCCCCATTCCAGCAGGAAGTACTCACAGGGCTGCAGAAAACAAGTGGAGAAGGAGCCTGGGATTGGCAGGGAAGGGAAAGTCCTTTGCCACAAGTGTGGTTTTCATGGGGCATTTCTGGGCTTTCCCAGCACCTGAGCAAACCCCAGCAAGGATGGAGAGGAACCAGGAGGCACAGGCGGGCAGGGACTTTACCTGAAATAACTTGAAGGTGTTCATATGGAAGAAATTGACATCAAAATACAGACAGGATGGTGGTTCCCAAGTCCTGCGAGGGGGCTTCAGTGGGGACACTACTTTGTAGATCTGTGAATAAACACATGTGCAAGACCAGCCATGCATCCCATCTGCTCCCTGCACAGCAGCAGGACTGCCCAGTGGCACTGGGTGCCCACAGGGGAGGTCTAAGCCAGTGTCATCCCACACCACCGTCCCCAACACCCCTGGGGCTGCAGAAGGACCGTGGGCAGTGCCACCACTCACGGCCTCTGTGGTGAGCTCAGCCTCGGGCTTCAAGAGCAGCACGCTGCAGTCCACGGCACGCACGGCACACAGCGACCCCGGGGCAGCCCCCAGCTGCAGCTGCAGCGCCGCGCCGGGCAGAGCCCTGTCCTCCGAAAAAGCCATCTTCACCTGGGGAGGGACAGCCTGTCAGGGGGCAAGGCAGGAGGGGACTCACCCCCCGTGGAGGAGCGAGACCAACCACGGGCAGGGAAGTCTCTTCTAGACAAGGATCAGGATGGAGGGGTTGGGTTAAGAGGCCGTGACGCTGTGTCACCCATGGAGCAGGGGGGCCCCAGGGCATGTAGCTACATACAAGTGATCATCCATCTCCAGCAGCCTCTGCTCACCTTGTTGGGGAGGCAATTGGCCACCTCGAGCTCGATGCTGTCGGCCACCATCTCGCCGTTGGGCAGCACCACGTAGCACAGCGCCTTGCCCATGGGTGCCAGCTCCACGCCGATGGGCAGCTCCAGGGAGAAGGAGCCTCTCAGCCCTGGACCGGGGAGAAGGAAGGGAGATGTTACCCGGAGAGACTGTGGCTGCCCCATCCCTGGAAGTGTTTCAGGACAGGTTGGATGGGGTTCAGAGCAACCTGGGCTTAGTGGAAGGTGTCCCGGCCCATGGCAGGGGGTAGGAATGGATGGACTTTCCCTTCCAACCCAAACCATTCCATGATTCTATGAGGACCAGGCACAGAGAGCAGAGCCCTGCACAGCCTGGCTGTGCCAGAGGACATACCAGCCTGTGCAGACAGCTCTTTCCTGAGGACTGTGGTAATGGTCCCCCTGGCCATGACCTGCAGAGGAGGAGGTGGGAACAACAAAACCAATGCTGAGTCTGGAACCAAAATGCCCAGAGGGAGGGGGGATCCATAAGCAAGAGTTTTGGGATGACTTCTGACTTTTCCCAGTCTCCAGCTCCCCCAGCATCTCCCACAGGTGTGCAGGCCCAACAGGGCCAGAAGAGACCTCTGCTAACAAAGGTCCCTCAGTCTACCCAGGACAGATTGCTCAATGTCCCGTCCCCAGGGACATAACCATGAACGTGTGTGTAGACGTGACCCTTCACACACACCACAGCCCTGATTCCCGCTGCCGTTCCTGCCCGGGCCAGGGCTCACCAGGACAACTGCCTCCAGGCTCTCCAGCTCAGTCCCTAAGGCGTCCTTGCTGAAGATGAAATCTGCCCGGAGCTGCTGGGGCTGCCAGCAGGGCAGGTCGCTCTTCAGCTGGCGGATCTCCAGGAAGCTCCCACTCTCCGAGAAGAAGGGCCTGATTCTCACAGTGGCACCAATGTAGGAGCTTGTCGAGTCATTGTTCTGGGTGTCAGGTGTCCTGTAGACCCGACCCTGAGCCGTGGAGGTGGGAAGGAGGGAGATGAAGCCATCCAGCCTCCCACGAGGTGTGGGTGACGCAGGCTAGGAGGGGTGCCCAGCCCCACCTCGCTGCAGAGAGCGGCACAGGGACTCCAAGGGGCGGCAGAGGGGTCACTCACCTTCAGGAAGACACTGCCACTCCAGCCAGAGGTGCTCAGCTTGAAGGAGGCTCTCCCTGACCCGTCTGTCATCATGGTGTGCAGCTGATCTTCTTTCCCGTTGATGGTGACAGCGAGTGTGAGCCATCCCTGCGGCACCCCGGTGCCGTCGGCTGCCTTCAGCAGCATCTGTGCCGGGAGAGAAGGGGGCATGGCCCTGGTGGGGCTGTGGCCGTGGGGCAGGCGGGAGAACAGGGCTGGGGGTCGGCAGGAGCAGGGCTGGGGGCAGCAGGGGTGCGGGTGAGCCCCGCGGGACGTGGGGACCGCCCCATTACCGTCCCGCTGTAGAGGAGTCCAGGCTTGTAGACTTCATTGGCGTCTTCAAAGGTGACAGTGAAGATCTCAGGTGAAATCTCACAGCTCTTGGTGTTTTTCATCTCCAGCCCTGTGGAGAGGGAAGGGTGAGCTGAGGGTGTGGCAGGGACACAGGACACGGATTGGCTCCTGCCAGCCCTCCCAGCACTGTGCAGAAAAGGGCCCTGGACACCTTGGCTTTCCCTCTGCAGCTTCAAGCACAATTTGTACCTCCTACAAGAGGAGCAGAACCCCTGTGCCAGGTCTTAGTCCTAAACCCAGGGTGCAGCTGGCTGCACACACTTCAGAAAAGGCTCTTCACTGAAGTGGGGCTGCTTTGGGGCCAGTGGGCACAGGGACAACCCCTGCTCTCCATTTTTCTCCAGCCAAGCCACTGACAGTCATTTGTGGTGTGACAAGGCAATGAGTGAGGGATGAGCTAGGAGGACAAAGCCCCACTGGCTGAACCCACCACTCTGCACTGCAAGGACTCACTCACTGCCTTAGGAGAGCTGGTGGATCTCGGAAATGCGTTTTTCCTCCTGACTTTTTCTCTGGTTGGAATTACAAGTCTTGCCAGGTTGACCTGGCTCTCATCCCCACCCAGACCTCATCCCTGCACGAAGAGACCCCTAAATCACAGCGGTGCTTTTGGGTGCCCCTGCAGAAGGCCAGTACCACCATGCCACGGGCATTTGGGAGCCCGTGGGGATGGACAACACCAGCATCCCTACCTGTCCCATCCTCCACCAGCGACGCCTGGACTTCAAGTTGCTTCTTTGTCTTCAGGTGGGTCATGTTGAGGACAGACAACAAAACCTCTGTGGAAAAGCAGCCGTTCTTCTCAGTCTGGAGGGAGAGTCAACCCCATTAGCAGCATTCCTGGGAAGGAGGTGTCCCAGTGGCACCCACACTCCTGGCCATGCTCACCGGCCCACTGATGTTGGTGCATCTCATCTCTCTGAAGAAGCGAGGCCAGGGCTGGTTGCCGTAGCACAAGCTGGCCTGGACCCTGCCCTGGACGGGCTTCCCATAGGTGTACCTGTTGGGTGGAGAGTGGCCAGGCTTTCCCTGGTGGACCATGTCGTTCTGGATCCCCCCATCCCCTTCCTCTTCCCGCCCCAACCCCGTTCCCAGCTCACCGCCCGCAAATCTCCATCTGGAACTTCTGGTCCTTCTCCAGCACCACCTTGGGGAGACCAATGGTCACTTCAAACTTGGGCAGCACTGATGGGGAAGCAAAAGGAGAGAGGGTTGTCACTCCCAGGACAATGACAACGGTGCCTGGGCTTGGCCGGGGGGGTGCCAAGACACGCTGCACGTGAGCCAAGGGGGTGCCCCCAGCCCCCATTCCCACTTACCATATTCTTCCACACTGAAGGAGTGGGTCTTCCCCTCCACGTGGATGGTGTAGGTGCCCAGGGCTGGCTCAGCAGCCAGGGGGAGGGACAAGTCCACGATCCCCTGCCGAGGGCTCAGCTCCCGCCACTGCGCGATGCGATTCCCGCTGGGATCCTGTCACAGGGACACACGGGCTCAGCACCCTGGGGAGCCCAGCACTCCATGGTCAAACAGCCCAGCCACGCTGCCCACACCTCCCAGGAGCCTCCCTCTGCGTCCCACACTGACCTCCAGGAACACCAGGGGCAGCTGAAAGGCAAGGAGAGGATGGTTAGAGGAGAAATCCAAAGCTTTCCTTGGGGTTTCCCCAGGGTGGGAACATCAATGGAGCCATGCATGGAGTAGTGGGAGGGTTATTTGTGGCATGCTGTGAACTGCCCACCCTTCAATACGCCTTGGGATGGATTTTGAGCCTGTGGGCACTTCTGTCTGGGATGAGCTGAGGGCACTGCCAGCACGGCATGGAGAGGTGACATCTCCTAGCACCTGAGCAAGAGTCCAGCATCCACTTAATCTCTTAACCCCCTGCACTTCCAGAGACCCCAGTGATTGCTCAGAGGTGCCAGAAACTGAGCCTGCCTGTAATCCTGGTGTCTGGTGGATACCAACAGCACGTTCCCTGCTTCCCACTCGCCATCCCTACATCCCTATCTAAAAGTTTGCATGGGTACATTCCCATGTCACACGTGCAACCCTGCTTTCTCTTTCCTTATCCTGCTGAAGCCTGAACAGCACAGGGCATCCCTGCGCCCAGGCAGTGCAGCTACCTGGGCAGAGCAGGCTGGGGCAGGATTCCCAAGGGGTTGCCTCCCACACCTCTCCCATGGCCGGCTGGGAGTGTAGGAGGGCAGTGCAGAAGAGCCCTGTCAGCTCCTCCCACCCCAACCCTGCTCTCACCTGCTGATTGCTGGGAATCAAGTCTTTATCCAAAGAGACAACTCGAAACTTCACTGGAGAAGGGAAATGGAGATGGAGAAGTGAGTTAATCCTCAGGGAGGAGGGTTCCCTGTGGGGAAGGTGGATGGAAATCCCCCCCTCACTCCGAGCCCTGCAGTGGTCCTCAAGCAGCACTGCCAGGGTGTCCTGGCACTGCCCTCTGCCAGTGCTGGGCATTCCAGGGCATCCCAGGATGAGCCCTCCTATTCCATGCAGTGTAGGAGCAAGGCTGGGCCTCCTGCAGCCCTCTCCCAGCAGGTCCTTCAGCCCAGAGCATCCTGCCCCCCTCACCTTGCTGTCCAGGCTTGTAGACAGGTTTGTCTGTCTCTATGAAGATCCCAGGGTCCAGGGTTTTCAGCTTCACCTCCTTCTTCTCAGACACATTCAGGGAATCTCCTTGGATTGAGATGTGCAGCTCTAGATTTTCTTCCTTCCCACTGATGGGAGCTGGAGCCTGTAGGGGGAAACATCAGGCTGCAGGTGAGGATGAGCCATGGCCAGGGTGCTGTGCTCACTCTGGGTGACCCTGAACACTCCTAACCCACAGCCAGGGGCTGGGAAGAAGTGTCCCCTCAACACCCTGCTCTAGTCTGCAGGTCTGCTGTTTAACCACTGGATAGCTGAGCCTGGAGTAGTTCTGTCTGCATGAAGGATGAGACTCTGCCAAGAGCTGGGGAAGCCACATCTGCTCCCAGCCCTGTGTGGGATCCCAGCCCCAGCTCAGGGGAGCTGGTGGAAACTGCTCTGCCAGAAGGCAACGAGGAGCTCAGGATATCCCCCCCCCTGCTTAGGGCTGTTTTGGGGTGACACTCACAGGGAAGGTGAAGTTCAGGTGCAACTGAGGCTGCTGGACCTCCCTCTTCAGCAGGGTGATGGGGTGGGTTCTGTGCACTCCCAGCAGCTCGATGGTCACCTGCAGGGGCTCGCTGAGGTTGCTGAGATGGACCCAGAGCAGGGCTGAGTAGGGGTGGTACATCACAGCTGGGGCCGTGACCACGTACCTCCTGGCAAGGAGAGGTGGTGACAGGAGGGGTGTGGGGGTGAGACACAGCCCAGCACAGAGCCCCTGGATGCACAGGAACCTCCTCCAGCCTCCCCACTCTGCTCCTGGGCTCCCCTTGACTTCCCAGCTCAAAGCAAATAACCACCCCAGGGCCACCAGCCCCCAGGGCCACGTCCTGGATGCTCATGGGCAGGGACAACCCCTCAGCCTGAGCATCCCCAACGATCCCCAAGGAGGGATTAGCTCCCACCAGGAATTCCTGAGGAGCTGAGGCTAAAGCCATCCCAGCAGGCACAGACAGACAGACAGACAGACAGACACAGGGGACTTACAGTGCCGCAGATGCCCCGGCCGTGAGGTGCAGGATGAGGAAGAGGATGGGCAGGGCTGGAGACCTCATGTCTCCCGCTGGAAGTGGATGTCCAGAACGACCACAGCCTCCTTCTGCAGGTCCTGGATCACTCTGGACCTGCGCCTGCCCCTCTGCAGGCTCTTAAATGGGAGCTTTGCTTCCCATCCAGTGAGCAAACAAGGACTGGCAGAGGGATCCACAGGCACCCACAGATACAACTCAGCCAGTGTTTACCCACAGCTTCCTGGGTTCAAGGCTCTGCTGGGTTTTTGCACTGTTGGGAAGGGCTCCTATAACCTGCAGAGGTTCAAACCTCGGGGGCAGGATTCACCTGGACAGTGCTTTGCTGGGAAATGATGGCAGGGTGGAGTGGGAACAAACAGAACAAAAATGGGCAGCACATCGTTGATGACGTTGTACGAGTTTGTGGTGATTTCTCAGAAAGGGCAAGTTTACAGGTGTTTCAAACTTAACCAAACAGTAGCTGTTTGGGCTGATCACACATCTGAGGCTGCACTTTTGCCCAGTTTCCCCTGGTTTCATCAAATCTGGGCAGAGGAACAGGACAGTGTTGGGTTGTGGTGCTGACTCCGACTGCTCTCGTTCCCCTTTGCACCACTCTTAGGAGCTGGACACCAACCAGGGCAGGGGCTGAGCTGCCTCCTTCTGTCCCTGGGAGGAATTCCAGAAAGCTGAGGCAGCTCCACAACAGCCACATGGTGTTCTGAGCACATCCCCTGCTCTGCAGGTTTCCTCCCTGCTTTGCAGTTCCTTTCCTTTTGGGGATGTGGGCAAAAGCAGAGCTGTGGGAATCATGGAATGGTTTGGGTTGGAAGGGAACTTAAAGCTCATCTTATTCCACCCCCTGCCTTGGGCAGAGACACATTCCATGACACCAGGTTGCTCCAAGCCTTGTCCAGCATGGCCTTGGACACTTCCAAGGATGGGGCAGCCACAGCTTTTCTTGACAAAACGTGCCATCGACTTCCCAGGAAGCCATGGATGGGGCTGATCTCTTTCTGTGGGATCTCAGGTGACCATGGCTGCTGTCGCCATGCCTGCCCTGCTCACGTATGGCTGGATACAGCCCTCTGCCCACCTCCCTGCCCTTTGGAGCAGCCCACACAGTGCCGGTGCCCAGAGGAGGCTGGACCTGCCACCCCCAAGGGCACGAGTTGGGAGCACGGCCCCAAGTCCATCCGCTCCCTGGGATGTGGCCATGGGTCAGTGCCCTGAGAGGAATCCCGGGGGTGGTTCCATGTGACAAGGAGCTCGTGGCTCCCCCGGCACTGCCAAGGCCACCCCTGACCCAAGTGCCACATCCACACGGTTTGTAAATCCCTCCAGGCATGGGGACTCCACCACTGCCCTGGGCAGCTGTGCCAGGGCTGGACCACCAAAGCAGCAGGGCAGGGTCGCTGCAGATCCACGTTTTGAGGGCCAGGGCAAGCAAAGTGCTCCCACAGTCCCTGTGCTGAAGTTTCTTTCTCTCCCCAAGGTTTCACTTTCCACTGACAGTGGAAAAGCCAGCAAGGTCCCTGCCTGGGACTTGGCTGTCCAGGTTGGACAATGCTTTGCCCAGAGAAGCTGTGGCTGCCCCTGGATCCCTGGAAGTCTCCAAAGCCAGGTTGGATGGGGCTTGGAGCAACCTGGGCTGGTGGAAGGTGTCCCTGCCCATGGCAGGGGGTGGCACTGGATGAGCTTTGAGGTCCCTTCCAACCCAAACCATTCTGTGTTCCTACTAATGCATAACCCCTAAACCCAAACCTTGCTGGGTTCAAGGTTCTGGGCAGCCAAACCACACCCAAGGTGGTGGGTGCGTGGTGGGACTACCAAGTCAGTTCAGACCTGACAGACTAAGCTGGATGCTGGGAACCCTGGCAGGCAGGCAGGAAGGGGTTAAAGGGGTTTTCTAGGACATGAGATGCTTTATGAGCACACTTGACCATCTCCGTGTGACAGTTCCCAGTCTGGTGAGCTATTGCTCGTGGGAAGCCTCTTTCCTGTTGCAGATGTTTTGGTCTCTGTCTGGGCAGACGATTGCCACAGGTTTGCAGGATTTCCTCCATGGTGAGCCAGCTGCTCCCGAGAGCAGGAATGATGCCAATCCTCAGTGCTGTGTCCTCGCTTGCCTGTGGCTCGCAGGTTTTAGCCAAAGATGGGAGGTGAAGCCTTGCCCACCCTGCTCCCAGCATGGGGGACAGCCCCCACCCCCCACTGCAGTTGTCCCTGCCCTGCTGCAACCCTGGGGTGGCTGGGACAGGAGCTGTTCAGCTGGGAAGGAGCCAAAAGATGTCCAAATCCCTGCCTGACTGCGAGGAACCAGCCAGGGGAGTTGGCAGCTGGTGGATGGGTCTGGCTATGCCATGGTCTGGAAGTCTCCTGATCCAGGTGGGCACAATCCAGGATCCTCTGTGTATTTGGGGTTTTGGGTATCTGGTGCAGGCCCCCAGTATGGTCCTAAGGAGAAGGATCTCCCCTCCCCATGCTCCCCTCAGCCCCAGGCAGGACACGAGCACACACAGCATCAGCTACAGACTGTTTAATCTTGCATCCTGGGCTCACAGCTCAGCCTCGAGGATGCTCTTCCCACGTGGCAACATCCCCTGGACCTCGTGTCCCCCCAGGCCACAGGCTGCACTCTGGACTCCTCCCCAGAGCTGGCTGTATCCCAGCAGCACTTTAGAAGCCTCTGGGAGAAGAACCCAGCACGCCCTTGGGGGAAGTCAGGGGTGGAAAACGGCGCTGTGAGCCCCCAGCCCTGCCTGGAGCATCCCCCCTGCCCAACGTGCAGGCAGGAGCCATCCAGGGGACCGACACAGCTCCAGGTTTGGGGGACACAGGGGATGCACAGCCACAACAAGGGGTTTCGGGGGGCACCTTGCTCTGTTTTCGGGGAGCCGCCTGGTCCCCGTCCCGCACTGCTCCGCTCCCCTCGCACCAGGGCACCGTCCTGCCGGGGCGGTGGCAGGGCTGGTGGGCACATCCTCAGGGGACACGGGGACAGCACGGCCCAGCCTGTGGCTGTGCCACCTCCCTCGTGTCCCCGAGGGACTCGCTCCCTCTGCCTAATAAGCGGTCCCAGGTGAGTCCTCCTCGCACTGGGGGCTGCCCCTGCCCTGCTCCCCCGGGGGGTTCCGGGACATCTCGGCGAGGGCCTCGGCCATGGCCCGGCGCACGGCCTCGGTCAGCCCGGGGACGTCCCCCGCGCTCAGGCCCCGCGTCTCCACCCTGGGCAGGATTCGGATAGTGCATGTGCCTGGGAGGGAAGGGAGAGGCCAGGGATGCTGTTAAAGGAGTCACCAGGAACCACCTTCACCATCTCAGCGCCCCACAGAGAGACCCCCACCTGCCTCCTCACCACTGCCAGCCCTGCCTTCTGCCAGCCCTGCCTTCTTGTCCATCACTTACCAGAGGTGAACTTCTTCTCCTTGGGGCTGAAGAAGTCCCAGTATGGGGAGATGACAACGGGGAAGATGGGAACCTATAGGACACGGAGGGTCAGGGGTGCCTTTCGTGCAGACCCCCTCCCCAGGTGGGACTCCAGCTCCTCAGCAGGTCCCTGTCCCACCCTGGGTCCTGCACAGCACAGTGCCTGTCCCAGGGGACCAAACAGACCTCCAGCCCCTATCCCAGGGTGCACCCCCACCCCGCTCCATCCAGGGTGAGCAGAAGGGGCGGATCATGGAATCATTTAGGTTGGAAAAGACCTCCGAGACCATCGAGTCCAACCCTTGACTGAACACAAGGATTCCCTCACCTGAGCCTGCACAGCCAGGTGGAAAGCCCCACGCTTGAAGGGCAGCATGGATTTGTTCTGGTTCCTGGTGCCTTCAGGGAAAACCCACACTCGGAGCTGCACAGGACAGGGAGAGAGGTGAGCATGGACCTCAACCAAGGCACCTGGGCCTTCTACAGAGTCCTCCACTCACCCCTTTACCCCCGTGGGTGTTTCCCCCCTGATCCCCCCCTGCTGCCAGCCCCCCCCTCACGTTTTCACGCCACATGGTCCTGGCTGTCTGGGAGATGACATTGATGGCAGCCTCTCTCCTGTGGCGGTCGATGAAGATGATGCCGCTGAGCCAACAGGCCCAGCCCACGGTGCCCATGTACAGCAGCTCCTTCTTGGCAATGGGCACGCAGCGCTCGGGAATGACCTCCACCATGCCTGCAGGAGGGACGGGGAGAGCTGGTAAAAATACCTTCCCAACCCCCTTAAGTATCAGCTTGGAAAATTTATTTACTGCTTGGAAGTTCAACTCCCAGGCTGGACAAAGCACCTGAACATATTTTACCAGGAACATATTTTGCAGCTCAGCCACCCTGTCCCTGAGGGGTGATTACTGCAGAGAGGAACCCTCCAGAGGGGACAAATTAGATCAGTGCACAGACATATTGTTTAGTCATTTATGCCCTGATATAGCACCAGGTTGGAATTTTTTTTTTTAAACTTGACTTAAAGGACTTCAAGTCGTGCCCAACGGCTTCCAGAACCCCCCAGCCCCGTGGCAGTGGTGACCTGGCATCACACCCTGTTGTCCCAGCCCTCTCTCTGCAGCACATCCCTGTCCCACCAGCTCTTCTGGCCTAAGCCCATCAACACTTCCCTGCACAAACCCTGGTGCTGACCCCACTGGGACCCCCTGAAGGGAGCCTGGACCTCCCCCTGGAGCACCCCAAAGGCTGCCCATGATGGGCACACCCCCCTCCCCTGCACATACCCATGAGGTCAAGGGAAGCTTGGTGGTTGCAAACTATCACGTAGGGCTCCTTGAGGTCCAGCTGCTCCGCGCCCCACACCTGCATCTTGATGCCATAGAAGCGTTTGAGGGGCAGGATCGCAGCGCGCAGGAGCCTGAGGCAGAGAACACGTGTGGGGAGCAGATCTGCACAGGCCCCAGGGAGCAAGAGGGGGCCAGCCTGGGCTTGCCCTGCTGGCCTGGTGGATCTGGGCTCGGCCTCAGGCATGCTTTGCTTTTCCCAGCAAAATTTATAACTCATAAGTAACCCTATACCCACCCCAAAGGGGAGGTCACGGTGTCTCAGTAGCAGAGTCTGCCCTGGAGTTGCTGAGGAAGGATAGGGACCAGCACAAGCTGGTGGGAGAGGAAAAACAGGGGTTTTGGTGTCCAGAGATGATGGGAAAGCGAGAAGAGGAGGAGGGCAGGGAGAGGGAGAGAGACAGAGAGGGAGAGGGGGAGGGAAATGGGATGTGATCACATCCCAGTGAGGACAGCTGCCTCCGGCCAGGTGATCTTCACCTGGAGGCTCCCCCAGGAGGTGCCCAGCTGGATCTGTGTGGGGGCTGCAAACCCAGACCTCAGCACTGCAGATCCCCAAGGCAGAGGAGCTGGACCACAACCAAGAGGTGCTGAGATGTAGATGGATGAGGATGGATGGAGAGGGATGTGCAGAGGGACAGTCTTGAGACAAACACGTCCACAGAGATGTGGATGATTCCAGGGCAGCACTGCAGGGACCAAGATTTGTGATGCAGGTGGAGCAGGAGAGAGCAGGGAAGGGCAAACCAGCCCAGATACATTCCTTAGAGGAAATCACAATTAGCTTCACCAGACCTGCAGTGCTGGGAAGAGGTGGAGGTTTCATCTGTGTGGCATCACACAGTGATGTCACATCCAAGAGAGGGCTGGACAGGAAGGGTAAGATTGGGATGGCAGTGAAAGGTGATGCTCAGTATGAGAATAATGAGTGGAATGGAGGGAGGAGGGAGCAACAGGGATTACAGCACCACAATGGAGGTAAAAAGCTGGGCACTGTCCAAGCCACAGCACGAAGAGTACCTGTGCCAGGGTCCACATATCTGGTCCCAGGGATCCCACAGGGAATAGGGAAAGGGCTCAGCACCAGGTAGGGAGAGGTCTGGGAGGAGAGAGTAGACCCGGGCAAAGAGGGAGACAGAGACACGCTGCTTAGAGGGTCCGTGGGCTCAGCGGCCCGGGGGGGCG
>JAWWES010000080.1:3669958-3684526 GCA_035583135.1 Lophotriccus pileatus | reverse complement strand
TCAGCTCTCCCTGGAGCCTTCTCTTCTCCAGGTGAACCCCCCCAGCTCTCCCAGCCTGGCTCCAGAGCAGAGGGGCTGCAGCCCTGGGAGCATCTCCATGGCCTCCTCTGAACTCCCTCATGTTGGGGGCCCCAGAGTTGGATGCAGAATCCCCCCCTCACCTGCTGCCCACACTGCTGGGGGTCAGCCCAGGACACAACTGACTTTTTGGGCTGCAAGTCTCCTCCTGGGCCAGTGGGGATGTGCAGCAGGGAGTGTGGATGGTGTTTGTGGCAGCACTTGGGCCACGTGTCCCCAGGAGCTCATGGCTGAGCTGTGACTCAGCCCCAAACCCCTCAGGGCCAGCTGGTCCCCGCTGCTCCATCCTGCCCCACCCCGGGGTATCCCCATGGGGACAAATAAACGGGATGCAAGGGGGGGGGTGGGTCACCCTGTGTGTGCTGCTGGGGGTGGAAGTGGTGCCTCCCAGGAGTTCTGGGCTGCAGGTAGCAAAGGAGGGGGTGCTGCAGGATTGTGCTTTGCTTGTGCCATGGTGGGGTTGAACTGTGTGTGTGGGTCTGGTTTCCTGAGCTGCTGGGTGCTGGCTCATCTCCCCTGGTGCTAACACAACTCCCAGAGTGTGGGCCAGCCCTGGGCTCACTTGGCACCATCTGTCCCCTGCTCGTTTCCTTTGTCACACGAGCCCCTTGTTCCTCACTAATCCCTGCTCCAGGGCCCCCGTGCCGGGCACTGGGAGCACTTGGCTGAGCATCACCTGGCTCTGCTGGTTCTTGCTGAGTGAAGCTGATTTACACCTGCTCGTGGCCATTCTGGTTGTTTTCTCACTTGGATTTATGTCCCCACTGGTCTCTCTGGTGTTTTCACAGCGTGTCCTGTTATGAGGCTGCATCTTGCAGGGCAGGTTTACAGGTAAACTTAACTTATACCTCCTTGAGCTGTGTTTGCTGCAGAGGGTCAGGGGGTCCCACTGCTGTCTCCCAAGTTCTGGGTATCCCTAGGGCTGAGATCTCCCAGGAGCAACTTGTCTTCACTTGAAACACCCCCACTTTATATCTGTCCTTATTAACCTGAGTACAGTGGGGAAACAACTGCATCACTCTGGACTGATTCCCCAGGAGACTCCAGGTTTGCAGATGCTCTCCCAGAGCAGAGGGAGGAGCAGAGCCCCAGGGCCAGGGTGACCCCAGCCACTCTTGGTCCCCCACTGCCATGTGTCCGTATGCAGCAGCCAAGAACATCCTTCCCCCTCCTCCTCAGACCACGGGGGATTATTTTACTGTGCAGGGATGAAGAGCCAGCTCTGGGTGAGGTGACTGTCCCAGCAGTCTCAGACAGGACCCTGCCAGCCTCCCATCTGTGCTGGTTAAACAGAACCAATTCCACAGCACCTCTGGTACCTCCCAAACCACCCCTGTTATTTCGGAGGCTGATTCTTTTATGTGTTGCCTCAGAGCACCAAAAATATCAGAGGAAACTGAATTTCTTTCCAAGTCAAGGCCAGGCACTTCTGAGCAAGAAGCTGCTCCCATTTGCCTGCTGGTCCTTACTGATGCTGAACTGGGGGGTTGAGATCCATGGTGTGCCATAGGAAGTGTGTCCAAAAACTGCAGCTCACGTGTGTCACAGCATAAAAAGGAGTTATCCAGCTCAGCTGGGCTGCCAAAATTTAAGAAGGCAATAAATAGCAGATCAGAGCTTTATGACTGATTGCTCAGCAGGATGGGTAATCAATGGGCAGGAGTCTGCCTTTAATTCAGAACCCTCAGAGGTGCCAGGTCTTGGAGAGCTGGGGCAGAGCCCTGTGGGCCCAGGGGGGTGATTTGTGCCCAGGGCAGCACCTGTCACTGGGCCTGAACTGCTTTTACCTATCAGAGTTTGATCTGGGTTATTTATAGCAGCTGCTACCGATGTGCCAGGATGTGCCAGGCAGGGAGCAGGGGCTGCTCACCCCAGCCCCATGGCCGGGGAGGCTTGTCCCAGGGTGGGACACCTCGTGTGGGGCGGTGGGACCGGGTGTCTGCCCCACACTGTGTCCCACCCCTCTGGTGTGGGAACTGGGGGAAACAGAGGGGCTGGGCTGGGCCCCTCACACAGCCTGTGTTTGGCTCTTGGCTCCTCTTTTTGGAAGCAACAATCGACCAGAGATGCTGGTGGCTGTGGGATGTGGGAGCTGGGCAGGGGCTTAGGTCCTGTGTTTGATCCCTGGAGTCACCCCACTGTCTCTGTGCGGACACAAAGTGGTCAGAGCAGGACCAAGTGCTGCAAAAGACCCCAAAAAGCCAGGAAGCGTTTTCATACTCAGGGGAACATCCCCTTTGAGGCCTCCCAGCATAGCCTTGTGGGGTGGTGCCCACCCCCAGCATCTCCCTCCGTGGCCCTCCTGGCACCTTCCCTTCCTTTCTGCTCCCCTCCGCAGATCCGCGGTGCTGGCTCTGCCTCCCTTCTTGCCCTCCCCGTGCTCCCTGCTCTCCAGCACCCGAGGACAGAGCTTTCCCTGTCTCTCTGACCCCTCAGCACCCCTGCCTGTCTCTGCTCCATCAGCCCCCGGGTGGGCACCTTCATCCCGATGAGAGGAAGAGCAGACACGGGCAGGAGCAGAGCCGGCGCTGCTCCCTCCAGCTCCCCTCCTGCTCCCTCTTCTGCCGGCAGAGGAATGAGCAGAGTCATGGGGCTGCAGAAACCTGAGCCCGGCGCTGATCGCTGGCGGCAGCTGGAGGCAGAGCCACCTCCGGGCTGGGCACAGCGAGGGGACACGGGTGGGAGGCTGCAGGAAAAGCGTGGACCCTTCCAGTGCACTGAAGGGCTGGACAGCAGCGATGCTGCTGGAGGGGCTGGAGCCTCACTAGGCATCCCGTAGCACAGGCTTTTCCTAACAGCTCTGCTAAAGCCTGTTCCCAGGGAAACTGAGGCTGCCCAGCTGCCATGAGCCCTCAGAGCTGCCAGAAGGAGAGGTGGGAAGGACCCCCATGGGTGCTGTGGGTCCTGCTTGAGCATGTCTGAATGATGCTCCAGGGAGTCAGACTCAGTGATCCCGATGGGTCCCTTCCAACTGGAGGTGTGCTGTGATTCCATGCACCGCTGCATCCCTGGTGGGACTTGGGGTGACAGAGCCAGACACAGCCCCAGTTTCTGGCTTGGGCTTTGAGGCCACTGGTATCAAGGAGCAAGTTTCTAGAGCTGCTCAAGTGGAGCATGAAATGGGTGTCAATCCAGCATAATTCCACGAGGAGCAGCAGTGGTGGTACCTGCTGCCCCACTGCCCAGGCACCATCCTATCCCCTCACACGTGGGGGCAAAAATTCTCTCCTTGCTGGCTTTGATGAGGTCCCACCTTTGGGTCCAGCAGGAGTGGGGTGAGATGGGCTGTGCCCTTCCAGGGTAGCTGCTCTGGGCTCTGTTTTGCATCAGGTTTGGGCCACAGGCTGGGTTGGAGCTGGGCTCCACTTTGCAGTGACATGACTCAGTTCATGCTAATAAATAGCCTTGCACAGCAATGGCAAAAGCCTTCCTGAAACAGAATCACAGAATCCTTCAGGTTGGAAAACCCCTCTGAGATCATCAAGTCCAACCGTTCCCCAGCGCTGCCAAAACCACCACTAACCCGTGTCCCCAAGTGTCACATCTACATGTACATCCCCCAGGGATGGGGACTCCACCACTGCCCTGGGCAGCTGTGCCAGGGCTGGACAACACTTTCTTATAGAGAAATCTTCCCAGTATCCAACCTAAACCTCCCCTGGCACAGCTGAGGCTGTTCCCTCTCCTCCTGTCCCTGTTCCCTGGAGCAGAGCCTGACCCCCCCAGCTCCCCCCTCCTGTCAAGGAGTTGCAGAGCCAAAAGGTCCCCCCTGAGCCTCCTTTTCTCCAGGCTGAGCCCCCCCTGCTCCCTTGTGGTCCAGACCACAGATTTAAATACAAAAATTGATCCTCTGTCCACTTGATTCTGTTTTTAAAAGTTGCCCTTTCTGAAAGGCAGCAGGTTCTCCCTAATCCCAAAGGGCTGAGGGTTTGCAGCTCTCAGCACAGCAGAGCTGGGGCTGTGAGGAGTATTGATCCTAAAGCTTTTCGGGGTCAGGTGCTTGGCAGCATCTCAGAAAGTTTTGATTGGCTTGTTTTGGGGAGGGTGAGGCACAGAGGTCCAGTGATGCCCTGCAAAGCAAGATGGAGCTTTAAGCAATACTGGGCTCATCTCCAGCACAAGCTGGTGGTTATGAATCAATAACAAGGCAAATCAAGGCGAACCAAAGTACAGGGGCTCAAAGCAAGAACCTTTCTGGTGTTGAGGAACTCTGTGCCAGGCATCTCAACCTCTCCCAGGGCACGGCAGACACATCCTCCGGGTGCAGCCACCCCTCTCCACCCCACTTTCCCCCTCTCCAACTGTTTCTGTTGTTGTGCTGCAGAGGAGCCATCCTTAGCTGTCCTAAACCACACATCCTATTCCCATCTGGGGATTCATCCTGATCCCTGTAACATTAGAAAGTGCCAATATTGCTTCGCTTTTTGGCCCAGGATAAGACTTTAACCCCTGCAGGTTCCTTGTGTTCCCCAGGGCTGGGTGCTGTGACATGGCCATGACCCTGCAGGACCCGGATCCTCTGGCTGAGGAGCCTCTTCCCTTGGGCCCCACACGTCCCTTGCACGAGGAGCAGCAGGAGAGCTGGCGATGCCCTGACAAGGGGAGGCAGCTGGAGCTGCGCCACTGCCGCCCAAGGTGTTTTGTTTTGTTGAACAGCCGCCTTCTAGGCTGTGAAATTTCGTGTCTAACACATCCAGCTGCTGCCAGGGACACCAACTGCTCAGCTCCTATGGTGCTCAGCTTCACAGGGCCTTCTGATCAGAGGTGGAATGGGGGTCTGGGAGGAGAACTGGCTCACTTGGTGCTCTAACTAACCCTAACCTCAGCCGGGGGAGGGAGGGGATTGTCCCACCCTGCTTGGCACTGGGATGGCCTCACCTGCAATACTGGGGCAGTTTTGGGCACTTGGTGTGTTCAGCTGGAGGAGACTGAGGGAGATCTCATTGCAGTTACAACTTCTTCAGGAGGGGCAGAGGAGGGGCAGGCACTGAGCTCTGTGGGGATCAGGGACAGCACCCAGGGAATGGCTGGAGCTGTGTCAGGGCAGGGTCAGGTTGGAAATCAGAGAAAGGTCCTTCCCCCAGAGGGTGGTTGGCACTGCCCAGGCTCCCCAGGGCAGTGGGCACGGCCTCAAGGCTGCCAGAGCTCCAGGAGGGTTTGGATGATCCTCTGGAGCACAGGCTGTGACTCTTGGGGGTGGTCCTGTGCAGGGCTGAGGGCTGGACTCCACGATCCCTGTGGGTCCCTCCCAGCTCAGCACACCCTGCGATTCCTGAGGAGGAACATGTGGGATGCTCTGTCCACGAGTGATCCCCCACGCAACAACCCAACGTTCCTACAAACAAATCCCATGTGCCACAAACCCACTGAGCAGAAACCCCCCAAACCCCCCACCCCGCTGTCCCCGCAGGCTGGGCGCGGGCGGCCCGGAAGCAGAATGCGAGGATGGCCAGCCTGCCCTTCATCCCGGGCCCCGAGAACCTCCGCCCCTTCACCCCGGCCTCGCTGGCCGCCATCGAGCAGCGCATGGCCGAGGCCGAGGCGCTCCGGATAAAGAGGCAGCAGGTGGAGATGCCCGAGGAAGAGGAGGTCAAGCCCAGCAGCGACCTGGAAGCCGGCAAGAACCTGCCCCTAATCTACGGCGACCCGCCCCCGGAGCTCATCGGGACCCCGCTGGAGGACCTGGACCCTTTCTACAAGGACAAGAAGGTGAGGGGCAAAGCTCAGCCCATGGGTGGACTTGGTGTCAGATGTAAGTCCCCAAAAAAAGACCAAAGGAGGGACCTTTTCTCCCTTTTACCACGCCCCAGGGTCTCCTCTTGATGATCCACAGCCCCAGACTGTGGTTGCTCCTCCCTGTTCCTTGGGAAAGCCCCGAGCCCTTGGAGGTGCAAACATGCGCAGAGGTTCTCTCCTCTAACAGCAGCACTTGGTCTGTGGGTGTACCAGGGGTGTGCAGAAGGCTTAACCCATCTCCTTCCCCTCTTTTCTCCACAGACATTCATAGTCCTCAACAAAGGGAAGTCCATCTTCCGCTTCTCGGCCACCCCTGCCCTCTACGTGCTGGGGCCCTTCCACCCCATCCGCAGAGGAGCCATCAAAGTGCTCATCCATTCATATCCTTGGTCTCTGGGATGCTGCTCTGCTGTCAAACCCTGGTGCTCAGAGTGCACACAGACCTGGGAGAGGGCTGAGAGAAGGGTTTCATGATGGTGTGGTGAGGAAACCTCTTGGGCTGCCGCCCCAGCATGGCCAGGACCTGCTGACCAGCCAAGCTGTTCTTCAGGAGTGGGGGATTGAAGGCTTTGGGCACCTTGGTGGCACCAAGAGCCTGGTCTGGGTTGGAGAAGGGAGGAATCTGGTTGGAGAAGGGAAGAAATCTAAGTGGTGGAGCTTCCTAGGGAGAGATTGAAGGTGTTTGAGGTCTGGAGAGGCTTGGAAAGGAAGGGAAATGTTTACAGGTCAGGAGATCCTGTCCCACCTGGGAAGTGGGTGAGTTGGAGAGCTCAAAGGATTATTTGGGAGAGGGAAGGCAGAGGAATCGAGACACTGCAGTGCAGGGGAGGAGACAGCTTGGGCAGTGCTGAGGCTTGTGGTGTGAGACAAGCAGAGATGGAAAGGCAGGGAAGGACCCCAAGAGAAAGAGGGGCACTGGGGTGGTGGGAAGTGATCCCAGCAGAGCTCTGGCAGCAGGGGTTGGTGGCCAGGAATGGGGTAGAAAAAGAGGGGATGTTTGTGGCAGAGGAGTCAGAGAGGCAGGGAAAGCTGTATCCTGGGGTGGTGGAGAGGAAGGAGCACAGGGGGGCGAGAAGGGAGGCAGAGCCAGCACTGTGGATCTGGGAAGGGGAGCAGAAAGGAAGGGAAGAGGCCAGGATCACACATGGGAGCAGGGGGTCTAAGGGAACAGTGTGGACACAGGAGGAGCAGGTCAGGGTGAGGGAGCAGGTCAGGTGGGAGCCAGGACAAAGAGGAGCAGGGATGCTTGGCTTCATAACCATGGGAGGGGGATGATCCAGGCAACAGCCACAGCATTTCTCCTTGACCAGGTTTTAAATTATTCAGCATGTTCATCATGATCACTATTTTAACCAACTGCGTGTTTATGACCATGAGCAACCCCCCGGCGTGGTCCAAGAATGTGGAGTAAGTCCCTGTGACCTCCCCCAGCCATGGGGGCCACCCCAGAAGGGACAGAACCAAGGCTGAGAGATGGGTTGTTGAGTTCCAGGCACCCCTCAGAGCAGGAGGGGTGTCACTGGAAAATGCTGGTGACCCTCTTGATCTCAGCAGGAATCATTGCAAAGAGTGTTTCAGAGCTACCCAACACCTGGTGGGGGCCCCATGACAGGAGTCCACTGTAGAGCAGGTTGGGTTGGGTCATTAGTGACATTCTGGAGAGGGTGAGCAGATCCATCTGTCCAAGGATCATGGATAACCTGTCCCAGGTGAGAGGGGGATATCCAGCATTTCCTGCTGTGGTTCTGCACAGTCAGGTCTCAGCGGGGCTTTACAGAGAGCATGGTGGTCCTGGGACATCAGCAGGGATCAGAGGTGTTGCAGAATAGTCCCCAGAGGAATAGGTACCTCAAGATGTCCCAACTTACCTTATGAGGTGAGGTGAAAAACTCTCCTAGTGCTGAAGAACCCCAGAAACCCAGCAGCCCCCCAGGGTGGTCCCATTGTCAGGGGTGGACAAAACCTCATCCTGAACTGGCCCCTGGACCTAGGGGAGCATCCCCCGAGTCACTGCTCCCGTTCCAGATACGCTTTCACTGGGATATACACCTTTGAGTCCCTCATCAAGATCCTGTCGAGGGGGTTCTGCATCGATGACTTCACATTCCTGCGCGACCCGTGGAACTGGCTGGACTTCATGGTCATCTCCATGGCGTGAGTTTGGTGGGAGGGGGGGTGACAGGAGGTATGGACACTACTGAGTGCCTGGCAGAGACCCTGAAGCCATTTCCCTCTCCTGTCCTGCAGTTACATCACTGAGTTTGTGGACCTGGGGAACATCTCTGCTCTCAGGACCTTCCGCGTCCTCCGCGCCTTGAAAACCATCACCGTCATACCAGGTGGGACTTAAAGAAGGGCTCTCCCTTCTGTGTCCTCCCCTGAGCTCAGATATTCCCACCTTTCACAGCAGTTCCGTGTTCTTTTGACAGCTCTAAGAGAAAACAGAGGAAATAAGGTATTCCATGCTTACAGTTTTCCACAAAGTTCAGCTTTTGGGTTGTTTGGCAGGGAAAGCCCCTGATGAGCCAGACATCATTTTTAGGGTTCCTTGGAGATGCCTTAGGGGGGTTTGTGCTCACAGTGGGTTTATGGGCTCGATAAACCAAATAGCTCAATTCTTGGATCCATGAACTCAGTTTTGTCCCCACTGCTGAGTTTGCTTGGATTGAGATATTCAATGGGTATTAGTGCAAGAGCCACGTGGTGAGTGTTTAATATCACCCCAAACCTCCTGCCTGTGGTGTGAGGAGCACGTTATCAATTATCTCTGATGGCTGTTCCCCAAATCTGATACCACTCTGCTTTGGTACCACCTGATGCAAGCCCACAGAAAAGATCACTCAGACCCCTGGAGGAAGCACGAGACTGAACTGAAACTGATAATCCCTTGTGGTGAATAAATTCTCGTGTCCCTGCAGCCTCCAGGTCTTCAGGGTTCACGTCTGAAAATTTTTTGCCTTCATCAAACAGGCTAAAAATTGCATTTAGCGAAATGTAAACTGCTGCTTTTTTCGGGAATGACATCCCCCAGGGGCCCTGCAGAAATAGCAGTTGCAAAAATAAGCTGATATGAGAATGGCTGACCTTGGCCATTTCCCAACACAGACAAACCCTTGGAGAACAGGGCTTTACCTAAATAGTTTGGGGAGCGAGCAGCTGGCACGATGAGAGGGCTGAAAATCACGTCTTTGGAGAATTGCCTCCACATGGGAAAGCTCTGTGCTCAGAGGTGCTTTTAAGATCAATGTTGGGATGTCCCAGCATCACCCATCACCCATGCAGACCTTGGGTGATGGGAACAAAATCCTCCCTGGCACAAGCCCACCGAGGATCTGTGGATGAGCCTCCTCTGTGCAGGAAACAGCGATGCTGGGAGGGGGAGATGAGTTAATCCAGATGCTTAATGCAGATGTCACTTTGTCACTTTCACTTGGACACACTGGGGATTCTCCAGCTGGAAGGATCAGGAGGGAGGGTCTGGATGGGCTTCTGACCACCCATGGGACAGCAGTACATGTGGTGTTGGACCACAAAGGGGCTTTCTTGGAGCTGAGAGAGGTGCTCAGCATCATCCAGCTGGGCCAGCAGGAGCTTTTCCATGTGCCCCTGTAGTGGTTTGGGCCAAAAAAAGGCCAGACTGTGACATTTGGGGGAAACAGGAAGTCCAAAGGAATTGACAGGCTGGGGTGAGCTTTGGCTCGTGATATCCCAAGGTTGGGATGGGGAGGCTTGGCCAGCACTGGTGCAAGAGAGAGAGTTTTGGGGGAAGGGTTTTTTAGTGCTCAGCAGTCTGGGGGGGACAGATGGACAGCTGGGATGTGGCATGGGACACAGAGCTGGGGGTCTGAGCATGTGGGAGGGGAACTTGGTGACGCCACACACCCCCACCGGATCCGGCAGCTTTTGGGGAACGCTGCAGTGCATTCCCCCGCAATTAGCCAACGAGCAATTAGCTCAGCGGCGATACAACTTCTCCTCAGGGCTGAAGACGATCGTTGGGGCTCTGATCCAGTCCGTGAAGAAGCTCTCTGATGTCATGATCCTCACGGTGTTCTGCCTGAGCGTGTTCGCCCTGATCGGCCTCCAGCTCTTCATGGGGAACCTCCGGCAGAAGTGCGTGCGGTGGCCCCCCCCCAACGCCACCTTCCTGGGGGACTTGGAGCTGGACAACGACACATTGGTCAACTCAACATTTTACGACTTCGTGGATGACTTTGCCGGCAACTTCACCGGCAACTTCACCGGCAACTTCACTGGCAACAGCACCTTTGATTTCGAGGCCTACATCAGTGATGAAGGTGAGTAAATGCTCATGCAGCCCCTGCTCTCCACACCCATCACCCTGGTTTGCTCCTCTCTTTCCCTGCTCTTCCTGTGCCAGAACAAGATGGTTTGCTCACATGGGTCTTCCTGCCAAGGTGCTTTGCAGGGAGACGTGGCTGGTGGGTGAAACAGGTTGTGCATGCACACAGGAGGCACAGATGGGATCCAGTCCGCCTTGACAGGGAAAATGTGGTCCTCCTGGACAAGCTAAAGTCCTCCAGAAATATTTCACCATTGGATAAACAATTGTCTCCATCTCTCACTGGCCAGTGAGGGCACAATCTCCCATTGGGAGAACAAACCCTGCAGGAGCAGGTGGGACTTCAGGTGGAAATACAGAGGGAAGGATGCAGGAATGACATTCCTCACCCACTTTCACTGCTGCATCACAGTGTCCCATCAGCATTGCAACACCACAACAGCCACAGGAGGGGAAGGAGGGAGAGGTGGGACCAGCACAGGTCCTCAGACAGTCCTCCAAAGCTGCCACTTTCCTGTCTTTCCTTTGAAAATTCTGTCCCAAACTGTGGCGTTTTTTGTTTTTTCTTCGGTTTTGAGTTTTTAAACTCCATGAAAATGTAGAAATCTCAGAAAATCCTCCTGGCAGAGCTGCCTGGTGGTGGGATGCTCCAAAGGCACATTCCACATCTTGCTTGGGTCTGCACTGGAGTTCTAAGGAGGAGCTTTAAGGAGCCCTGGTCTGTGAGCAGGGTGAGCTTATTCACCAGGGAGGGGATGGGAGCAGCAGGAGGAAGGCAAAAGCCACGGAACAGTAGCAGTTTCACAAGGTTTTTCTGGGATTCCTGCAGTCCCCTGTGCTCAGTGTTCCCTGGGAATGCCCTGCTTTTCCCAGCAAAACAGGCTAGCCCTGATCCTTTGACCACATGTTAACCCACTTTCCCAGGAGCCCTGGCCCTGGCCAGCTCCAGAGCTGTTCATGGGCTTGGGATTCCTCTGGTTGGGTCGATGAAACACTGCCATGAACCAGCACCAACACAAAGAGTCAAGTCAGAAGAGCTACCCCAATGCCCAGTGCTGGGATTCAGTGACATTCCCAGGGATTCATGGAATGTCCCTGACAGCAAGCTGCTACCAAGAATTTGAAAATCAATACCTGTGTTTATTTACGTATTTATTTATTGTTATGTCTTGCTCTTTCCTCCAACTCCAAAGCCAATTTCTACTTCCTGGAGGGAGCCCTTGACGCCCTGCTCTGCGGGAACAGCAGCGATGCTGGGTGAGTGCAGTCCCTCCCAGGGGCTGAGGGCCCCTCTGGATCCCTGGGAGGGGATGAGGGACGTGGTGCAGCCAGCTTGGGACAGGACAGCGTTGGGGCTGGGAATGTTGTTCTGCAGGCAAACAGTCTGGGAATCCCAGTGGGATCAGACTGGGCGGGTGTTGGTTGGAACATCAATTTGGGGGGAATATCAGTCTGGTCATCCTGACTGTATCAGCTTGGGGGGCGTTTGGTCCAGGTACCCTGATGGTCTCAGCTTTGGGGAAGGTGGTATCAGTCCAGGCATCCAACTGTATCAGTTTTGGGGGGTATCACTCCAGGCATGCCAACTGTAGGGGGGGTATTGATGGGAGCATCCCAACGGCATCTGCTTGAGGTGGTGTCTCTCAGGGCATCCTGACTGTGTCGACTTTGGGGAAGGTGGTACCGGTCCAGGCATCCAAACTGCATCAGCCTGGTGGGAAGGGTCCCCCCAGTGCATCTCCACATCTCCAGGGCTGGAGGGTCTGGCTGGGAGTGCCAGAAGGGGCGGTTTGGGGGGCTCACACCAGCTGCCCCCACGGCTCCTTTGGCAGGAAGTGCCCCGAAGGGTACGAGTGCATGAAGGCAGGGAGGAACCCCAACTACGGCTACACCAGCTACGACACCTTCAGCTGGGCCTTCCTGGCCCTCTTCCGCCTCATGACACAGGACTACTGGGAGAACCTCTTCCAGCTGGTAGGCACCACATTTCTATCCTCGTGCAAGAGCCCCTCTTGTTTCGGTGCTGCCCGAAAAAGTCACTGACTGGAAACTTGTGGGTCCTTGTCTTGTGGTTTATCAGCCAGGATCAGCAGAGGTGGTGCATGGTCCCATCCAGTTCCCTGACCTGAGAGTGCAGTTTATTTTCCAGGGCAAAGCCCAGGTGTCCTGCAGTGGTGCTGTCAGCTCTGTCATGGAAATCAGGGATTTATAAGGGTGTTTATTGCAGCTCTGGCTTGAGCTGAGGGAGAGGGTAAGGAGGGCAAGACATGTCACTTGTCCCCTCATTGAGTCATCCTCTAGGAAGACACCACAAAACCTGGGTCCAGAGGCTGTTCAGGTAAAAGGAATCCTATGTCTAAGGCTATCCATGTCCTCTGGAAAGGATTATACCCAGATCCAGAGTGAGAAAAGGACCACCTTGTCCCAAGGTGAGGGAGGTCACCCTCTCATAGCAAGGCTGTGGCTGCTTCCCACAATTCCTAACCCAGTGCCACGGGTCGCAGGAAGGTCCACTGGGCAATGACCAGCCCTTGGGGAAGACGGGAGCACAACATTTTCCTCCTCCCACAAACGGGAGGGTGTCCCAGTGCGGGACATTTTCCCTGGGAAGCATTGCCGGAGCCGTACCATGACAGCCCTGCCTCCTCTTTCCCCCAGACACTGCGGTCAGCAGGGAAAACCTACATGATCTTCTTCGTGGTGGTCATATTTCTCGGTTCCTTCTACCTCATCAACCTCATCCTCGCCGTGGTGGCCATGGCTTATGCTGAACAGAATGACGCCACGCTGCTGGAGGAGCAGCAGAAGGAGGAGGAATTTCAGCAGCTCCTGGAGCAGCTGAAGAAGCAACAAGAGGAGCAGGAAAAGATGGTTGGTGGGAAGTGCGGAGGGCAAAATCTCGGGAATGGGGGAGAAAGGGAGGCAGCAACAAGTGTGGAGGTGCATCAGTTCATGTGAAATCCAAGCAATAAGGCCTGTTTGGTTGATAGGAAGGGAAGATGATAATGGAGTAACTATTTTGTGGGTCACAGAGGAATCAAAAAGTCGAGACACAGTCCTGTGGGGTTAAAAAAAAAAAAAAAGGGCTGAAAATATTTAATTTCCACCATCCAAATCCCAGGACGGGGAGCACTGGGAGGCAGCAGAGGGGAGCAGCACAGAGGGGTGGTGTTGCTTGAAAGGTGGTGGAAGGTGTCCCTGCTCATTGCAGGAAGGTTGGAAATGAACACTCTTTGAGGTCCCTTCTTCAAAGCATTCTGGGATTCCATAAATACCAGCTTGGAAGGGTCCTCCAGGGTCACCTGTTCCAACCTTTCTTGGCAAAAGCACGACCTGGACAAGAGATATTTGCTCTGTTGTGATCCCAGGGTGTTACCGTAGCCCCTTTTTGGTCCTTGGGTGTGTCTTTTCAGCACCATGTGCCTGTAAAAACATGGCCAAAAGCCTCTGTGATGTCTGGTACTGCAGCCCAGCCATTTTCCATCTCTAATCATCATTTTGATCTGTGTCAGCAACATCCACGGGAGCCATCGCTGCAAATCTGTTAGTTTGGGCAAAACATCAGCTCCCTTGCATGGAGAGAGACACAAAACAATGTTTGACTGTCTCTAGGGCTTATCTGTGCTGAGCCACAATATCCTCTGAGGAAGTGGCTTGTTTTTATCTGGCTGCTCCTGTTTGCAGGATGGGGTTGAGCAAGCCCTGCCCGAGGGACTCCAGGTCAGGCTGAGCAGATTGATCAGGAGTTGGCCAGAGGCTTTATTAAGGATTGTTTTTCTTTTCTAGTCATGTAAACCATTTAAAAAGATGTAGAGAATAAGGCTGAGTGTGAGGGTAAAGCACCTACGAGAAATGGGGGCTCGGATCTATTTAATATGCCATGACTGAGCATGGAAACTGTGTTGGAATCTCAGCGATGTGCAGGGGGAATAGAGATGTTCCCAATCCTCCGTGGCATCCTTAGGGTGTAGTGAACTTCAGATGTTAAAAGCATTGTCAGAAAGAAAAAGGGAAAAAAAATAGAAATAAATAATTCCACGTGCAATAATAAAACAGTCGGGGGGAAAAAGTAATTAAATTTTGATCCAGACATTCACAAATCCCGTGCAAGTCCAAAAATCTTGAGGATCACACTTCAGACTTATCTTTGAAGATTTCTCTGCTTTCCCATTTGGAATGAAAGCATGTTGCAAAGGCTAAATTTTCCTGCCAGACAGAACTGAGAAGGTTTGCATAGTTTTGTCCTTATGAATTATTCCTCTTGACCAAATTTGAACAGATTTAATTCATCTGTGCAGAAAGCCCAGTGCAAGGGAAAGGGAAAGGCTTGGAACTGCTGGAGAGCTACTGCAAAGAGGTGCAGAATTCCAGAACGGTTTGGGTTGGAAGGGATCTCAAAGCCCATCCATCCCACCCCCTGCCATGGGCAGGGACACCTTCCACCAGCCCAG